>JAFMOC010000085.1:872500-980000 GCA_019802505.1 Corydoras sp. C115 | reverse complement strand
TTAGTGGGTCTGTATGTTAGTGGGTCTGTATGTATGTGTGTGGGTCTGTAAGTGTATGTCTGTTTGTATTTGTATATTGGTCTGTATGTGTCTGTGGTTTTGTATATATGGGTCGGTATGTGTGGGTCTTTATGTATTTGTGTATTGGTCTGTGTGTGTATTGGTCTGTGGTTTTGTATGTGTGGGTCTGTATGTATTTGTGAGTGTGTCTGCATGTGTGAGTTTATCTGTATGTGTTTGTGTGTTATCCTTTCTGCATTTTATTTTACTGGTTAAGCTGATTAATGCTGTTAATTTAATGCCTATTCATTTATAACGATTGCAGTTCTGAGCTCATTTTGACAACAAGATGTGGACTTTTGTTAAATTTGGAAACTAGAATCAATCCCAGAATTTGTATCTAAGGTTCACTAATTTTCTGGACCTTTTTTTTCAGACCTAAAAATCCACTAGACTGTCTTACATTAATATTTAAAATTGTAATTGCCATAATTTGCAGGTTTTTAAGCAAATGAGAATATTTACATAATATGCAATCATTCTTACCATCATTATCAGTATGGCAGACATCATAACTTTAGTAACAAGTAACATTCGTTAACATGTAACATTGTCTTAACGTGATATTAAAGGCTCTAGTGTGTTCACATGTTGCAGTGCATGTGACCCTTCTAAATTGTACATATTTTTGTTACTCTTAGGCTGCAATGGATTTTGTGGTTGAGGAGGACCTCAGGGCTCACCTGACCTGCTGGTACATTCAAAAGTATGTGAAAGAAAACCCTCACCCCCATTATCTGGAACACATCATCCACTGACTGAGTCCACAGGGAGTGAATGACTGTTATCACTGATTGGATGGGTGGGGCACATGTGCTTGGGTGTGTAGAATGATGACGTTCCCTGTTTTCATAAATGGCCTCTTGAAAGTCTGATGTTGTGTGAGTGAGAAGAAGCGAGTAAACTAAGAGAAATGATTTAAAACTGTACAGACAGGGTCATTTTGGGTCGGGCGGGGGGTGTACACCTTGGACTTTTGACGGCCCTCAAGACTGTGGTTATAGAATCCTCATACCAATATAAAGTGGTAAGTGGATACCACCCAAGTCAAAGACAGGAAGCAGCAGCTATTGTGTTACAGTGTTGTTACACTCCACATGCCTCGTCAACAAGATGACTTCAGGACTTTTGGTGCTTATTCGTCAACAGACAAAACACCTCCACTTGAATGCAAAACAACCAACCAATCAGACTCGGGCCAGTACAGGTCACTGTAACATGTAACAGCTGCTATTTATAGTGTGTGTGCGTGCATTATGGCACTGTGTGGAAACCAGGTCCAGTAAGGAGTACATACTCCAGTGACAATCCCCTTCTGTAGTCTGAGGGGCAGATGCACTCAGGATAGACATGTGAACTAATTGTCACTGCCATTTGGCACAGGAAGCCTACACCATGTGTTTTTGGGTGTGTGTGCCAGATGTATGTTGTAAGATACATGTTGACTCTGTGTGCATGTGATCTGGCATCTTTAGTTGTTTCTTATATATATAGTTGACAAGCTATTGTCATGTTGGGATTTTGTAATAATATTAACAAGCAACAATTAACAGACAGTAGTCTTTATATTCTTATTTCCTCCCTTTCCTTCCTGATCATGGGAGTGGGGTTTCGTGTAGAGACAAGTGCTGGAGCCTATCCATGGGGCAAAAAATCTGGGAAACCCCCTGGATTGGGTTATCGATCCATCCCTGGACGGACACATGCATACATTTGCATCTGGGGAAATTTCCATATTTCCAATTCACTTATCAGCAAATGAGAGAAATTCACTTTGAGAAAACTTCACTTTGAGAAATTTAGGCAGCTGGTGTATATATACAAATTTGAGGGCACTAAATACTGTGTCACCATGTTTCCCAGTCTTCCATATCATTCATTTGAATAATACACCACTTAAGGTAAACTTACAAACAGATACAGTCTATGAACGCACAGCAAAATGTGTTTTTTATTATTTTTTTAATAAAGGATTTTCATTTTATTTAAACAAAAATGATTAAAAAAAATTAGTTTAGGAAAGAGGTGAGAGTAGAAATTTGGTATTCATTATTAGAAGTCAACCAGTTATTCAGAGTGTTTAATTTTTTAAAGATTTAATGGTTAATGATTTGTCTTTAAGAGCAATAAAACCATAAAATATCCGTTAATTGCATTTGTAAGCTGAAGTAATTCCATTGGATAGAAATTAAATGAAATGGTTTGATCAAAACACCCCAAGAATTTAAAATTACATGACCCTGTTATTTCTCTCTTGAGTTTCAGCACAGACGTCATTTACAGTAGGTTTGTCATTAAAAAGAAATTAAGCCTCTGATTACCCTGCATGGTTTAACAACATTAATAACCACAGCAGCCGTCTGTAGACAATGAGGTATTTAAACTAATGTCATGGACACTATTATTACCAGACACAGAGAGGTCAGTTAAAAGCATCCAAGCATCTAAAAAAACAAATCTTTATCGTGCATAAAACAAACTGGGTGTATTTAAGGATAACTACCATCTTTATGTCCAAGAAAATATCTAAATGATTAATTAAAAATACACATTGTGTATTTACACAAACACAACACAGAGAGAGATTTGTAATTTGACAATTACAGACTGTAGTTTATCTGATTCTCTAGTTATTTCTCTTCTCTGATTGTCATGATTGCAACAATGCAGGTGATGATGACGTACAGTTCTGCAGTGGCATGAATGTAGTGTTTGTGATTTGCTGATCAGAGTATCAGATGCAGTGCACCTCAGTTTTACTGCTAGATCTGCGACAGTTTACTGCTAAACTGAAAATAATCCACCAACAAAACAATGTCCAGCCACCAGTATGCTGTAGGTTGTGTGAGAGCGAGCTATGAGCACTGAAGAAGGATTGGGAAATTACTAGCAAACTGTGCAACAACTCGCCACTGACCTACAATCTCTATCCCTAGTATTTAGGTCTACAAAGTGGATAAGTTACATGTGTCTACTAGATTGCAAAGTGAGTTACCACGGTGTTAAAAATCTCTACAGCACTGGTGTGTTGTCCAGTCTTACACGCTGAGAATCCTCCACCATCCAAATACCAGCGCTGTGTTAAAATATATGATAAATTGTTTAGTGTGTAAATGTTATTGCTTTATGTTACAATGTTACTAGTTATGCTAAGCTTTCAATCTACCATGTTTAATGTGTTATCTATGCTTGCTCAAAATAATAACAAATAAAAGTCAAAAGTCTAACATATATTAGTAATGAAATCTATTTGGAATTGTTAAACCGATGGGCAGTTTCTTGTATAAACCTCTTAACCCATAAATATATTTGAATCAGAAATCCAGGTGTTTTTAAAACCTGTTTACCAATATACAAATTTGATGAGTACAGCTCTTCCTGTCCTCAGGGTTCAGCTTTGCATAAACGTTCAGATTCCATGCATGAGTATGTAGATTTCACATGGGTGCCTGTACTATTAAAATGAAGGTTCCCTGAACCATCAAGAACTCTTGAAAAACTGAGGAGAGTCTAAGGGATAAGAAATAGTTGACTACAAAATAACAGAGTAGTTCTCAGGCTTCATAACTTTGTGTACTGCAGTTCCATCAAGTGTTTGTTTTCACCACAAAAAAAGGTGATTTTTTTCATAATGGGTCCTTTTAAAGTTTCATTTTGATGTTTTTTGTGCACATTGATAAATGTTACTTTTCCATATGTCCCTTATTGCCTTATTAAATACCATATTTATGGTGCCCTTGTGTTGTTCCAAACATTCACAATAATACAGGGTGAATAAGGTGCTCATACGACAGTGTTGGTACACCGTCTTGAAAAACAGTAGCAAATCATTTTGATGAGAATGAAGGTCATTTTCCCTTAATAATAGGGAAAATAAATGATGCCTAAGTTTCATCAACTTTTTTTTTTTTTTTTAAACACGTGTATGTCTTCTCACTGTTCTGGTTTTTAAATAAAGATAAATATGTAACAAATGTTTGTATTATTTATGTGATTAAGAAATGAATTGACTTTTGGATGATGGTTGGGAATAACTTGTAAGTCATCAACACATGTTCAGGGGGTTAATTCGTTTTGAATTACTTTTTAAAACTGTTCTAAATCAAATAACATTTTGGGGTACACTAATATAAAAGTTTTTGGCTGATGCCAACATTTAACATTTGGGCAAAGACCGATTTCTAAGTACAGAACATGGTCTTTGTCCAAAACCACCAAACTTTAAAGTCTCTTACTTTGTCTCCAGTCTGATTTTTGAGCCGCATATTTGATTTGGTGCCGTTGTTTTCAGCCTTGGGAGCGGCACTACGAGTGCACTGATACTACATCCTCAAAGGTTAAGGTTAACAATAAGACAATAAGAGGTGCTAAGATCTAGTTGTAAACAAGCCTTTTTTTTCTTAGTGTGATTCAGACATTGATTTACAAATCTGCTTTAATTACTGGTATAAATCTGTTTGGCTGTTTTGTCTGAAAAGAGATTTGATTCAATTGACAAATTACGCATTTTAGTTTTTATTGTGTTGACAGAGTGGTGTCACTGACAACTAGTCTAGAATAAGGGTTAGTTTTTAGTTAAAATTTACTATTGCAGCCTTTAATAAAGAAAGTGTCAGTGTTTTAATTATTTAAATATTAATCTAGTTGTAATGGAAACTTCCAGAAATTTTTTTTTAAAATTATATTCCAAAAAAATATATTACCAAACCCACACTATTATAAAGTACAGTGTGCTCATCGTTTTAAAATTTAAGCAGTATCCATGTTCTCAACATCAGAGATCAGAGAAATTACTAGTTTTGAAAAATGTGTTACTCAAATGGCTGGTCTGAATAAGTAATAAGAACATCAGTGTAAAACCACACTACTATGAATGATTCCAAGTATTTTCCAAATGTTTACTGTTTTATTATGCAAATCATTATTATGCATTATCAAGCACGACTTTTCATAGGCAACACATTTCTTTGGTCTGAACTCATTGCCGTACATGCCATGCATTTTTTTTTCCTTCACAAAAGCTCACTGTCTTCTTGTTGGGGACATTTTCTGTCTACTTGTTGGGGACATCCCACGCAGATCATCATAAAGTATGTATGATATAACCAACTAATATTACAAGCAAAACAATACCATAGAAAATAGAATACTTCATTTAATAATGTAAAAAATAAAACATGTATGATTCTTCTAAAATATGTCTGAGGTACATTGATCAATAAATCAAATTAATTATTATTGCCTAGTAGCAATTGCAAAGATAAATTACTTATCCTGTAAATACTTTCAGAGTATTTCAAAGACCTTAAAAGGTCCAATTTAAGATGCAGGACATGTGTCCTCACAAAAGCAATTCTAAACCTTGTATTTATAAAGTGTGCTTTACTTGACATTTGATGATTTTGCAGACACTTTTATCCAAAACAACTTTTTTTTATTTTCTAGTGCTGAGAGGCGAACGTGCTAACCACTAAGCCACCGTGCCAGTTTGACGCCTATGATCTAAGACAATTAATTCAATGCGTTTAATATCTCATCACTCTGAAGTAAAACTCCAAGATTCAGATCTAACCACCTGATTTGTTGCCATACCTCAGTGAGTGATAAAGTAGCGACAATCACACACTTAAAACCTGTGATTTTTAATATCCATCCATCTATCCATTATCTTCCACTTTATCCTCTACTAGGGTCGCGGGGGGGGTCCCCATGCCCATCCATGGGAGAACGTTTTTGGGCGCTAGACAGGGTGCCAATCTATTGCTGGGCACACACTCACTCACACAGACACACTCTATATGGATTACAATTTGGAGAATTCAATTGACCATGATCCGTGTTTTTAGCCTGTGAGAGAAAACCAGAGAACCCGGAGGAAACCTACGCGGACACGGAGAGAACATGGAAACTCCACCCAGATTGGGATTCAAACCGGGAATCCCTAGCGCTGAGAGGAGAACATGCTAACCACTAAGCCACCGTACCAATTTGACGCCTATGATCTAAGACAATTAATTGAATGCGTTTAATATCTCATCACGCGGTATGGTGGCTTAGTGGTTAGCACGTTCGCCTCTCAGCGCTAGGGATTCCCGGTTCGAATCCCCATCTGGGTGGAGTTTCCATGTTCTCCCCGTGTCCGCGTGGGTTTCCTCCGGGTTCTCCGGTTTCCTCCCACAGTCCAAAAACATGGATCAAGTCAATTGAGTTCTCCAAATTGCCCCATGTAGAGTGTGTTTGTGTGAGTGAGTGAGTGTGTGCCCTGTCCTGGGTGTATCTGCCCAGCACCTGAGACTCCCCACCCCCTAATACAGGATAAAGCGGAAAATAATGAATGAATGAATGAATGAATATATGAATGAATAATATCTCATCACTCTGCAGTAAAACTCCAAGATTAGGATCTAACCACCAGATTTGTTGCCCTACCTCAATTAGTGATCCACTACTCACAATCATGCACCCTGTAAGTGCTTTTAAGATCATGTCTGTTTTTTGTGTCTTTGGTTATGTTGTGTTGTTACACATGGTATAGTTTGTTTAATGCATATATACCACGGGGCGGCATATATACCACGCTCGCCTCTCAGCGCTAGGGATTCCCGGTTCGAATCCCCATCTGGGTGGAGTTTCCATGTTCTTCCCGTGTCTGCGTGGGTTTCCTCCGGGTTCTCCGGTTTCCTCTGTTTCCTCCCACAGTCCAAAAACATGGATCAGGTCAATTGAGTTCTCCAAATTGCCCCATATAGAGTGTGTCTGTGTGAGTGAGTGTGTGTCCAGTGATAGATTGGCGTCCTGTCCTGGGTCTATCTGCCCAGCACCCGAGACGTTCTCCCCTGGATGGGCATGGGGAACCCCCCCCCCCCACGACCCTAATAGAGGATCAAGCGGCAGATAATGAATGAATGAATGAATATGATGTGAACCACGTCACATCTGGGCCTTTACGCAATCCAGGGGAGAGGGGCGGGGGGGAAAGGGGGGGGGGTGCAGAACCTGAAGATCTGCACGTGCTCGCGTCCTCGTTTCTCCTCCCAGCGCGCGCCACGGCCGTCGGTACCCCAGTCAGCGTTGCAGGGTGGACAGAACAGCATGGGTGAGCACATCCCCGATATTTAAAAGCATCTTAATAATGCACGTGTTCTCGAAACACACATTTCTTTTTTGCATGCTTTTTTTTGTATACACAGCAGGCGCGTGCGCTATCGATAGTTCCACATAGTGTTGTCCTTGTGTCCGATTGGTCATTGCTGAGCATGGAGCGGCAAATAGACCGTTTAATGGCAGGATCTCAAACTGCAAACTATTTAATATTTTATTGAATCGGTCCGTCTGGCTGACGTAGTTGACCTCTAAATAAAAAAGGGGGCTAAGCATAATTCATACATCTAAACGAATGGAACGACTCGGTGGGCGTCTCGCGAGCGCGTGGCCTGATGGGAAGCGTGGTCCGGGATGGGTCGGGAATAGCGCCTCCATGCCGACGACGTCACGGGAGGCGAACTACATTACCCAGAGTGCACCGCTGCCGAGCGACGACGCGCTGCTTTTTTTCCCCAAGATGGCGTCGTTCGGAAGGAGGCGCGGTGTCCCAGTCAACAGGGAGAGGTCAGTTCGCTCTAAAACGCTTGGCCGCAGCCCCGAGCTTTTCAACTCGAATGCGGCGTTTCGCGAATAACAGCCGAACCGAACGCCGTGCTTTCGTTTCGCGTGGCGGCGTGCACGCCGTTGCCGCCGTTGGATTCGCTGTAATGAGTTGTTTTGCCTCGTGATGTTTGCTTCGTTAGCCGACGTGCTAACGGTGGACGCATTAAAACCTCAGGTTAGTTCACCGCCAGCGAAATGGAAACAGAAATCAGTGAACAAGCACAAAGTTAACATGATGGACTGAGGCTTTCGTTCGGTTAGGGTCTTTAGAGTGCAGTAGATTCACGCTACACGACTTAATTCTGCTGGTTAGCACGTCCCGGCTGGTCAGGTCATCTTAACTACTAACTAAGTCGAAAAAGGGGCAGTAATCACCAGATAACCAAAATACAACGTTTAAACTGCCGCGTGGTTTAGTTCGTAACGTGGTAACACCACAGTCGAGTCTTATCTCATGTGTTTTTAACTGTTTCATTGCAATCGGAGATATTCTCGATTGCTGTTACTAAATAAGACACCTTTAGTTGTTAGACCAACATTAGTTGTTTGGAGGAACCGCACCCTCACAAATTATAAAGGCATTTAGCACCAAATGGTACAAAATAATGCAAATCTTGGATGAGTTGAGGCTGTTAGAAATGTAAGATGTAAGGGTGTCACCAAACATTTGACAGTTGACTGTGTGGCCCTGACTAGATGGATACTATATTGATCCCAAAGGGAAATTTAGGAATCAAGTGGCACATATTCCATGTGGGTTCGCAGGTGTTAACATTAGACATTTTGTTTTTGTAGGGTAGCTCTGAGTTTATTGCTATTTAAGGGATGGAAACAAGATTAACTAGCACTTAAGACCTGTTGTTAACTTTCTATAAGTCTATAAGGTAGATATTTTAGTAAACACATGATGGAGTGAGGCTTTTGTTCGGTTAGGGTCTTTAGAGTGCGGTAGATTCACGCTACACGACTTAATTCTGCTGGTTAGCACGTCCCGGCTGGTCAGGTCATCTTAACTACTAACTAAGTCGAAAAAGGAGCAATAATCACCAGATAACCAAAATACAACGTTTAAACTGCCGCGTGGTTTAGTTCGTAACGTGGTAACACCACAGTCGAGTCTTATCTCATGTGTTTTTTACTGTTTCATTGCTTTCAATGGAGCAGACAGAATAGATCGGAGATATTCTCGATTGCTGTAACTAAATAAGACAACACGGGACACCCTCACAAAGTATAAAGGCATTTAGGACCATATGGTACAAAATAATGTAGATCTTGGATGAGTTGAGGCTGTTAGTGAACTGTCAAAAGTTTGGTGATACCCTTACATCTTTTATTTCTATGTGGCCCTGACTAGATGGATACTATATTGATCCCAAAGGGAAATTAACATTAGTCATTTTTTGTTATTGCTATTTAAGGGATGGAAACAAGATTAACTAGCACTTAAGACCTGTTGTGTTTACTAAAATATCTACCTTATAGACTTATAGAAAGTTAACATGATGGACTGAAGCTTTCGTTCGGTTAGGGTCTTTAGAGTGCGGTACATTCACGCTACACGACTTAATTCTGCTGGTTAGCACGTCCCGGCTGGTCAGGTCATCTTAACTACTAACTAAGTCGAAAAAGGGGCAGTAATCACCAGATAACCAAAATACAACGTTTAAACTGCCGCGTGGTTTAGTTCGTAACGTGGTAACACCACAGTTGAATCTTATATCATGTGTTTTTTACTGTTTCAGTGCTTTCAATGGAGCAGACAGAATAGATCGGAGATATTCTCGATTGCTGTTACTAAATAAGACACCACGGGACATTAATTGTTTGGAGGAAGCGCACCCTCACAAAGTATAAAATCATTTAGCACCAAATGGTACAAAATAATGCAAATCTTGGATGAATTGACATTAGATGTCATTAGACATTTTGTTCTGTAGGGTAGCTCTGAGTTTATTGCGGTTCAAGGGATGGAAACAAGATTAACTAGCACTTAAGACCTGTTGTGTTTACTTGCAGTGACTGACAATAGCAGAACTGTATGTTGAGTCGTTATGGAACATTTAGACTGAAAAAAAGATTTAATGTGTAATTGAAATTTTCATTTTTTTTGTATTGGCTTTAATATAAAAGTAGGCTTTAATTCAAAATGTTATTTTTCTGTTCTTAAAATACAGAGCAAGACTGTACAGATATTTGATTTCATGGGTTATGGAACACTGTTATATGTATAAAAAATGCAGTAATGCTTTGTAAACATATTTGGATTTCAGCCTGTGCTTGACCTAAAACTTGCTACTTTTACACAGTAGTCTTCATGTTCATGAGTTCACCATTAGGGGAAACACTGAACAGAGGTGTGCATGGCAAGACTGCTAGAAGAAAAACACAGAGCCTTATTGACTCTTCGTTTGCCAAATATCATACAAACAAGGCAGAGAATTTGTCAAAGGACAAGACAAAAATGAATAATTTTGGTTGAATGTAAGCTGTTTTGATGTAATGGTTTAGACCGGTTATGCTTGATCTGGACAGGATGTCTTGTTATGATTGATAAATTACCTTCTGGTGTATACCAGCAAATTCTAAAGGAAAATGTCTACTTATCCTGAAGTTTCAGATTTCAGTGACACTACTGGACTAAGAATAATCCACCAACCAAAAATTTCCAACCTGCAGCTCTCTATAGGCAGTGCCCTGTGAGCACTGATGAATGATTAGACAGTGCATAAGAAAAGATGACTATCTGCCTTTCATCTACAAGGTGGAGCAACAGGGTGGATTTGTCTAGAATACACAGGGAAAGAACATTTTAAAATATCTGTCTTATAGAGGTCCTGACCATTTGATAGAATAATGGGTAGTTTCAGTGTATAATCAAATATGTGTGAATGTACGAACTAAATTAAAATATAATCTCACACAGTTATGACTTGTGATCAACTTAAATGTCGGTTTTAACTGTGATTTAAGTTTAACTTAATTTAAAGCATCTTTAAGTAATTTCTGTTCCTTCACACACTTATTAACTTGGTTGGTTTTTAAGTATTTAAATTACGTTGTGTTGAATTGTCATTAGGCGGCACGGTGGCTTAGTGGTTAGCACGTTCGCCTCTCAGCGCTAGGGATTCCCGGTTCGAATCCCCATCTGGGTGGAGTTTCCATGTTCTCCCCGTGTCTGCGTGGGTTTCCTCCGGGTTCTCCGGTTTCCTCCCACAGTCCAAAAACATGGATCAAGTTAATTGAATTCTCCAAATTGCCCCATATAGAGTGTGTCTGTGTGAGTGAGTGTGTGCCCAGCGATGGATTGGCGCCCTGTCCTGGGTCTATCTGCCCAGCGCCCGAGACGTTCTCCCCTGGATGGGCATGGGGAACCCCACCGCGACCCTAATAGAGGATAAAGCGGGAGATAATGAATGAATGAATGAATTGTCATTATTTTATGGAAGTTATTGTCCCTTAGTTTTTACAACTTAAGTTTCTGAATGTTATAAAATGTTTTAGAGCAGTAAGTGCTAGATATGTTAGATAATTATTATTATAAAAATACTAATAATATTTCATATTACTTGTGATCTGACTGTCCAAATACAAAAGCCAGAGTTATATTTGCACTGTATCAATTACAATGGCAAAAATGCCCCTGCACATTTATATTTAGGTCGTAGATCTTTCTTGATGTGCATCAAAGCAAGTTTTAAAGAAACGTATTTTGACATTTCTGCTTTAGCGGTCCTCAAACTTTTGCAGAGCACCTTAAAATGTGAAATAAAGCCATTAATACACTATTTTGAATTCAGCACTGCAATAAGTGGAATCAGATCAATAGGGTTGGGGCAGGCTTAGTGGTTAGCACGTTCGCCTCTCGGCGCTAGGGGTTCCCGGTTCGAATCCCCATCTGGGTGGAGTTTCCATGTTCTCCCCGTGTCTGCGTGGGTTTCCTCTGGGTTCTCCGGTATCCTCCCACAGTCCAAAAACATGGATCAAGTTAATTGAGTTCTCTAAATTGCCCCATATAGAGTGTGTCTGTGTGAGTGAGTGTGTGCCCAGCGATGGATTGGCGCCCTGTCCTGGGTCTATCTGCCCAGCGCCCGAGACGTTCTCCCCTGGATGGGCATGGGGTACCCCACCGCGACCCTAATAGAGGATAAAGCGAGAGATAATGAATGAATGAATGAAAGGGTTGGGGCAACGCATCACCTACTTCGACTTGCATAACTGATTTTGCACAAGACGACCTGGCTCACAAACTCTAGTATAGATAATCCTAAAGGAGTTTGATGGGGTTATGATCAGGACTGTGTGTGGGATCATCTAGTCCACATCAAACTATGCAACTTTGTATGGACACTGCTTTGTTCACTAGAACACGGTCATGCTGGAACAAAATAAGGCCTGAATGCAATACTTAAATTCAGTGATTATGGTGTGTGTGGAACAAAAAGCAGCAATACATCAGTTTTAATCCTGCACCTGTTGATGCAGTTTTAAATTATTTAATGGTTTCTAAAATTTTTTCTCTCCTCTCGTTCTGTGTTTAGGGGAGTGATGGCGGCGGCGGCCGAGTGTTACATCGTGCATGAGATCTACAATGGCGAGAACGCGCAGGAGCAGTTTGAATATGAGCTGGAGCAGGCACTCGAGGCACAGTACCGCTACATCGTCATCGAGCCGACGCGCATCGGAGACGAGACCGCGCGCTGGGTGGCTGTGGGAAACTGCTTGCACAAGACGGCCGTGCTCGCTGGGGCCACATGTCTCCTGACACCCCTGGCGCTGCCTATAGAATACTCTCGCTATGTGGCGCTACCCGCCGGCGCAATCAGCCTGGCCTGTGCCGCCCTCTACGGCATCTCGTGGCAATTCGACCCATGCTGCAAGTACCAGGTGGAGTACGACAGCCGGAAGCTGGCTCGCCTCCCGCTGCACACGCTCACCTCGTCTTCGCCGGTGGTGCTGGTGCGGCGTGACGACGTGCACAGAAAAAGACTGCACAACACGATAGCACTCGCTGCACTGGCCTACTGCGTCAAGAAGATCTACGAACTGTATGCCGTATGAACGTACGTGCGCCAACATACTGATATCGTATCTCACACACATGCACACATCCACACAGACATGCTGGAGAAGAGGGAAGAAGCACTACGAAATACAAAGATCAGGCAACCACGACTAACCCAACAGGCAAAAGGATGGAGAGAGAGCGTTTACATAAACAAAATAACAAATACAAGAGCAGAGCTCTCCCCTTCACTCTTCTCCCATCTTTGCTCTCCAACAGAGGAAGAACTGACGATGGGAGGATGAATGGATGAGAAAGCAGAGCAAGGGGCTTTCTGTAAAGCGAATCGGGATTCTGCCCTCTTATCCCCGCACTATTAAGTGACGTCGGCAATGCACTCGGCTCCCTACGCTCTCTCCCTCGCTGAGCTCCTGTACCTGAGCAGAGATCGTCGGGCAGTGAGCATGTGGTGGACAGGCGGACACACAGACATGTTTTACTAAGTATTACTTTGAGCCCTCTCTCTCTTCCCCTTCCCTCTGTGTAGTTTTACTGTATCCTGCCTTGGTGCGTCACCTTTTCATTAAACAGTAGGAGATTTAACCTCAGTCATCTCTGCTGACCTTTTCTTTGATCCGAACGATTTCATGCCGGTCTTTAAAAACCTCTTTATCATAAACTTCTGAATTTTTAATGAAGAATAGAATAATGGCCTCCCAATTATGCACTTATAAATTATTTAATTACATTAGTTGCTATGGGGTTTCTAAAGCCTTCTTTACAATTTGTTAAAATGGCATGTTGGTTGCTCGGCTCACAAGTGAACATTTGAGATGCATCAGTGAATCTTTAAGGCGTTCATTCATTTTCAACATCGATCCAGTGTTTAGTCAGAGGGCAGAAGAAGAACAAAGATGTAAACTTTAATCTATTTCATTTAGTTTTTGAATCTGGCTCTGTGGTGCAGTGGAGTGCAGTTAGCACTCTTGTGGAGTCTTCTTTACCTGCGTTGGTTTCTCTAATAATTAAAATTTTCTTCCGCAATTCACAGACTTGGTGATTTGGAGGTGATAAATTGCCCCTGTGTATCTAAGCTTTTTTTTCTGATACCCATGTGACTGTATAGTCCAAAACCATTACTGCTGGGAAAACAACGTTCAACTCTCAATTAGATGTATTAGTGCTTGAGGTAAACAAGCACAAGTGGAAGATTTATTTTTTCAGATTGTTAGAAACATATTTTTAAAAGGGCAAAAAAGCTTTAAACATTTTTTTTAAATAACTTGTTTCAGGTTTATTTTTCTATTTAGCGGTTGCTGATTTTGAGTTCGTTACTTAAAGGAAATTTTTGGTAAAAAGTCTCGCAAATATCACAACACAACTGTCAATTTCTTAATATAATATCAGATTTATTTTGTATGAGTGTGCCAAAGTGTTTCGAGAGCAGGACCTTTACAGACTGTTCAATATGTTTGACCTCACGCGACAAAATAATTTTATACAAGCAACAGCAAAAATGCACACTGAGCCGCATTCCCAGATCAGTCGTACAATTAGTTACAAGAAGTCTGATCACAATGTCTTATTAACTGTTCACTTGTGATCTGACTGTCCAAAAACAAAAGCCAGAGTTGTATTTGCACTGTATCAATTATAATGGCAAAAATGCCCCTGCACATTTATATTTAGGTCGTAGATCTTTCTTGATATGCATCAAAGCAAGTTTTAAAGAAACGTATTTTGACATTTCTACTTTAGCGGTCCTCAAACTTTGTTCCAAAACTGGCAACAACCAAATGCTTGCTAATGTACAGCAAATATAACATGGCTCTTCATTGACATGGAACATAATATTGTCTCTTGTTGGTTATGTACTTTTTACTTGCAGTTAATAAGTTCCATCACTAATTTTAATGCAGACTAATGTTTATTAGTTTAAACCTGAAGTTGATTAATATGATAGTTTGTCACATTCTGTTTATTTTCACAGGAACTTAACATCAATTTTGCTAAATTAGTTAATTGTAGTAACAGTAATTACTCTTACTAAAAGGAGTCTAAGACCAACATCTTTAAGGTGCGTTAATTTAACATTTGATGTGAATGAGGAACCCTCCCTTTGTTTTACTTTCGCACCAATCACCACGTGTCACTGTTAAGTTTATTTTTCCTATTTAAAGATGTACACTCATAAAAAGAAAGTAAACTCAGCTCCAGTGTTATGGTGAGCCTCGTTTTTAGTTGTTGTAATAAATGACGTAAGCAGTAACCTTATGAACCAGCTACCATGATTTCAAATAAAACTTCTGTTACAGAATATTACAAATATAAGGTTTTTCTTTTCTTTCCTTGAACATATTCAAAGTCTTGTTTTCACTAGTTTCACTTTTTCTGTAGTTATGATCAAGGCTAAACTTTTAATGATTAATTAGTTTGTTTCATGATGTGGATTTTTCTTTGTTAAAAAGAGCCGGTAATTACAAACATGTTTATAAACTGAACAAAGGTTCAAGTCCAAAAACATCTTCCACTGTTGGCTTCAACATTCAAAACCTGTCAACTTTGATAACTTCTGTGTCTCTGGATTGCTGCTTAATTTAAGTCAGACGATCCAAAACGTTCACGAAAACTCCACACAGAAAGGACCCTGTCCAGCCTTAAAGATGGGAGTTGAAGAGCGTCTTCAAAAAAACTAAGAACCCGTTGTTTTATTGATGTACATTTTTCGTGTTGCTCTGACGTGTTAGAGACATGAAAACGAGATTACATGAGACTCAACAATGTTAACTTCTCTACATGCTTACACATACGTGTGTACATTTATTACTTTGTCTCATTTTTGTTCTCATTAGTGCATTATGTTTACAAAAAAAATAATGTTAAAGGAAAAGTAGAATGACCTTAACGTGGCAAAAGACACCCAAATGCTATTTGCAATAACCACTTTAACCACTAAATAATTTAGTTATTTAGGTGTAAAGACAAAAAGTTTGGCAGCTCAACTTATAATACAAATGAAGTGATTAACAAATCTACTAAACTGTATCACACAAAATAAAATGATTTAACATGAAGAAAATGTAAATAGCACATTCTGGAGGAATGGCTATAAAACAGCATATAATACAGAAGGTTGCACATTGCATTAAAAACCTAAAAGTAGGTAATGTTGAACATTAAAAACTGGAAAAAAATAAATGATGCCAGATAAAAAATCTCTTGTGCTGAATCTCACTAACAGCCAATAGGTCAGCAACAGGATTTGTGCGACGTGCAAAACCAGAATTTGTGAATTAAAATTGCAGAGAGCTTATAGATTCCATCATTTACACAATCTTTAAAAGGTTCAGAAAACCAGGTGGAATTTGCGACCATCCTTTGTTTGCGAATTCCACCTGGTTTTCTGAACGTTTTTGTGTAAAGATTGTGTAAATGATGGAATCTATAAGCTCTCTGCAATTTTTATTCACAAATTCTGGTTTTGAACGTTGCACAAATCCTGTGGCTGACCTTTTGTCTGGATATCTGTCATTTTTGGCCCTCAGTATGTTCTGCATTAAAAGCAAACACGATTGAGAAATCAAGACTTTTTATACTCCAGGTTAAAGAGAAGTTTGCCAAGACTCTGACTAATCAGTGCAAAGTCAGCATCTGTAATGGTGTGAGCTGTGAAAATCTTACATGTTTAAACGTCACATGCTGCTATCACGATGCTGGTTATTAAGATTTCAGAAAGAATATTAAACTACATTCTGCACATATTACTCCAGCATGGTTTTGTCTTAAGAATTTGGGTGAACACAATCTTTGTTGTATTTGAAAGCGTTTCTCTTGTAAAAATCTATTGGGGCGAACGAATTGAGGTTGTAGTTAAATAGCTGTAGTTTAAAATACATTCTAATGTACTGCGCATTATTTAAAAAATATATGTTGCAGGTTGCGGCACGGTGGCTTAGTGGTTAGCACGTCCGCCTCTCAGCGCTAGGACCCAGGACAGGACAGGACACCAATCTATCGCTGGACACACACTCACTCACACAGACACACTTTATATGGGAAAATTTGGAGAACTCATTTGACTTGATCCATTTTTGGACTGTGGGAGGATACCGGAGAACCCGGAGGAAACCCACACGGACACGGGGAGAACATGGAAACTCCACCCAGATGGTGATTCGAACCGGGAATCCCTAGCGCTGAGAGGCGAACGTGCTAACCACTAAGCCACCGTGCCGCAACCTGCAACATATTTTTTAAAATAATGCGCAGTACATTAGACGGTATTTTAAACTACAGCTATTTAACTACAACCTTAATTCGTTCTGAGGTTTCCTCCGGGTTCTCCGGTTTCCTCCCACAGTCCAAAACCATGGATCAAGTCAATTGAGTTTTCCAAATTGCCCCATATAGAGGTGTGTATGTGTGCGTGTCTGTGTGAATGAGTGTGTCCAGTGATAGATTGGCGTCCTGTCCTGGGTGTATCTGCCCAGCGCCCGAAACGTTCTTCCCTGGATGGGCATAGGGAACCCCCCCACGACCCTAATAGAGGATAAAGCGGAAGATAATGAATGTTGCAGGTTTTACTTGTGTGATGTTTGAAAATGAATTCGTTTTTCAGAGAAAGGAAAGTAAAAGTTCTTCTGTGAGAGTTAGTGACGGATCTGGATTGCACTTGGACGCAAAGCAGTGAACGAGCCTCAACAAACAGCTTTATTACATCATAACAGGACATTACACCATCTGCTTCACTAAACCTTTTTTGCTGTAACTCAATAAAAATAAGTTAAAAAAATAACCAGTAAGCGGAATCCTGTGGTTGATGCAGTCTGGCTCAAACACTCAGCAGCTTATTACTGCTCCTTTATCCTTTTTTCTTTCTTGGCACGAGAGGCCATCAATTTGAAGAAAACTGCAGGCCAGAGAGTGCGAAGGTAAACAGCCAGTGTGGGGAGGAGCCCAGCTAATAGAACGTCTTTTTGCCTGTATGTGACAGCTCTGAGAACAGCCTTAGCCACGTCTTCTGGATCTCGTCCTCCAGCGGTGGTCTTATCCATCACTGAAAAAAAACAAAACACAAACGCTTTAAGCAAAAATGATTTAAAGCAGGTGGCTTAGTGGTTAGCACGTTCGCCTCTCAGCGCTAGGGATTCCCGGTTCGAATCCCCATCTGGGTGGAGTTTCCATGTTCTCCCCGTGTCCGCGTGGGTTTCCTCCGGGTTCTCCGGTTTCCTCCCACAGTCCAAAAACATGGATCAAGTCAATTGAGTTCTCCAAATCGCCCCATATAGAGTGTTTGTGTGAGTGAGTGTGTGCCCAGCGATAGATTGACACACTGTCCTGGGTGTATCTGCCCAGCGCCCGAAACGTTCTCCCCTGGATGGGCATGGGGAACCCCCCCCCACGACCCTAATACAGGATAAAGCGGTAGATAATGAATGAATGAAATCTCAACGCATTGCAAGTTCATTCCAAAGGCATGTGTTTTTCAGTAATCACTAGGTTTGCTTTTTTTGGTTAGGGTTAGGGTTTAAGACCAATCTAAAGGTTGTGGGTTCAAATCCCAGGCCCACTGAAGTTACCAGTGTGCATTATTTTAAATATAAATATTTGATTTAGCCTAAAACAGACCCGTAGAAAGACTAACACCATTCCTCTGCTTTATCTTAAAGAACAATATCTAAAGTGTAATAAACAGGGAAAATAAATATTGCAGGTGGCTCCTTGAGCAAGACCCTTAACCCACATGAGGGTGCGGTAGCTCAGTGGTTAGGGCATTGGGCTATCAATCTGAAGGTTGGGGGTTCAAATCCCAGTTCCACTGCAATTACCAATGTGGGTCCTTGAGCAAGGCCCTTAACCCTCATTGCTCCAGGGATGTTGTGATTAACCCTGTGCTCACTTTGTAAGTCGCTTTGGATACAAGCGTCTGCTGAATGACCAAAAGTTATTTATACTGTTTACTATTTAGTACAAGGCTCAAATTCAGACTCAAGACAAAGAGGGTCATAAATCTGGTGTAACGAACAACTCTGCAGAGGAACATTTGTCTACCTCCATATTTGGATCCATCCCCAGTGACGGCATTCACTGATAGGTTGGTTTTAATGTATCCAGGACTGATGATCGACACGTCTAATCCAAATCCTGCCATCTCTGCACGCAGACAGTCAAAATAGGCCTGCGTTGCATGCTTGGAAGCTGCATCTAAACACAATAAAATATCAATGTGAATTGGAATCAGTCAGTTAAATTTAATCTGAATCAAAGTCCATTGTTTTATCATCTGGATCAAGTAATAAAGGTTTTTTATAGCATCATTGTATGCATCACACTGAATAATGTACAAACTCCAAAGATATCCAAATCCAGTTCATCAGTGTTCCAAAGAGATCTATTTTTCACAGTCAGAACATATAAATACAGAATCAATCAGATTTATTCGCCAAGGGAGTTATACACACAAGTAATATGGTGTGTACAGTATGTGTTGGCTCTAGTATTTACATATAACAATATAGGCAGATTTACTATATCTATCTAGGCGGCACGGTGGCTTAGTGGTTAGCATGTTCGCCTCTCAGCGCTAGGGATTCCCGGTTCAAATCCCCATCTGGGTGGAGTTTCCATGTTCTCCCCGTGTCTACGTGGGTTTCCTCCGGGTTCTCCGGTTTCCTCCCACAGTCCAAAAACATGGTGAATTGAATTCTCAAAATTGTCCCAAATAGAGAGTTGTGCCCAGCGATGGATTGGCGCCCTGTCCTGGGTTGATCTGCCCAGCGCCCAAAACGTTCTCCCCTGGATGGGCATGGGGAACCCCACCGCGACCTAATAGAGGATAAAGCGGGAGATAATGAATGAATGAAACTATATCTATCTATCTATACACATACATACACATACAGACTTTAAACATATAATAAACAATATACAGTATACAATATTCACAGGTCCATATGTTTAAGAAATGTATACGTGGTATACAAGGTGCATTCGAGCTCAGTGTGACTTTAGACAATAAATAAACCCATTGTCTCTTTAAAATATACTTTATTCAGTTATTTTTACATCTAGCCTAAGAGCTATATGTTTTGTTACGTCTATGCCAGTTGATGATTGGACTGTAAAAAGTTCACCCGTTCTTCTCAGAAGTATTTGCATTGTGTCAAATTTGCACTGCGCTTCTCTTTTCAAGTCCATTTACAGATTTGAGTTAGATTTAGGTCAGTGGTTTGGCAAAATAGAGCACATCAAAGTTAATATTATTGTGTATACACCTTATAATTTATCCTTATGCATAATTTATCCTCATGGAGAGTGTACTGGTATCAAATTCTTTATATTTGCACTTATACAGAGAAGTTGGTCAGTAAACATTACAGTAAACACATTTAGTTGATTCCCAGCTGAATGAGCAGCACTGATGGGAGTCTGGCTGCTGAAGCATGAGGAATCTGTTAATGTCATTCAAGTTCTTCAGGTCCTTCCTTAACAAAGTTTATCTGATGGCTTGTTTTTGCAGCGGATTTGTGCCCCGGGACATTGCCATGCTGAAACAGGAAAAGGTCTACACCACAAATCACTGAAATGTCTCAGTAGGTTTGATCCGATTGAAATGATAAGCCAGCACATATAATAAAAACAACCTGAACCATTTTTCTTCTCTTACTGTTTGCATTATAGATAATTATAGGGGAATTATAGGGGATTTATGTGAAAAAAAGTGAATGTGGATAGAGCGTTAGTTAACAATATTTAAAATCACGCCAGTTTTGTGCAAGACCAGGGTGAAATAATCACCTTTAATCATTACCTTTGAAAACCAATTGCCATTTTAAAAAAAAGTCTTGTCAGTGACAGTACAGGCAAAATAGCCCATGTGCAGATGGAAAGGATTTGTGAGATTTTTTTTTTAATGGCATTGCAATGAAATACTGGTGAATTAAGCTGCTAACATCCATTAACTTCCGCTTTATCCTTTACTAGGGTAGCGGGGGAGAACGCTTCAGGCGCTGGGCAGATACACCAGGACAGAACACCAATCTATCACTGGGCACACACTCACTCACACACACACACACACACACACACACTCTTTATGGGGCAATTTGGAGAACTCAATTGACCTTGATCCATGTTTTTGGACTGTGGGAGGAAACCGGAGAACCCGGAGGAAACCCACGCGGACACGGGGAGAACATGGAGACTCCAACCAGATTGGGATTCTAACCGGGAATGAGAACATGCTAAACACTAAGTCACCGTGCCAAGCTGCTAACACTAAAGACAAAATACAACGAGAATTAAAGGTGGCATTGCGTACTGCTGCTTGTCATTTAAAATAAAATGAGAAGAAATCACGAAATGATACTTGTCATGGTTGTATAGCTGATTTGAAATCATTTAGTGTTGAAATTTTTGTACTTAGTGGATCAAGTTCAATCCCGACATCTGGGTGGAGTTTCCATGTTCTCCCCCGTGTCCGCGTGGGTTTCCTCCGGGTTCTCCGGTTTTTTCCTCCCACAAAAACATGGATCAAGTCATTGAATTCTCAAAATTGCCCCATATAGAGTGTGTTTGTGTGAGTGAGTGTGTGCCCAGCGATTAATCTTAACAATTTAAATACCTTGTGTATGAAACGACGTAAACAAAAATACGAGACAAATTACTGATTCAAATAAGAACTCAGCATTTTTTAAATACAGGACTATTTCAAATTCTACAATACTTTCTCACTTTCTGAAATGACCTCTTAAGCATTTTAATTTAAACAGACAGAGGAAACAAAAATAAAGGAAATTCTGTATTGTGTACTCACACGCAGATCTGTAGGGAATGGCAATCTTCCCCTGTACACTGCTAATGACCACTATGTGTCCACTGCCCCGTTCCACCATGAAGGGAAGAATACCTAAATTGCAGAATAGAAGAAAAATAAAAACACCTTTACTTATGAGTCTATAAAGATCATTTAAAGTCTTTAATATCAGATATCATAAATATGAATATTCTTACAGGTAAAAAGCAGGAGTTAAATGGATAAACTGTAATATTTGGATTATCAATTACTTTTTAGGGGCGGCACGAATTAGCACGTTCGCCTCTCAGTGGTTCGAATCCCCATCTGGGTGGAGTTTCCATATTCTCCCCGTGTCCGCGTGGGTTTCCTCCGGGTTCTCTGGTTTCTTCCCACAGTCCAAAAACATGGATCAAGTCAATTGAGGTCTCCAAATTGCCCCATAACCAGTATGAGAACTCATACTGTGCCCAGCGATAGATTGGTGTTTCAGGCGCTGGGCAGATACACCCAGGACAGAACACCAATCCATCACTGGGCGTGGTGGATTTCGGCCCAGCGCCCGAAACGTTCTCCCCTGGATGGGCATGGGGAACCCCCCGCGACCTTAATAGAGGATAAAGAGGAAGATAATGGATGGAAGGATGGATGGAATTACTTTTTAGTTATTAACCTTAGAACAGTTAAATTACGGTATACTTTATGTATATCATCACACGTTCTAGAGGATTCCACAAGTCCTTGGTTAAATCTAAAGAATTTGGACATCTCTAAACACCCTCATTCTGTAATGTAATTTAGTTTTCTCTACAAGTGTGTGGGTTGAGATATTAGGTGACAGAGTTAACCAGCAGCATGATCCACTCAGATACACTTTTACAGTACAGGTTCATAAAGGAGTTACATCCACCATCACATATTTACTCCTGAATTGACCCTGAATTGTGTGAGAGTTACAGGCATCTGATATTTACCTTGTGTAAGAGCAACAGGACCAAAGTAGTTGGTCTCCATGACATCCCTCTGCACAGTGATGTGTGTGTCCAGGACGGAACCGCGGTAACTAATGCCAGCGTTGTTAATGAGGACATCTACATGACCGTGACACTTCAGAATCTCCTCTGCTGCCTTGGTAACTCGCCCCATGTCCGAAAGGTCAAAAGTAATTGTGCAGGGTTTATAGGTCTGAAACAACACACACCAATTTACAAAATACTTCTCATTAATACTGCTAAATATTTATCTAAATATTTACAAAGACAAGCAAAGAGATTCAGAGTTCAGAAAAATTCAGAAAATACCATGTGTATGGTCTCTTAGTGGTTAGGGCTTATCAATGGTGTTATCAATCTGAGGGTTGTCGGTTCGAATCTCTTGAAGGTCATGGGTTCAAGTAAATTTCAAACCACCCAAAATTAAGAAAAGGCAACTTTGTCAAATTAAAATTAAATTACTACAGTAAGAAAATGTAAATGTGCTCTTTCTTAGTTAAATGCAGTGTATATATGATAACAAAATCGTCAAAACATTGCCGCAAATCGTCAAAACATTGCTTTACAGGTTACTTAAAAATCAAGTTACAAAAAAAACAATACATGAACATTTACATTTAAACAAAATGATAAATTTGTGTCAGACTCGAATGCAGTACATCTTGAGATGCAAGCAAATCACGACTGTTTTGCATTCCACTGTGTGGTGCATCCCACTGAATGTCTTAAAACTGAATAAAATCACATCACTGAATTTTGGACAAGAACAAAGATATTTAAAGAAAGGTCATTTCTAACCAACCACAAACCTCTACTGAGATGAGGGTTTGGCTCACAGAGCTTTATAGATTATAGTCAAGCTCAATTGATCACAAATTACTAAAACACACAATCATTCCAGTACAACTGCAATCATTCCACTCATTAAGCTAAAGGAAATGCCTGTTAGAACCTGACAAATCCACTGTAATCCCATCTGCCGATTGCTAAAACTCTAGGGTTGTGCCATGTTTGCATTGAACACCATCAGTATGTACAGTATACAGTTCAAAACTGCATTTTCCCATCTCTAGTATTCTGCTGTCATTCTGCCTTGTTGCATATGTTTGCAGTCGTATACTTTATGTGGTCCTGTGTTAATTAGTGATTTATTGCATGATGAGTGGTTAGGGTGAAGGGCCATCAAACTAAAGGTTGTGAGTTTAAATCTCAGGTCCACTGAAGGTACTAATGTGGGTCCTTGAGCAAGACCCTTAACAATCATTGCTCCACGAATGTTGCAGCCAACCCTGTGCTCACCTTGTAAGTTGCTTTGGATAAAATAAACTAATGTAATGTAAAGTAGGAGGGTGTGGTAGCTCAGTGGTTAGGGCATTGGCCTATCAATCTGAAGGTTGGGGATTCAAATCCCAGGTCCACTGAAGTTACCAATGTGGGTCCTTGAGCCCGGGAATGCTCCAGGGATGTTGTGATTAACCCTGTGCTCACCTTGTAAGTCGCTTTGGATAAAAGCTTCCAATAAATGACCAAATGTAATGTAAATAATATTTTATATGGTTGAAATGGGGCGGCACGGTGGCTTAGTGGTTAGCACGTTCGCCTCTCAACGCTAGGAATTCCCGGTTCGAATCCCCATCTGGGTGAAGTTTCCATGTTCTCCCCGTGTCTGCGTGGGTTTCCTCCGGGTTCTCCGGTTTCCTCCCACAGTCCAAAAACATGGATCAAGTCAATTGAATTCTCAAAAATTGCCCTATATAGAGTGTGTTTGTGTGAGTGAGTGTGTGCCCAGCGATGGATTGGCGCCCTGTCCTGTGTCTATCTGCCCAGCGCCCGAGACGTTCTCCCCTGGATGGGCATGGGGAACCCCACCACGACCCTAATAGAGGATAAAGCGGGAGATAATGAATGAATAAATGGTTGAAATGACATTTAAAATCCACTTGACCTGATGTGTCAAATAAAGACTGGGTGGCAGATTTGTTGCAAGATTATATTGTTCTATTGTGGCTAGAGTTTAAGACATTTAAAGATGCACTTTCTTTTTTTAAATAAGAAATTCCTGTTCTTATTGTTTATAAAATGAGGTATGACTGATAATGACGATGGTATTATTAGAAATTTATTTACATGCCAATATTACCACATTGTGTATTTACATCTTTGTTTATATACCTTTGTCTTACTGTCGGTCAGAGAACTTAACTCGTCCACGACCTGCTGCAGTCTCTTTTGGTCTCGACCACACAGGATAATCCGTGCACCAGCAGCATGAAACACTCGTGCACATTCTGCAGAAATACAACAGAAATACAATCATTTAAAACCTGCATCTGTTAGACTTAATGTCCTGTATGAAGTTAAATACATATTTAAAATACATAGTTAAAACGGAAAAATTGTTTGGATTTTTAAAGTTATGAGCACTGTGATTTAACAAACTCCTCACTGGCCATTAGCATCTAGATTAGGGAACCTTAAATATATTTATATAAAAATAAATATTCATTCATTCATTATCTTCCGTTTTATCCTCTATTAGGGTCGCGGTGGGGTTCCCCATGCCCATCCAGGGGAGAACGTTTTGGGCGCTGGGCAGATACACCCAGGACATAGACGCCAATCTATCGCTGGGCACACACTCACTCACACACACACACACACACACACACACACACACACACACTCTATATGGGGCAATTTGGAGAATTCAATTGACTTGATCCATGTTTTTGGACTGTGGGAGGAAACCGGAGAACCCGGAGGAAACCCACGCAGACACGGGGAGAATATGGAAACTCCACCCAGATTGGGATTCGAACCGGGAATCCCTAGCGCTGAGAGGCGAATGTGCTAACCACTAAGCCACCGTGCCGCCCTAAAAATAAATTAATCAATAAAATTAAAAAAGCAACAAAACCATTAAATATTTCACTGTCTTGTGGATATCTGTGGACAATCCGATATACTGTGCTGTCCACTGGCACGTTTGGTAGAGATAAATGAAAATGGTTATAAGAAATGTTTTTTCTGAACTAATTCTAAAATCTTTCATTGAACCTTCGTTTGAAAATTGAAAACTTTTGAAAAATTAAAAAACTTTTGAACCTTCGTTTAAAGTTCATTCTAAGAAAAATGAAAATTCACAAACAGTGTCATTATTAATATTCTTAGAAACTAAATGTTTATAATTC
The DNA here is from genome assembly GCA_019802505.1 of Corydoras sp. C115. Classification (NCBI taxonomy): domain Eukaryota; kingdom Metazoa; phylum Chordata; class Actinopteri; order Siluriformes; family Callichthyidae; genus Corydoras; species Corydoras sp. C115. Next base: position 954,311 of record JAFMOC010000085.1, on the reverse strand, counting down.
AAGTACTGCAGGGGACAACAGGATTACCTTCACACTTGTAATGTGATGTGATTTTTCTGCATTTTAATACCTCCCTATTACTATATGTGATATTTTTAGATCTAGGGATTCCCGGTTCGAATCCCCATCTGGGTGGAGTTTCCACGTTCTCCCCGTGTCTGCGTGGGTTTCCTCCGGGTTCTCCGGTTTCCTCCCACAGTCCAAAAACATGGATCAAATCAATTGAATTCTCAAAATTGCCCCATATAGTGTGTGTCTGTATGAGTGAGTGTGTGCCCAGCGATGGATTGGCGCCCTGTGCTGTCCTGCCCAGCGCCTGAGATGTTCTCCCCTGGATGGGCATGGGGAACCCCACCGCGACCCCAATAGAGGATAAAGTGGGAGATAATGAATGAATGAATGTCCACTGAAAAGTTAGCTTACTTACCCTTGCCCAGGCCTGAACTGGCTCCAGTGATGACTACTACTTTATCCTGGATTACTTGCTTTCTTCTCGATCTCTGAATCATCTTCAACAGCAAAAGCAGACCAACTGCACCGGCAGCCAGTGATCCCACACCCATTAGACGCTCCATCATTTCCCTGTACACGAACACACATGATTCACATTTTCATTTATTCCACAGGGCCTTGCTGTAACCAACAACACTGTCTGTTACATCAAACAAGAGACAATTTGCAGTTTGATTACACATTGGTAATATCAGCTTAGAGTAACCGCTGTAAGAGCACCAAATGTCTCAAGGATTCAAGGATTTTTATTGTCACATCACCTAGTACTGGGGTACTGATGAGTGAAAAACTTAGTACCCACAACTGTGCAATATTTAGAAAGGAAAAATTATATAATAAATTTACAATATAAAAATTTAAATATAAAATATAAGATGGTATGGAGATATAAATAAAGTGAGAGTCTGAGAGGTATGCAAGAGTCTGTGGGTGCTGTGAGTAAAGTGCAAGGTGCAGTGTATATGTAAGGTAAGGTGTCCGAGTATGGGCAGACAACTGCCACCTTACTGTACATATACACTGCACCTTGCACTTTACACACAGCACCCACTCATACTCTTACATACTCCGACTCTAACTTCATGTACATGAAATAAAATAAATCTAAGTTAAAACAATATTACACACACATATATTCATTCATTCTTCATCTTCCGCTTATTCCGCTATATTAGGGTCGTGGGGGGGGGGGGGTTCCCCATGCCCATCCATGGGAGAACGCCTTGGCGCTGGGCAGACACACCCAGGACAGGGCGCCCATCTATCGCTGGGCACACACTCACACACACAGACATGCACACAAAGACACTCTACATGGGGCAATTTGGAGAACTCAATTGACTTGATCTATGTTTTTGGACTGTGGGAGGAAACCGGAGAACCCGGAGGAAACCCACGCGGACACGGGGAGAACATGGAAACTCCACCCAGATGGGGATTTGAACCGGGAATACCTAGTGCTGAGAGTAGAACATGCTAACCACTAAACCACCGTGCCGCACACACATATATTATACAAAAATAGTTGTATATTCATTCATTCATTATCACCCCGCTTTATCTCCTCTATTAGGGTCGCGGTGGGGTTCCCCATGCCCATCATGGGGGCAGATACACCCAGGACAGGGCGCCAATCCATCGCTGGGCACACACTCACTCACACAGACACACTCTATATGGGGCAATTTAGAACCAATTGACTTGATCCATGTTTTTGGACTGTGGGAGGAAACCGGAGAACCCGGAGGCTGAGAGTAGAACAAACCCACGCCGGACACGGGGTATATAATATATATATATATTCATTCATTCATTCATTCATTTATCACGCTTTATCCTCTATTAGGGTCGCGGGGTGGTTCTCCATGCCCATCCAGGGGGAATACCTAGTGCTGAGAGTAGATACATGCTAACCAGGGCGCCACCGTGGGCACACACATATATCAAAAATAGTAGTAAATATATATATATTCAATTCATTCATCCTCTATCATGGACTGTGGGAGGGTTCCCCATGCCCATCCAGGAGAGAACGTCTCAGGCGCTGGGCAGATATACCACTAGGACAGGGCGCCAATCTATCGCTGGACTTTACACACTCACTCACAAACACACTCATATGGGGCTCTCTATTTGGAGAATTCAATTTCCCCTGATCCAGGAGTGAGAACGTCCCCCATCTGGGCGCTGGGCAGATAGACCCAGGACAGGGCGCCAATCTATCGCTGGACACACACTCACGTACACAAACACACTCTATATGGGGCTCTCTATTTGGAGAATTCAATTGACTTGATCCATGTTTTTGGACTGTGGGAGGAAACCGGAGAACCCGGAGGAAACCCACGCAGACATGGGGAGAACATGGAAACTCCACCCAGATGGGGATTCGAACCGGGCATCCCTAGTGCTGAGAGGAGAACATGCTAACCATAAGCCACCGTGCCGCCATGCTTAATCTAATTTCTTCCAGTGAATCTAATTTAAGACTCTGATCGCGGGACTAAATCTACGCTTTTTAAATATTAAATAAGCGCGCGGTTTAACAGATGACCGAAAGCCGCAGCTCCTCAGCACTTACCTTAAACTAAAGTCCACGTGAGCAAACACGGAAACGAAGGACATCTCTGACCAATCAGAATAAGGCATCAGGAAAGGGGGCGGATCCACTGAGCGTATACAAACCATCAATCACAAAGCAATTAAATCTCACTTTTTAAATAACACAACAATAAACGCAGATAATCCTCCTTCATGGGGTTTCATAACAATCGTTTATTCGCAAACGGCCTACAAGATAATAAAAAAGCTATTATTGATCCTTTTGAAGCAGTTTATTCATTCATTCATTCATATCCACTCAATCCGCCACTAGGGGCGCATGGCGGCGTGAGGTTCCTCATGCCCATCCAGGGGAGAATGTTGGAAAGAGAATGGGCAGATACACCCTGGACAAGAAGCCTATCTATCACTGGGCACATTCGCTCACACACACACAAACACACTCTATATGGGGCAATATAGAGCATTCAATTTACCTTGAATCCATGTTTTTGGACTGTGGGAGGAAACCAGAGAACCCGGAGGAAAGCCACATGGACATGGGGAGAACATGGAAACTCCAACCAGCACACAGAGGTGGTTTAATAACAATCATTTATTTGCAAACGGACTACAAGATAATAAAAAAGCTATTATTGATCCTTTTGAAGCAGTTTATTCATTCATTCATTCTTATCTACTTAATCCTCCACTAGGGGCGCATGGCGGCATGGGGTTCCTCATGCCCATCCAGGGGAAGAACGTTTTGGGCGCTGGGCAGATACACCCAGGACAGGACGCCTATCTATCACTGGGCACATTTGCTCTCACAGACACACACTATATGTGGCAATATAGAACATTCAATTTACCTTGAATCCATGTTTTTGGACTGTGGGAGAAAACCAGAGAACCCGGAGGAAACCCACATGGACATGGGGAGAACATGGAAACTCCAACCAGCACACAGAGGTGGTTTAATAACAATCATTTATTTGCAAACGGACAACAAGATAATAAAAAAGCTATTATTGATCTTTTTGAAGCAGTTCATTTATTCATTCATTCATGCTTTTCCACTTAATCCTCCACTAGGGGCGCATGGCAGCGAGGGGTTCCTCATGCCTATCCAGGGGAGAACGTTTAGCGCGCTAAGCAGATACACCCAGGACAGGATGCCTATCTATCACTGGGCACATTCGCTCTCACAGACACACACACACACTCTATATGGGGCAATATAGAGCATTCAATTTACCTTGAATCCATATTTTTGGACTGTGGGACAAAACCGGAGAACCCGGAGGAAACCCACATGGACACGGGGAGAACATGGGAACTCCAACCAGCACACAGAGGTGGTTTAATAACAATCATTTATTTGCAAACGGACAACAAGATAATAAAAAAGCTATTATTGATCCTTTTGAAGCAGTTCATTTATTCATTCATTCATGCTTTTCCACTTAATCCTCCACTAGGGGCGCATGGCAGCGTGGGGTTCCTCATGCCTATCCAGGGGAGAACGTTTAGCGCGCTAAGTAGATACACCCAGGACAGGATGCCTATCTATCACTGAGCACATTCGCTCTCACAGACACACACACACTCTATATGTGGCAATATAGAGCATTCAATTTACCTTGAATCCATATTTTTGGACTGTGGGACAAAACCGGAGAACCCGGAGGAAACCCACATGGACACGGGGAGAACATGGGAACTCCAACCAGCACACAGAGGTGAATGCTAACCACTGCACCACCGTTCCAACCACCATCTATATTGTAACAAAGTAATAAAATATTGAAAACCATTTAAAAGAGTTTTGGGATTTCTGCAACCATAAATCCTTCATCTTAATATAATTGATAAGTATTGGCAAACTTTTTTTTAATTAGTAAACAAACTTAAAAAAAATTAAACCAAAAGTGAATTGTTTATTAAAATAATAAAATTGACTACAGATAAAATCTGGGCTAGAAAATGTCTTCATTGATTAAAAATAAATAGCTTTTCAAACAAAATTAAATTACTTTTATTACAGTTTAAATAAATGGGTCTCTTAAGTCTCCTGAAAACAGTTAGTGACCCAAGTAAGCTAGTTTTCTCACATACTCTCTTTATTTTCTTTTCATCTTAACACTGACTATTGCATAGAAACATTAAAGGACACCAGGAACCAGATTTGTGGGAACTCTATTATATTTACACGGTGGCATAAAACCACCTATTTACAACTGCAAAAAAATGTTAGATGCTTGCAAATAAACATACATACACACTATTGCAACATGTAAATTAATAAATAATCCAAATAATTTACAGTATGTTACAAAAAATGAACACTGGAATTCTTTATGATCTATTTACAAAAACATTTCTTCCATCACAGACAGAAGGTTCACATCACCAGGGTGACCTTTCGATTACTGGCTTTAAATACACACGATAAAACGTAGTGTTAAAGCAACACAGAGGCTAATGTCTCAGGTTAGACATTAGTTAATATTTCCTTTCAAAGTTGTGATTGGTTTCGTTTTCATAGTAGTTTTTTTTTAGTGTTGGTGAACTTGACAATTAGATCTATGATTATGCATAATAAATAAAGTCCCATTCTAACAGTGTCTTAAAATAATTTAGATTTAATTCACCCAATCAGACTAAGTCCAAGATAAAAAAACAGACTGTACATGGATGCTGTGTACTCTGTAAACATATATGGCTTTTTCAGGATCTTGTGGAAGAATCTAAAAGACAGGGGTCCATAATGAAACATCATCACTAAGTCAAAGAAGCATAACAGAACCCGTAGCTCGCACCCGCACACACACAACGAAGAGAATGAGACATACATTAAAAGGACGCAAACAGATCTACAAGAGGCAATGTTTGTTCTGATATGGCAGATCTTAAATTTTCTGTACATGAGGTTGAATTGTAAACACATTTGTTAAAACCAGTGGCCCAGCCATGGCTCATGAGCCAGAAAACAATCAGCAGGTAGGCACCTGCACCCGCACACTTGATCCTGAAGGCTCAGGGATCACGCAGTCCTTATTGCACTTAAAGCTCAAACACCCACACACTAAAGTGCATGGAAATTCCACAGAGTGCCATCCTTCTGTCAGTGTCCTCACTCGGTCCTCCAATTCATCAGGACTCTTCACCTCAGCTTCATGGGGGGGGGAGGCTGGGATCAGATACGGACAACTCCTGCGCAAGGTCATTAAAACGGGCAATGTAGTCTACGCTGTTCTCACTCATCATACAGGCCAGCTGATTATCCACCTGTACAAAGGACAAAAATGCAAAAACATTTCAATGACATGTTGAATGACCAATGAGCACTGTGAAAAAAAGGGAGCTGCAGTTCAATACCTTCAATAAAAAAAAGTGCATCCTAGTATTAGCCTAAACTAATTTATTTATCTATTTATTTAAAAAATACAATAAAATGTACACATGTAAAAAAGTCAAGTATTGCTGAATCATATGCACCTGATTAAAAATAAATGCTCACCTGCAGCATTTAGATTAGTCTTAACAAAATGGGTTAACTAAACTAGAACGTCAACGGTGGCTTAGTGTTTAGCACATGCTCCTCTCAGCGCTAGGGATTCCCGGTTCGAATCCCCATCTGGGTGGAGTTTCCATGTTCTCCCCGTGTCTGCGTGGGTTTCCTCCCACAGTCTAAAAACATGGATCGAGGTTAATTGAATTCTCCAAATTGCCCCATATAGAGTGTGTCTGTGTGAGTGTGTGCCCAGCGATGGATTCGTGCCCTGTCCTGGGTGGATCTGCCCAGCACCCGAAACGTTTACCCCTGGATGGGCATGGGGAACCCTCCCACGAACCTAATAGAGGATAAAGCGGGAGATAATGAATGAATGGATAAAATAGAAAGTTTCCTTTATTTCAAAATGCTCTGAATAATTGCAAAACATAAGGAGACCAGTACCAGATACAACAAGCAGGACTGGTGTGAAAGAGTTACCAGAAGACCCCCTATAACATGGTTTAAGTTTGCAATGCTGCATCCAAACAAACCACAAAATCTTCAGAACGTATTATGGCCTGAGGAGACGAAATAGTACATTTTTGTCCAAGAAGAACCGAGACACATTTGGTGAAAACTAAACAGAGAATATAAGAAGACTATACATCATACAGTCAGCACAGTAACAGAAGGATGATGCAAACTGGAGCTGGTAAGGGAATTTAGTCAGTGTTTAAATGCGATATACAGGTGTCTCCAAGGAAACCGTGCCAGTCTATGCTTCTATTTTAACTGCACAAAACCGATGTGTGTCTGATGCATTACATACAAAATCATTTCATACCACTTGTGTCTTTTCTTAACAAAATCATTTCTGGACAGATGTTGATAGCTCTGTAAAGGACTATGACCAAGAACAGCCATCCATTATCTTCCACTTTATCCTCTACTAGGGTCGTGGTGGGGTTCCCCATGTCCATCCAGGGGAGAACGTTTCGGGCGCTGGGCAGATACACCCAGGACAGGGCGCCAATCTATTGCTGGAAACACTCGCTCACACAAACACACTCTATATGGGGCAATTAGGAGAATTCAATTGACCTGGATCCATGTTTTTGGACTGTGGGAGGAAACCGGAGAACCCCCATGGAAACCCACGCGAACACGGGGAGAACATGGAAACTCCACCCAGATTGGGATTTGAACCGGGAATCCCTAGCGCTGAGAGGCGGTCATGCTAACCAATAAGCCAGTGTGCCACCCTGACTAAAAACACATCTATATTTAAACATGGTGCGAGGGAATAACATCTAAACCAATAACTTTTGACATGTTTATTCTTACCTTGCAGAGGTTTACATTGCTTTACAACCAACAAAATCAACCAATTATTAATAAAAATTAATAAACATTTACACAGTTTGCAAAAGACGTCATCACAAGCCTAGTGAGCTAGTGTACTACATTCTGAAGGCACATCAACTGGGGCAAATTTAAATAAGATTCTGCATTACATAAAAACACTCTAAACAACTATGACTAAAGTGTTCATTATTTTTAACTAAAATCATTGGTCAGCTGTTATGTTTTTAAATTAGTAACTAGGACAGTTATTAACAAATGAGAACAAAAAAGAAGAAGACAATTAAAGAGGACCAACATTAAGACTGGCTTGTTATTGTAAAGTTTTTATTCTTGCAGCATAAACACAACTCTGTGGCCGTGAAGACAAAGACGGATGCTCACCTCGACTACATCAGGTAGACTTCGAGCTTGAAAGGAATCATGGGAGTTGCTGTCCAGCAAGCTGGGACCAAGAAGGGCTGTACCACTGGAGGGGCATACAGGGGGCAGAGCAGTCCTGCGACCTTTATCTGGTGACACCAGACTTGCTGTGGCGAGGAAACAGAGACAGAAGACTGATTAATTCATGAGGATACATCTGTACAACTTCTGATTACAAAAGAAACTATTTTAACCTTTGTTGTTTTACTTTATCTTAATTTTTATTATGATGCCACTTCTCACTCTATCTAGAAATAATAATCCTTATTCAAAGCAAGTGCCAGAGATCACTGCATTTTACATCCAAGGAATCCAAGGTTAGACTTTGCTTATTGGCTTTGCGTCAGTGGCAGTTTGGCGAAGCAGAGGTTTGAACCATTAACATTTAAGGATATTGATCCAGTACCTTAACCACCAATTCACCACTTTTTCCTACTGATGCAAAAAGGAATTACTCTACATGTGAATGTTCTCTCCTGTAAACTGATTTTTTTTTATTATGATAAAAAATTACATAAATATGACCATACAAGTTTGATTTTGTAAGTTAGTTATCTGTGCAATTTGTAGAGATTAGTGGGATCTATTACCAAAATTGTAATATTTCAGATGTGCAGATCAGATTTGGTCACCTTTCTACATTACCCACATTGTTCAAAAGTGTGGAATCTATCTTGATTGGGAGAAATTTTATTCAGATGGTCACAATCTACAAATTTACCACTAGAAGTCTAAAAAACTGATTTTTTTAAAGTTTCTTTATAAAGAAAAATAAAGGTTTTAGATAATAGATCTACTGAATGATCCACTCATTGCAAGCTATACATTTTTGGTTATTGGATCACTGCATTCGTTTTCTTTTCTGGAAACAGTGTAGTGTCTGTGGCTCTGTAAATCTAAGTTGCCTTAAAGATAAACCATTCGACAGCTTCACGTCTGCCAAGCTGCCACTATAAGCCCTTGAGCCCCCTCTTAACTCTTTCTGCTCTTGAGGCACCATATCAAACCTGACCCTGCATTCTGATATTCTAAAGTGCTGTACACTTAAGTTTATCATAATATAGCCACATAATGATATTATATTGTGCAGTCAGGGTACTTACAGAGCAGACAGCCCAGACTTGAGTCGCTCGAGTCATTAGGGTACCACTGAGGGTCATGGGTTGGAGATGGTATCCAATTATGGGCAGGGCTGTCACTGAGAGTGGGAATGAGCTTTGACCGGTCACATCCATTGAGTTTAGGAGGAGAAAGAGCAGCCGCATCACCTTAAAATCAGACAAACAAACAAAAAAAAAAAACAAATGGGGTTTAGTAGTCCTTTTGGTAGAACTGATTTGAAATGAACCCTGCACATGACTAAATGGTTTACTCACAATATACTTATAAGAATGTTTCATTTGTCTTTAAGCTGATGTCTCTTTGTACAAGGCCCTGTCACTACTTAGCATTTTGTCAATTGGCAGATGTTTTTATTTAAAGTGACTTGCAAGGATCCCAAATATGATGGTTTAAACCAGAGCACAGGGTCAGCCATAAATCAGCATCCTTAATGCATAGGAGGGCTAGGGGCGTTGCTCTGTAATGTTGACAATGTCGTAATCCAGCAGAAACATTAACACCCGAACTCACCATACTGGGCAGAACTGATAGCCAGCTCAATGATGGAGTCACTGATGTGAGTGTGAGGCTCTCCAGGGGGAAGAGATTCATCTGGGGGGCCAGGAAGAGAAATGTCTAGCAGAGAAGCTACACTTGGAGGTGCCAACAGAGAGTCTCCAGGCTCTGGAGATGGTGGAGGAACACCATTTTGCATAGAACCCTAATGAAACAACCAGAAAGGACAATATTTAAAAAAGAAAAAGAAAATGTTGCTAAAAAAAAAAGAAGAAAAGATTGTTAAAAACCTTCCTATCTAAATATTTTTATATTTGTTATAAAACATTTAATTTGAGCAAAGGGAGCCCTAAAACTTTTTGCATTATATTACGTTGCATATTACAAATGTAGTTCAATTCTCGCACACCTCCTGCTCCGGCTGCAGCATTTCAGCTTCAGGCTCAAGTTCTGAATCAGGGTCGAGTTCAGGCTCTGGCTCGGCAGAGGTCGGAGTTGCAGTCTCAGATCTTAAGGAACTCGTCTCTTCAGAAGGGGGCTCCAGATTTGAACACGGGCTTCCTGGGATGATACCTGCAGACTTGGCTGCCAGGTCAATTGCACCTGAAGCACAATTATGTAATTATACACGTAGAAATACAATCCTGATATCCAATACACATTGATCAATTTATTATACATGAAAGCTAATTTGACTGACTTACTGGACAACTGATTGGAAGAACCATGGTTTATCTGTGTGGACGTGGGTTTAAAGGAAAGAGATCGGGAGGACGGGAGCCGGGAGCTTTTGGATGGGTCTAAAAGAACCAGTGCCTAGAGATTTGAGGAAATAGAAATAACAAGGTGTTATTTGTGCAAACACATTTATGAACACAGTTTTGAAGAAATGAAGACCAAATACATCAAATTAAGAACCATAAAGTCATCTTTAGCTCTAAAAAAAACAAGTAAAACCAACAATTTATGATGTAAACAAACAAGATAATAAAAATAATACATTAATAACGATGTGATACTGGTGCTGGTTCTCTTATCACAGAACCCATTATGTCTATACATATTAAATGCTACATCTTTATGGTTAATATACAATTTTTTTCATTTACACATCACCTTGGATAAAAGTGTCTGTTGAATGGCTAAATGTAAAGGTAAGCCTTGTAAATAAAAAATATTGCTATTTATTTATTTATATTAAAATCATTATAGGAAAAATCAAGGAGTAAAGCCATTTAGAACAGTCACATTTTAACATTTAGTCGTTCGGACCAATGTTGACGTTACCTGTAGCTGAAGAACAATCCTGACATCCAATACACATTGATCAATTTATTATAAATGAAAGCTTGTCAAGCTCATTTGACTGACTTACTGGACAACTGATTGGAAGAACCACATATAATAAAAATAATACATAATAATGATGTGATACTGGTGCTGGTTCTCTTATCACAGAACCCATTATGTCTATACATATTAAATGCTACATCTTTATGGTAACTTATTTTTTTCATTTGTACGTCACCTTGGATAAAAGTGTCTGTTGAAGGGCTAAATGTAAAGGTAAGCCTTGTAAATTAAAAATATTACTATTTATTTATTTATTTATAATATTAAAATCATTATAGGAAAAAAGCCATTTAGAACAGTCACATTTTAACATTTAGTCGTTCGGACCAATGTTGACGTTACCTGTAGCTGAAGAATTGGATAGGATTGAAAAAGAGCACACATGTTGAGAGGAATCTCCAGTGGTTCGGGGCAGCAACGTTCTCTGTGGGGAAAAAAAGCCTTTAACCAAAATTGACTTGTGATTAAAATCCATATAGTTAATAATGCTAAAATAATTTAAAGGTCTGTTAAGCAAATCAATGTTCACAAGTTAATCGGGGAAATTCCAATAATAAGTCAGATGAGAAGCTGACTTTGGAATTGTGAAATAGTTGCAAATGACTCAAGCAAACTATATACACAAAGATAAGCAACAAATTTATTGGTTTTTCAAGGAATCTCTTGTTTTTTGCTTAGAGGTTTAACTTTGAACCACTATACATTATAAAATTTCCACTTTTACCTCATGGACAGCTTTACTGACAACAGCAAAAACATCAAAAGTAACAGAACCATGTTGACATTTATTATTTAACATTAAAATGATAAAATACTACAGCATCTGCCACGTTACATATGATTTGTAAAGCAGTTAAACACTGGTCACTTCTCAAGAAATCATGCCTGCTTTGTTGAGTCCTTGTTTAGAAAAAAAAGGTTTGTAAGAACTAAAAGTAATCTAGATTAAATCCCAAGATCTCTGAAATACTTTGGATAAAGCAGACAATTTCAAATTCCCTTTTTAAATAACTGAATGGGCTCCATTTTACGGAGACATCACAAAAAACCCAACTTGAACAAAACTATTTACAGACACATACAATACTATATAACTTCTGTGTAGGTCAGATAGCCAAATACTTTTGGTGTAAATTTTTATCGGTCCTTTAATACAAATTGGTCTTTATTGTATTCACAATATTCCAAGCTGATTATTTAAAGCAATTAATGATTTTTCGAGCCTCAAAAATTCAATATAATTACATATATACGGTTTCAATGTCCACCTGAAGAAACAAACAGCTGATTACGATAATGTTCAGATAATCTGATTAGAAAATCAATGTTTCCAATGAGCTGAGAAACTAAACTGTTTTCCATCATTGCACAGTTAATAAATAAAATGTGCAGCTGGCTTTCTGATTTGACTTGTTTATCAGTAGAATACCACAATCATTACAAATTGGTTTATTGACTTTTCTCTTTAACTTAGCAAAAATGCCAATAGTGGAACCAGAGTGTAAAAACTGTTCCGTCTCTTCATTTTACCTGCACAACCAGCGGCTTCCTTAGAAGACGACCTCGGCCAGGCTTTCTTTGCTTGGGAAGAAAAATATCCGACTGTGGAAAGAAAAATACTTGTGTTAGTACAGTGGAACTAAATATCTGTTCACAATTAAATCCTTACATCAATAAACAATAACTCTTTCCAGTCAAAGTAGAGCTGCAATCACTGATCATTTTTATTAATAATGTAATTGTTCATGGCTTTTTAATTAATGTATGTCAGAATTTTTTTTTTTAAATCAATATTTTCCAAAGTTTAAGGACATTTAGATTAAAAGTATCATTGTTTTTCCATTTTGCCCTGCAGAAGAGCAAACTATTTGCCACATGGACAGGATTAGATAGAGGAGGAGTAAAACGCCTGATGACTAGCTTCTCTGCTGAGTTGAGTGCTTGCACAAGTGGTTGATTCTCAGTCACATGAATTGAACATGTGTAAGTCGCTTTGAATAACTGTCTGTTAAATTATTAAATGTAATTTGAAAAAATAATTGGGTTTGGCCATTCAGAAACCTGATCTGAGTCACATGAAAATCACTTGAGTCACTTCAGCATGTTCATTTCAACACAATGACATCTTCACTTTTTTTTGTTTGTTCTGTTGATGACCTCAAATCTTTACATTTAGGAAGTTATAATAAATTAATTTCAACTTTGCCTTCTTGAAACAAATTAAATAAGCAAATTAATTTATTATTAAATCCATGAGCAATTTATTTATTAGTTGAAAACAAAGTTGTGTAATGTTGCATCTTTACTTTTTACTCTACACAGAGAATATGTGAATACTGTATAAACACTCAAATGTTCCCTTTTCTTTCATAATAAACTAAAATTATTTTGAAACATCCCAATACATGGGATGTTAAATTCCATGTTTTGTTGGTTTACTGACATGAGCTATAGGAAACAAACTTCTGAATATTTAAAATAATACTTTATATGTAGTGTATTAGACAAAAACAGAGCAAAACTATTCCATTCAGTTAGCAAAAATAAAAATGTTTCTGAAAAAATTAAGAAAAACATTTAAATATGGGCGGCACAGTGGCTTAGTGCTTATCACGTTCGCCTCTCAGCATTAGGGATTCCCGGTTCAAATCCCAATCTGGGTGGAGTTTCCATGTTCTCCCTGTGTCCACGTGGATTTTCCTCGGGTTCTCTGGTTTCCTCCCACAGTCCAAAAACATGGATCAAGGTCAATTGAATTCTCCAAATTACCCCAAATAGAGTGTGTCTGTGTGAGTGAGTGTGTGCCCAGCGATAGATTGGCGCCCTGTCTTATGTGTATCTGCCCAGGGCCTGAAACGTTCTCCGTTGGATGGGTATGGGGAACCCTCCCGCGACCCTAGTAGAGGATGAAGCGGAAGATAATGAATGGATGGATTTTTAAATGTTTCTTATAAACTTTTTATAAACTTTTTATAAAAAGCGAATTTTTATCATTACTAAAATATTACACTGCCCTACATAGATTTTACTTTTCTCTACTGATCCAATTTCAGACCGGTAATACAAAATCTAATCAGGTTCAAATTGGGATTAACTGGTTGAGGGAGCATGAGGAATGAAATTCATCATTACATACAAATTGGCCAAAACAAACTCCTAAGAGTTTTTGGGATGTGCTTGACGAAGTAGCGCCACTCTCTTTACAAAGATACTAAACTGTAATTGCATTTCATATTTAAAATAATTCAATGAAATGTAATAGGTTCTCAGACACTAAGCAATGATGGGAAGTGAATCATTTGGACCCTGTGGTCTTTTGGGACATAGTCACAGTCTATGAAACGTGAGAGTTCTGTTCAGCGGAAGATTTTGTGAATAATGAAGACACAAACACTTCTGGTTGAACATAGCGATGAGCTTCAGAGAACACAGTCTGTTCTTGTTATATTCAAATGCAACAATACACTCTTCTATTTTATAAATCCGTGTTTGTAACATAACACAAAGAGGTTCTGAATTTCATCTCTGCAACACACTTCGAACAGTTAGGACAGATGCATGAGTATTAATGTAAACAATAAGGGTATTTTAAACTATACATTTTTAAATTGTTTTTGAGTAAAAGAAACAAAATTAGCCAAAGGAATTTTGCATTATACCAAACATCAACTCAACGGTCCTAGGTCACCATCGTAAAAGACCATTGTGACAATAAAACTGGCAAATTAAACTGCATCTTGAAAATCATAAATCAAAAATATCAAAGTGAAAGCCTGCACTGTAATGAGAGTTATCATTTAATGGTCAACCATAGCCCATCTTTTTTCTTTATTTATAAAGACTTAATTATTGTACTCAATTACAATATTGTTAAAGGTTTAAAACAATGTAACTTAAATATTCTAGTAATATTAATATATAAGCCAGTTCCAGCTTCATGAACTTTATTGGATTTTGTGTAGAAAACTCAAAGTAAATTTGTCATTTCAGTATTTGCTCATTTCACAGTATAAATAAAGGCTGGAATTGGATTGATAACACAGCTAAGAAACTTAAAGTCAGAGACTACAGGTTCATATCCACATGCCAAATATACAAAATTTTTGCCCAAAGAGACTTGTGTGTGATTTGACATAAATCTGCTTGTACTAATAAGAGGTACTGCAACACAATATGTATTGTAAAGCTGAGTAAACACAGAAAATCCTCAGTTTTGAGGAATTCCTAATGTAAAGTGTAATCAAACCCTCAGTCCTCCCACAACATTAATGCCATTCCACTCAACAGACACTTCATTTTTGCGATCAGTACATCATTCAAGAGGACAGTGATTTAACTTGTAAGCATAAAGACCTACATGTTATCCACCAAATCACCTACACACAACACCTTACTGCACGGATCTAATTTATCTTGCCATCCATCTACAGATCGCTCATTTCACCGTAAATTAAGCCTTTAAATTTTAATACACTTTAGGTCAGCCTGTGACAAAACAGTCTATGGCTAATTTAGGAACTACTTACACTGATTGAGTCCAGCTGCTGGCGAAAGGCTTGCTCTGCCTCCTTATTGGGAGAAAACATTCGTAAGTGGCGGGAGCTGTTGGGTGGCAAAGTTGTTGGAACAGCGAACACACCTCCATCACAGTCGCTGCTAGCTACCACCAAAGAACGTGGCAGAGTTCGACCACCTGTAAAGAAAGAGCAGGCGTAATGACAGTAGTTATTAAGAGGTTCTGACTTTAAACATGATGAGTATTTCGCTTAACATCTTTAAAGACTTACAGTTTTAAAAAACCTTATGTATTTTTTAAAGATGTAGTTAAATCTAAAGTTTAAAGGCTTGTAGTAGAGATGAACTACACTACACCATGAACCCAACTCAAATCCAGTAAAAGCTAAGCTAGAAGGAAAATAAAATAATTAGTTTTTTAAACCATATATGTGTGTTAAAATTGGACAGCACAGTGGCTTAGTGGTTAGCATGTTCTCCTCTCAGTGCTAGGGATTCCCGGTTCGAATCCCAATCTGGGTGGAGTTTCCATGTTCTCACCATGACCATGTGGGTTTCCTCCGGGTTCTCCGGTTTCCTCCCACAGTCCAAAAACATGGATCAAGGTCAATTAAATTCTCCAAATTGCCCCATATAGTGTGTGTCTGTGTGAGTAAGTGTGTTTCAGTGATAGATTGGTGTGCATCTGCCCAGCGCCCGAAACGGTCTTCCCTGGATGGGCATGGGGAACCCCGACGAGACCCTATTAGAGGATAATGAAGGATAATGGATGGATGGATGTGTGTTTAAAACAATATAAATATTACAAGCTTTTAAAATAATTTCCTTTTTTATAAAAAAGTTCTGAAAGCTTGTGTGTGCATGTGCACGTACTTGTGCTAGCTGCATTGGGAAGGATTTTGGCCCGCACTGTATGCTGCTGTCGGCTGCAGTTGGGGCTACGAGTCGTGCCTGCCGGAATTTTGCCTGGAGGGGTCAGGGATTGTTCCTCCTGACCCAGCTTCAATGGAGATGTCCCAACTGAACACACATCTGCAGCCTGAAATTAACAACCAGAAAAAATGAAATAGTAAGACATCTGCACAAATAAATAAAAAATAAATACACTCTGTTACAGTCAGAATATAGAGTTTATATTTACAGGAGCGCAAAAAATAGGAAAAAATGATAAGTCAATTCACAGGAAATCAGGTCAGAACTGATATTGGATACAATCCCAAGACATTGGCACATCACTGATTTTTGGGGGAAACTAGCAACGAGAGATTCACTTACATAGTCTTCTTGTAATTATTATATTTTGCAAAAGCTTTTATCCACTAACAAGTATTTCAAATTGCTAATTGGGATACGAGTTCATAGTCAGCCATGATACTGCAACCCAGAAGCAATAAGTACTAAGGTTCTCGGTCAAGTGATCCACTAGATCCATTAGATTTATAGCTTTATAACACTAACCACTTAGTACCACACCCTATACGCAAATAGGCAATTGTTAAAAATGTAATGTATGATAAATCTCAATACACAATGTCTTTAAAATTCCCCCAAATTTTTTCAATCCCGTTCATAAATGAGTTTACAAGTTTGTTCAGTCTGCAAGTTTACTCACAGGACATTAACATTTAAATTTGTCTAAGAGAAAGGAAATTCTGTACTGAGCTACTTTTTAATTCTTGCCAATTTTCTGACACACAATTTGTTTTTAGGATGATCACAAATCACTTAAATTCTTAAAATACTTAAAAACTTTGCTGTTTCGGGTATGGTCCATGTTTTCTGTCAGGAGAGCATGCAATAATCCATTGTTTTATATTTGTGTGAAGCAAAAAATGCCCAAGTGTCATGTTTTTTTAGTGTTTGTCTAGTGTTTGGTAACCCTCAGTGACTCACAGGTTTGGGGTTGATCTCTGAGGTGACAAGCCTGAGAAGGCAACGAAGTACACCGTGAGTGGTGGGTGTGGAAAGAGGGCGAGACTGCCACTCATACTCCAGCTGCAGTTTCCCAGGTTTGCCCATCATGAGGTAGAGTTCAGCCAGCGTCACATTTTCGGAGCCATGCGAGTTCCAACCTTCCTCACGAATTTGCTGAGGGGAGCGGCTGGTAGCTCCTGCTTCCTCCACACGACCGGGTTGCTCAGAAGAAGAGGGTGTTCCATCCATGGTTGCCCCACCTGCCTGAAGAATTTCGGTGCTTTGGTCTGCCTGAATTGAATCTCCTTGACTCCCAGGTTCCTTACTCTCTCCACTAGTGCATGTTAGAGACTGAGATATTCCCGGTGGATCAGCAGTCATAGTTCCACTGCTTTCCTGTCCTGAGCCTTGGGGTGACGTTTCAGAAATAGACAGGGCAGACATGGTAGTAGTGTTCTGAGCTGGATTTAAAGTGCTTTCACCTCCGGGAGCATAGCTGCCACTTTCTGAGCACTCAGGTGTCGGTCCATCCACTCGTTTTAAGTCCCCACTTCCTGAAATTCCCTTGCCTGGTTTTCCCATTCCTTTGACAGGCTGAATTCCTAGGATCTGTGCTGCCGGTAGGTCTCGAACACCTGGACGTGCACGTCCACTTTCCTGCCAGTGTACGGTGCAAAATGCCTTGGAGTGTACCACACGGGCTACTCCAGGTAATGCAACAACTGTACTGCTTTCTGCTGGATACAGTACCAGCTCCTCAGATTCACCAGATTGGACTAAACCTTCTAGTGCCTCTCGCTCAGCCAGACTTTTAAGCTGTACATGTTAGGGTCAAGATTAAAAACTAAGATAATGTAAAATACAGGACTAAAGTAATGATAATGTAAACAGGAAACATGTGAAAACAAGTCCATCCCATCCATTATCTTCTGCTTTATCCTCTACCAGGGTCGTGGTGGGGTTCCCCATTCCCATCCAGGAGAGAACATTTCGGGCGCTGGGCAGATATACCCAGGACATGGCGCCAATATATCGCTGGGCACACACTCACTCACACAGGTACACACACACATACACACTCTATATGGGATAATTTGAAGAATTCAATTGACCTTGATCCATGTTTTTGGACTGTGGAAGGAAACCGGAGAACCCGGAGAAAACCCACATGGACACGGGGAGAACATGGAAACTCCACCCAGATTGGGATTCGAACTGGGAATCCCTAGCGCTGAGAGTAGAACATGCTAACCACTAAGCCACCGTGCTGCCCGTGAAAACAAAAGTGATGGACCTAAATCTAAAAATTACTGACTTACCAATGTAGACATATAGAGGAAAATATTAGTATAAAAGGATACAATTCTCTGGTCCTGAACGGCCCATTTCTGTTTCAAAAACTCTATAAGACTGGACACTTTCCGGTGCAACTCGATTACCATCCTAAAAGAAAAACATCAAGTGCATTACCATCCAAGCATTCATGGAAAAAAAGAAAGTTAAAAATGAATGATGTTATTTCATTTGGCTGGAGAAAACAATAAATCATGCAGACAGATCCATTATATAATTAATCAGAAAGTTTTTGGCAATTGCTCTTACTTTTCTTTACAAGTTAATTTTTTTTCATGTGGAACTGTATCTGTCTCGAGTAAAAGAAAGCAATTTCCAAGACAAACAGACCACTGCTGCATTCCATCCTATTAACTAGTTCACCAAAAAGCCACCGATCATCATAAAATCAATAAAATAAATTTAAGCCTAAATTCGTTCTGTTAAAAAGGATTTGTTTAGTAAGTATCCACCAAAATCCCTGCATGTGTATAATAATATATGCCTCCTGAACGGATACACACTCATTACGATGATGTAATAAGCTTATTTTATTGACCATAATATGCACGTCCCAAAAAAATTATATATAGAAGTTATTGTGTAATCTAGTTTATAAACAAAAGACAATAGATATCCAACATATTGTAAATATACAATAATAAATACATTATCCGAACTTAATAACACTGTTCAAAACTTACCTTAGGCGAGGGTTATGGGCCAGGCTCTGCACCCGGGTCCAGGAATGGTTACTTCGTGGCTGCAGCTCCACAGCCACCTTCAAAGGCAACCGGACTGGCTTCTGGTCCTCCTCATCACTGACACCTGTGATGAGAGGAGACCAAAACACAAATCAGAAGCAAAAATAAGAAAGGAAAGAAGAAAAACACCTCAATATGCATCATCTCCCACTTTCCAAGCAGTCATATTATGACCATGAAAACACTTAATCCATTCCACCTACTCAAAATGAAGCCTCTAAAAATCTCTTTATTCACCAAGTGCCACCCACATTTTACATGTTTCCACAGCATATAACTAGGAGTGTGTTTTTATATTTATAGTAATTTTTGTTCACATATACACACCATCTGGGTCGCACAGCTTCTTTAACGCCCGGCACATGGGTGCCTTGATCCTGAGGTTCCTGCCTTTAGAGCGAACTGTAGTGGCCCTGAAATTGCAGAGATCATAGTTTTCTATTTGTTCAGGATAAATATATCCAAAATGTTACTGACTGACAAAAGCAATCCCACACACACACTTTAGCTTACCCCTGCAAAATCAACTCATTCAGTTTGGCCACATTCTTGTCATCCATTACTAAAAGAAGCAAAAAAAAAGTTATTACAAATATCCTAAATGCAAAAACATGTTAAGAAAAAGCTAGTACTCACATCCACCGAACTTTTTTCCTGAGCTCAGCATAACAAATAAGGCCATAGACCTCCTGAGAGGACTTTTTTAGCACACGGGAATATGCTGAGAAAAAAAAAAAGACAAGAAAGTCATGTCTAAGTCATGTCTTCATGCTTTATACTTTGCAAAGTTTACAAGGTCACATGGGTACTGCTGTTAATTCAAACACTGTTGACTCTGTGGGATCAAGTCTTTTTACTTTAATGGTAGTATCCAGAGCGACTTGCAATCTAGGCAACCTGGGAGTTAATGGTCTCGCCCCAGAACCCAAGAGGGGAAACTAACTCAGCTGGGACTGGAACTTAAAAACATTTGGTTTACAGCCTATTACAAAAGCCATTATGCAGCTACTGCTGTCCTAAGCCTTAAAGCTTTTTTTTTTTTTTTTACAATCACAAATCAATTAATGTTGACTTTTTGTAGGCAGAGTCTATAGAGACTCCCTCACAGCAAACCTCCGTTTATGTACTTTGCTTTGTGCATAACAGACATCATTTGTTTGTTTATTCATGATTTTAACTTTAGGACCTCATCAATAGGCTTTTCCTGATTCAGTTTCACCCATTTACTTACACACGTCTTTGGAAACTGAAATCTGTAGAATAAATGCGCACAGGCAGAACAGTTTGTCCACAATTAGGACGGTTGCAAAGAATCAACAGACTGAATGCAAATTCTAAAAGAACGAAGTCTAGTCCTCGTTCTGCATTGTATGAGATGCATTTAATACAACTGAAGTGCCTTCACTTTGAGAGAGGCATTTATTTTCAATTTACGCGTGTGTGTGTGTGTGTGTGTGTGTGTGTGTGTGTGTGTGTGTGTGTACATTGGCACTTTAATGAAAACAATTAGACTTGTTCCCCTATTGACTTCACACAGGCCAGACAAAGACAGTGAAAGAGCCAGAAGTGGCCCCTGGGCCACAAAATGCTTAGGTCAGGTCTAACACGCTCTAGCAGACTGACTTTTATACTTTGCTACACAACACGACAATGTTGCTGTGTATCTTCTCTACAAAATCAGATGTGGAAAACAAAATTCATGTTGATGACCAACATTTAATTCTTTAGAAAGTCCGATTTTGACTTTCTAAACAAATTAAATGTTGGTCATCAAACCTGCCAAAAACTAGTAATTTAAGTCAATGACTCACCATTATTAAAGTCAATGTGTTTGGAGATCTTGTGCCAGGTTCTGTAATAAAAGTGGCGAACCTGTTCCTTGTTTTTGATCATGCTGGCAGGCTTCCCTTTCTTCTTATACTTCAGGGCAATGTTATTCTGTATGGCCTCAAAGTCCTTCCCATGCTAAAAAAGTAAGAAATAAATGCATGAATTTATTATTGTTATAAAATCATACAACCTTTTAACACTAACAAAAGATAAAGTGGTAGTGTTGCTCTGTGGACGATTATTCTATGAAAGAGCATCGTCTCTAACATTGTATCCCATGTGGTTTTAGAACTACATAGAAAACTGAACATGCAGAACTGTAAACTTCTATTAGAGGGCAAGATTTTATTTAAGAATATCTCAAATTACCCTAAAGACAATATTAGATATAGTTTCTAATTACATTCAATTTGAGTTTTATTTAACCCAGATTTATTCACTATATCAATAGTCCCCAAGGAATTGCCACAGAAAGGTCGTTTATAAATTCATTGGCAGAATTTTAAATGGAAGTATAAATGCACTTAAAAAGTATTCACAAGAATGGTCCGATTCCCTAAAACACTTTAAATCCTGAACAGATTTTAAGCAAACACAGAATGTGTACAAATACATGCTTCGCTTTTCTACCAAACGCATCCAACTGATGCTGTGAGATCACGATGACCAATTATTACCATTATTAAATCGAATGTGACTGTCAGCTACCGACTGATGGAAACATTTACATTTGTTCATTTAGCAAACACTTATCAAAGCAACTTACTTGTATCCAAAGTTGGTTGGTTGGGGTCAGAACACAGACCTAACCTGAACCTAAACATAGTGGCAATCAACATCATCTGTTAAAGGTACTTTTTGCCCTACAGCAAAAAGTTAGCTTCCCTGCCTACCTCCATCTAATTTCCAACAAATGAGATAAGTCATCCTATCCGCGCGGTCCAAGGTTTTTGTGGACTGGCTTCAGAACCTATTCTAGGTGAGTATATCTAATTAAATGGCCATTGGATCAAATAACACATAACATCTTACCTCATACAGTCCTTCAAAGAAAGAGTTTTTGTCCTCTGTGCTCCAGGACTCCCACTGTCGTCGTGCTCGCTTTTGATTTCCTCCCTCATCCTTTTCCACAGGTCCCTGACTCCGTGGAGCTGAACGATTGCCTCCCCCGGTTGCCGAGCCTCCTGAAGAGCCGACACTGCCTGATCCAGGAACAGCAGGGAGCGCATCAACCCCTGGAGTAAAGACAGATTTGGGAAAAGAATATAGAAAAGTTATAGTGATGGACACCACTCAAATACAGTCTGAGAAGAAAAAGAATGATTTTATGTTCCAAGAGCACAAAATTTCGGAAACCATTCCATCATAGCATTTAATGCGAGTAAGTTTCAACAGACCCTGCACAAAAGCATCAGAAATGTTGTGGTTGTGCTTTTGAAGTGATAACCTTTTTTTTTTTTTTAAATACCACCACTGTATTTATATAATTATTCCATCAATCACCTGCTGAGCCACCATTCATATTTATGACCTGTTATTAAGAGGTCATGATAATAATAATAATGCATCACTTTTGCATCACTCAAAAATAATAAGGCTCACCTATAGACAAAAAAAAAAAGTGCTGTCGAGTCAACATTCAGGAAAGGCTTTATTTTGCCACTCCGAAATAAATCAGTATATACTTGACATTGCAGATTCTGTAATGTTAGCAGCACACATGCACACGTTGCAATATATTAGACAATATATTATTCAGTCCTACCACCTGCTATAGCTGGACTGTGTTTATTCTTGTTGTGACCTTTTTGTTTTAAATCCTAGAACAGTAACGATGTGTTTACATGTCAAACATTACAAGTGCAGGCACACGCGCAAAATGAGATATGTGTAATGTAATGTGAACAGATGGAATGAAGAAATATAATTTTGTAAAATATTCATATCAAATTCCTGCACTGCTTAATCAAATCTGTGATTGCATTTCAGTTTGAACCATTGTGATATACAACTAAAAAAGGACACACTGTTTTAATGAACAGTTTTCAGTGTGATGACTGAAGTACATGTTGGCAGCATGACCACGTGAGTCAGGAAGTGTGCGTAGGGAGTCTTTCGGAGGTGTTCCAGACCTGCTGTTTACTACACGGATCCAAAAACAACATGCCCAGGAAAAGTGAGGCCACTGACATTCAGCATTATGAGATAAAAATAAAAGGTTGTGTGGATTTATGTATGTAGGTGTATTATCCCAATAATCATAACACAACATAAAATAGTAAAAACACAATATATTTCTGGATCCGCAGCTTAGCACTATTAAGAATACCGAGACTAATTTACAATATTTAAGAACTTAATTTTGTAAGGATGAGTGAAGCACAATATTAACGCCAATGCAAACAACAATTCCAATAAGTACATATGGGCCATTATACCATTATAACAATATTGTTCTTGACGACAAACCGACATTGCTTAACACTATAATTTCATTTAAAAGCTTATATATTACTTTACTTTTTAATTTTTTAATTTCTATTATAATTCCTTAGAGGTAACACAGCTTTTGATTGCACAAAATGGTTGCCTCTTACTAATGTGTGTCAGTAACCTCATAGCTTAATGACATATGTTTGGAGAAAAAAAAAGCAAAAAACTATAGTAAACATCTTAGACACTTTACAAAAAATTATTAAAAAAATAAAAACATATTATAAAAACAACCAGCAAAGCCACATTTTGGGGGGGTTTTATAAGCAGATATAACAAGTTAGATAAAGTACTAGAACTAAAGTAAGATCTCATGCAGTGTTAGCACCAACCTTTATAAACCTGCAGTAAACATATTGGGCACAAATTTAGTTTAATTTCAACAACCTGCATAGATAAAGTTAAAAACAATGGACAATTTCTTGAGACATTACCACACTGCAAAGTTCAAGTCAAAATATACTTGCAGTAAAAAACACTTAGGGGTCTACACAACACTATAGAACAATTCGTCACCAAAAATAAACAAGTAAATGTGATCATTTAAAGCTCCATCACAGGTGCTTTTCACCCATGTGAATTCAAGACACCTGGGTGTTTGTAAAACCACAGCCGGTGTACTATGTAAATACAGAATTTGAAAAAAAGAAAAAGTACCACAAATATGCTGTTACACTTTGGTATTTAGACATTTTGTAGAGAAGCTTATTGCCAAGCTGGATCATTTGCCATTTCCTTAACAGGAACAGCATAAGTGGAAAGTGTCAGACAGAGAATATGTACGCTTTTAGTCCTTTAGTAGTACTAATTTAGTAAATTAGTAACTTTATAAATTACTGAGGTTTTTCACCAATGTAATGACAAAATAACTCAAATATTAATTAAGGCTATATTGAAACAGGGATCCGATTTACTGAGAATAAACATACAATGTTCATATTCCAACAGGGAAACTGGATATAGAGCACAGTTTCAAACGTATGGTAAAATATTAGTGCATTTTTTTTATTTTACTGTAGCACAGTGTGCACTTAAACAACATTCAAAGATCATTAAAACAACATGTATTAAATCAGGCTTTAGCTTTGTTATCTAACCAATATTAAATCTTTGGTGTGGAGGTAAAACATTTTTTGAGACATCTCTATCAGGTGCTTTGGTATCTAGCTGCATAAGCCTACTGCTCTTGTACTTCACTGATGTTAAGCATTCATTTATTAAGCAAGGTATCAAAATAAAAATTTAATCCACTCTTTCTTTTAAGAAAAATTGAAAAGTTAAAATTTAAACTGGTTTAGCTTCATGCAAAAGATGTGCGCCACATGCTTTCTGCCTCAGTGACCCAATCTTGGCCTTTATGGGCTATGCAGGGGGTTGGGTAGGTTTTTTTTTTTTTTTTTTTTTTTGCTTAAAAAGGACTAAGAGCGATGCATCCACTTTTTTTGAACATGACACAAAAATTTCTCTCAGGCCACAGTCAAAGAGAGAGAGATAGAGTGTGCGTGAGAAAGCGAGAGAGTAAGCATGAAGTAAGCTTGAGAGAGATGGCAAGCAATTTCCCTAATGATCATTAGAAAAGCCCAATATAAATTCAAAAGTTTGAGTCCGATACTAGTCCTAAACTGCAGACTTTGAACTGGTTAAAAAGTGTGTGAACTAAACAATCTACCATAGTCATCTAACATTAAACTCCTGATCATTCATTCATTCATTATCTCCCGCTTTATCCTCTATTAGGGTCGCGGTGGGGTTCCCCATGCCCATCCAGGGGAGAACATCTCAGGCGCTAGGCAGATACACCCAGGACAGGACACCAATCCATCGCTGGGCACACACTCACTCACTCACACAGACACACTCTATATGGGGCAATTTTGAGAATTCAATTGACTTGATCCATGTTTTTGGACTGTGTGAGGAAACCGGAGAACCCGGAAGAAACCCACGCAGACACGGGGAGAACATGGAAACTCCACCCAGATGGGGATTCGAACCGGGAATCCCTAGTGCTGAGAGGCGAACGTGCTAACCACTAAGCCACCGTGCCGCCCTAAATCCTGATCATTTAAAATAAAAAACTACCAATACTGCAAATAATACAAAATCATTAAATGTCCTGACGTAAAGATGTTAAAATCACACAATATTCTATTGCTGTAAATATACTCATGGCTTTTAAAAATGTATTTCACCCTATAATCCAGTATCAAAACATGTTTTTACAATTTTTGTTGGTTTTCCAGCTGGACTGCCCATACAGCTCAACACAAGCTTCTGATCAGTTAATTCCGGGATGGCTGGATTAGAACTAAATTACAGCATTACTTGAGTAATTATTTATTAATAACCAGCAGTGCATCCAGGTTGTACTGGTTTATCTAGTTTCAATTTTACGGAGATTACAAGAAATGTTTTAATCAATCTATGTTAATGTAAGGAAGGCTTTCAAATGAAGGCAGCTTTTCATAACCTTCACCAGCCGTCAAAATGTATAGGTTGACGATCGAGGCAATAATTAATAATGATACCAAACACCACAGAAGACATTTAACCTGGTTAAAGACTGAAATCCCGAGCTATTAAAGTCGTGACACAAACATTGAAGCTACAAAGTTAACGGTGGTGCGGCAGTGATGTTGTTAGGGGATGACGGTCCTCACCTTTGGTTCGTGTGCCTCCGTGTCCATTCACTGCGGACCCGGTGCAGTCTTTGCGGACCCGCTTGCTGGGGGGTCGGACGCTGGAGCGAAGAAAGTGGTGCTGGTCGGTACCGGGGGGTGGAGAACCCAGTCCGGTTGGGTTCGGGGAGGTAGAAGCGCTTGGACTCTGCGCTTCCTCTCCGTCTCTCTTTGTGCTCTGCTGCTCGCTGTGTGGCCGCTCTGCGCTCTCCTCGTCCTCCAAACCCTCCAGCTTTCTGCTGTCTTTGCTCGGGCCGTCGACTCCAGAGTCGGCCTCATGGCTCACGGTCATCCTGGTAGAAGACGGACAGACAAACTAGAATCGCTTTGCAAATGTTTGGGCGAAAATAAAACCAGAGCAATCAACTTAGAAAGGCGACGCTCTGGCTGCTCAACTCAACATGGCCGCCGCTGTTTGTTTCAAATCCCCCTCTCGCCGTCCCAAGCAAACGCGTCGAAAAACCCATCTTTGGACACTTGCAGCTGCATCAAACAGCCCTATCTGGACGCGATCCGAATCCCTATTTGCTCTAGTTGGGGTGAAGTTGAGTTGTGAGGAGTGTTGGGGGTGAATCCGACGCACAGACCGAGCTACAGTTTAAGCGCCCTGCACAAACGACACAGACGACGACGGGAAAATCTTTCGCGCATTCGACCTCTATTTAAAGTGCTTATTTCTCGAGCATCATTACCCATTTTCCAGCTCGTCGCCAGCCGAAGGGTTCTTTTTTCTCTTCACCATGAGTCCGAAGATTTTAAAGACCAGATCCGGAGCGATTTCAACATATTTCAGCGCGTTCGAACGAGGTCGTCTGGAGTCGTCCTCGCTTCTCTCCTCTCCTCGCTGCCGCCGCGAATGAACCTTCAACTCCGCGGCTCAACTGTTTCCAGCGCCTCGTAGTTCCGAGTCGGGCGAATTCACAAACTCGAGAACACCGCTCACGCAACTACATCCATCCAACACCTGCACCGTTCCCCATTTTAAACCGACAAACGATCCCGCGCCGAGTGCGATCGCCACATTTCAACGCACTTCAGTCACAAAGGCAGCTCACGATCCCACTCAGCACCTCCTCGATGGACTCTTTTGGAACTACGTCATCAGAAGTTTATCAACTTTAGTTGTCTTATTCCAATTCACATTTTGCAACGCGATCCGGATTTGAATCCGGATTTAACCTCCGGCGATGCAGTGATCGATGCACCACAGCGTGGAGACGAGTGAATACACAGGAGACCTTAGATAAACCACTAATCAGGACGTCGGGTGTGGTGATTAATGATCACCCCAAAATTGAAGGCATATCACAAAATAAGGGTCGGGATTGATTTCGAAAACCCTGACAGCCATGTCCAAAAGTTCTCAGGTTCTCATTTTAATGATTACTGATGTCAACTGATGTTCCACGCTGCATTTCACGGCGGAGTATTGCAAAGTTTAGGGTGGCGTCATCCCGAGTTCAAATCAGACACATTCGGTGTAAGAGAGGATGTAAATCTGGATCGAAAGGAAGCTGATGGTGACATTTTTTACTATTTAGACATCATTAACGTCCACGGTATCTGACCAAGACACGGTGTGTGGACACAGATCACTACATGAAAGCAGAATCAGACCCAGACGCCTGATAATGAAATACAATCAAACGGATCGATCAGTGTTTTAATGTCAGATTCGCCGAAACGTTAAAAAGATCGCAAACGGGTCAGAGCCGCAGTCGATTTGAAACATGTCACAGACACAGACGCCGTAAAAACCGCCGTAGACACCTTTAACATAAATAAACATGTTTTGCACGTTTCATTCCGAGGCCTCGTCACTAACGCCGGAGCTCCAGCATCCCGTCTGTAACAACCTGCCAAGTATGAACCGACTGTCACGTCAGTGCGTCTTCATCAGATATCCATGATGAGTCTGATCCGCTTTAGTAAAATAAACACACCGTCGCAGCGAAATGAAACGACATTAATAACCTACCACCGTCACTCCGGACAGTCCGCCACCATGCTAACGATGCTACAGCAGGTTAGCCTCCAGCAGCCGTCATGTTAAGAGGTCAGGCAGACATTATCCGAACAAACCGAGATGCTCGGTGAGATCTGAAGCTCTGATCGGTGAGGCGGCGGTTACCTGGGCCGGTGAGGAGCGGCTCGGTGGCAGTGAGCATGTAGATACACCGGACGGCTACTTTAGCTTCCTTAATGACAGCAGCGAACTTGCCTGTTTTTCCCTCGTGTGGCAAGCCACGCCCACTCCCGCTCAAAACAAACCCACGGATTGGTCAGCTATCGGTCACGAGCTTGGTCTGGGTGACGTCAGAGGGTTTAAACGCGACTGCCTTCAGTCAAATTTAGAGTTGTATTCATCGCGATCAACTGAAAGGAACAGCGTATTGTTTTACGTTTAGTGAATGATAATCCCGAGATTTGTATCATTAGCAGTACCATTTAGAGAGAATAACTAATTACATTCATTCATTCATTCATTCATTATCTTCAGCTTTTATCCTCTATTAGGGTCGCGGTGGGGTTCCCCATGCCCATCCAGGGGAGAACGTTTCGGGCGCTGGGCAGATACACCCAGGACAGGACGCCAATCCATCGCTGGGTACACACTCACACACTCAAACACACTCTAGATGGGGCAATTTGGAGAACTCAATTAACTTGATCCATGTTTTTGGACTGTGGGAGGAAACCGGAGAACCCGGAGGAAACCCACGCGGACACGGGGAGAACATGGAAACTCCACCCAGATGGGGATTCGAACCGGGAATCCCTAGCGCTGAGAGGTGAACGTGCTAACCACTAAACCACCATGCCGCCCAATAACTAATTACATCATGGTTAAATTCATGGTTAAATAATTACACTTCAAAAATTTTTTTATGTCCTTTGTACATAAATAAATTCATTAATTCATTCATTCATTATCTCCCGCTTTATCCTCTATTAGGGTCGCGGTGGGGTTCCCCATGCCCATCCAGGGGAGAACGTCTCGGGCGCTGGGCAGATACACCCAGGACAGGGTGCCAATCCATCACTGGGCACACACTCACTCACACGTACACACTCTAAATGGGGCAATTTGGAGAACTCAATTGACTTGAGACATGTTTTTGGACTGTGGGAGGAAACCGGAGAACCCAAAGGAAACCCACGCAGACACGGGGAGAACATGGAAACTGGGGATTCGAACCAGGAATCCCTAGCGCTGAGAGGCGAACGTGCTAACCACTAAACCACCGTGCCGCCTAAATAAATAATAATTATTATTATTTTACTTATCTGTTTTTTAGAGCCATTATTATTATATTACAGTACGATTATCTTCTCCTAACCGTACTGTATTAATGTCTTATAATTGCTGTAAAATATAGATGACAGATAAAAGTATTATAATTAGGTTGCCCAAGAAGGATTGTGAAGTACTTATTTTTGTCACTGTTGCTTGTGTTTTCATGTTTAGGTTTGTACAACTCATTTCAAAGAATGCACTACTGTAAATGTGTTATATAACATCTGCTGCTTTTACACATAAACTGCTTAGATTACTACAAATGTATTCCACGTGAATGTCATGAATGTCTGCTAAACACTGCAAATTATTTCTCTTTCACCTCTGTACCACAGGTTATTCCTGGATTTGGTATTGTAAACAATAGAACTAATCGATCGCCTAACTAATAGTAGTACTTTTATTAATGTAAACATTATTATTATTATTATTATTATTATTATTAACATTTGAATCATAAAAAGTAATACTACATAAATTAAACATTAAAAACAATCATACCAACTCTTTGGAGATCAGTCATGTTCTTCCGCACAATCATGCCTTTATGGAACTATGCACTGGTCATACTGGAACAGAGAATGTTTTTTCCACCCAGTCCTCCCAGAAAGTTAGAAGAATACAATTGTTTAAAATGCATGGCTAGGGTTCGATTACACACAGAATTTTTTCTATATATTCTTGATAAATTTTCATTACATTCTAAGACCCTTAAACATGCACACAGATTTAAAGCCAGACCAACATATTGCCTCAATTGTAGCTAACAGGGGATTAAATCTACTGCAAATCTTCTTAGGAGAATAGATGTGGTTGTTCAACTTTTAGTGTGAAAAATATTTATTCATTCATTCATTCATTCATTCATTATCTCCCGCTTTATCCTCTATTAGTGTCGCGGTGGGGTTCCCTCCAGGGGAGAACGTTTCGGGCGCTGGGCAGCTAGACCCAGGACAGGGCGCCAATCCATCACTGGGCACACACTCACTCACACAAACACACTCTATATGGGGCAATTTAGAGAATTCAATTGATCCATGTTTTTGGACTGTGGGAGGAAACCGGAGAACCCGGAGGAAACCCACGCGGACACAGGGAGAACATGGAAACTCCACCCAGATGGGGATTCGAACTGGGAATCCCTAGTGCTGAGAGGAGAACATGCTAACCACTAAGCCACCGTGCCGCCTGTGAAAAATATATTTGTAATAATACGAATATTTAAAAGTAAATAAAACAGCAGAACAACGCAACTTATAATATATAAATAATATATATAATATGAAAAATATATATAAAAATATAGGGCGGCACGGTGGCTTAGTGGTTATCCGTTCTCCTCTCAGCTCTAGGGATTCCCGGTTCGAATCCCCATTTTGGTGGAGTTTCCATGTTCTCCCCGTGTCTGCGTGGGTTTCCTCCGGGTTCTCCGGTTTCCTCCCACAGTCCAAAAACTTGGATCAAGTCAATTGAATTCTCAAAAATTGCCCCATCTAGAGTGTGTCTGTGTGAGTGAATGTATGCACAGCGATGGATTGGCGCCCTGTCCTGGGTCTATCTGCCCAGCGCCCGAGATGCTCTCCCCTGGATGGGCATGGGGAACCCCACCGCGACCCTAATAGAGGATAAAGCGGGAGATAATGAATGAATGACTGAATATATAAAAAAAAAATATATATAATATAATTATAAATATAAAATATTTTAGTCATAATTACAGGGTGTTGTCTTTATAAGTTCTATGTTATCCTATACAATTATGATATATTAAATGATAAATTCATTCATTCATTATCTCCCGCTTTATCCTCTATTAGGGTCGCGGTGGGGTTCCACATGCCCATCCAGGGGAGAACGTCTCGGGCGCTGGGCAGATAGACCCAGGACAGGGCGCCAATCCATCGCTGGGCACACACTCACACACACACTCTATATGGGGCAATTTGGAGAATTCAATTGACTTGATCCATGTTTTTGGACTGTGGGAGGAAACCGGAGAACCCGGAGGAAACCCACACAGACACGGGGAGAACATGGAAACTCCACCCAGATGGGGATTCGAACCGGGAATCCCTAGTGCTGAGAGGAGAACATGCTAACCACTAAGCCACCGTGCCGCCTATATATATATATATATATATATATATATATATATATATATATATATATATATATATATATATATATATCCAGCGATGGATTGGCGCCCTGTCCTGGGTGTATCTGCCCAACGTTCTCCTCTGGATGGGCATGGGGAACCCCACCGCGACCCTAATAGAGGATAAAGCGGGAGATAATGAATGAATGAATATATATATATATATATATATATATATATATATATATATATATATATATATATATATATAATATGAAAAAAATATATATAAAAATATATATATATATATGATTATAAATATAAAATATTTTATTCATAAATTACAGGGTGTTGTCTTTATAAGTTCTATGTTATCCTATACAATTATGATATATTAAATGATAAATGATTATTTAAATACTATTCAAGTATTGTTTTTTTACAATTTAAAGTTGCCGTATTAAGCGGGGCAACACGAGAGCCAATCAACAACCAGCATCAGGTTCGATTTACAGATTTTACGCAATAAAATTGTCCAACACGTCGAGCGTCCTCCCCGCCAACCAATCAGCAGCTTCACACACGTGTCCCCTCGTTCAGGGCGTGGTCAGTGACGTGCAGCGCTTATTGTGTGGCTGCAGCGCGTGCCGCACCGGGGTTTTCGTAGCGGATTAGAGAACGAGCTCAACTTTCGTCCGTCAGAGAAGTCGAGCTTCTGCAATGACGACCACAAACATGTTCCAGGGCCTCGACGAGGGCGCCAAACCCAGTTCAAGGTATAAACTGTGTATTTAAACCGCATGACGTTAAGGAATCAGCTTTAAGACTGAAAACAGGAACCTAGCGGCTTAGTTTTTCCGCCAACTAACAAGATAACGTTAGCATGACCAAGAGCTAAGCTAAGTTAAACCAGCGTGTGTGCAGCAGGTTGATGCTGACTAGTGTTTCTTTTGAATATGAAGCCATACTTGAAGAAACACTTCACATTTCAGCAGTCTGTTCACTTGAACTATTTTTATTGCAACGAAACAAATACGAGCTATGCAACGGCGTAATGTTTGGGGGTAAATATGTGCATGTAAAGCGGAACTTTACAGTAGTTGTGGATGTTTAGGTGACCTTCTGTTTAAAGGGCTTTCACCTGGAGTTTTGAGGGTTTATTGTTTGACCGGCATAGAGCCTTAGGCTTTTTTTTTGGGGATCACTATAATATTCTGGGTTTCAGGTGCAAACTCGTTAACCAACACAATAATAAAGGCTTTTAAATTCGTTGGATAAATAGTTTGGGAGTGTTTTTTTTGTTCGCAGTCTGTCCTTCGTGCTTCCGTTTGATCTAAAAACATTGCCGCCGATTTTAAAACGTAGTTAATATTCTGAGCCACAAGAGGACGCGGCTGAACCCCCCCCCCCCCACACACACACACACACACACAGCTCCTAAAAATATGCAATGTAGTCACATCTTTAGAATGAACTTGAATGCTCATGTAATAGTATGCAAAGCATTTTTGCCTAATGTGTTTTGAAATTTGTTGCCACAGGCTAAGCAAAGGCCTTACTTATGGAAGTATTATTTATACTTCGCCATGTATTCAGAGCTAACTTAAATATGACCTTAAATATGGTCCAGATAACTTGGGCTGCACTGCAATCTCATCTTAAACCCACTGAAGATTGTAGATACTTGGTTTATCCCGTTGAGTAATTCTTGATCGTATCCAATACTGTAGCCATTAAAAATTCTTTTTTGGAATGGGCACATACTTCCACAAAAACCCTCCAAATTGTGTGAGGAAGAGGCTTTTAAATCCACAAAATGGGGCATTTGGCCATGTAAGTGCAAATTATATAATGGATATTTTCAAATGGTGCAGTTAATAATTAAAAGACCTCAAAGCATGAACCTTATTGCAAATCAATATAAATATTTTACTATATGGAATATTTTTCTAATGAAACATTCTACAAAACATCCATAACAAACATTCACCAATGTGCAGTGAAGAACTATTCACACTCGATGGAGAGAATGTCTGTTTTAATACTTTAACTCAATGTTTGTAGAATTATGTTCAGATTAAACACTTAAAAACTTCAATACTGAATTTGGCTTTAAATATCTTAAGAAAGCATTCAACCAAACCACTTTATTGAACAAGTATAGCTCTGTGAAGGAAATGTGCTTTTCCCCTTTTCCCCACGATTCCTAAAATATGCGACCATTATGGTATTACTATGTAAAATATGTGGTTTCTATAGTCAGTAAAATAAGATGTTTTGCTGTGTATTTAGGGTTTTGAGACCTCCTGGTGGTGGCAGCAGCAACATATTTGGTGGTGCTGACGATGATACTAGTGCTTCTAGAAGGCCAAACAAGATGACTTCCACCATTTTTGCCCCTCCAGAGGAGCAACATGGAGTTTCCAAACGTTCTAACCCTCCAGGTAAGTGTTCATATGAAGAAAGGAATTCCAAAAGTCAACTATATTTTGAGACTGAATTGATTTAGTTGAAAGAAAAGGCTGAAAAATGTAATACGTTAGATTAATTCAAAGTAAAATGCCGACACAGCTGTACATATAAACAACACAGTTAAGTTGCATTTAGTACATATCATAAAGTAAACTTGTTTGAGATGCAGCTTATGATAAAAGACAAGACAATGAGCCCTTTGTATTTAAAATTTATCAAGATGGTGTAAGGGCTGGGATTTGCCCACAAAAGTGAAACTACGATTTAATGATTACAAGTTAGAAGCAGAAGAGCATGTGGTGTGCAAGGTCAGAAGTTTGGACCTGAGAGGGAGTTGAACTGTACAAGATGCACTGAGTTGTATTTTTTGACATATTTATATTATATTCCGCCTTTTATACAGGAGAATGCAGTGATTGGGTTGGGCAGATTGTGAGAGAGGGATAAAATGCAAATTCTGGCAAAGCTCTTCTGGAAGAATGCAAAGGTTATGTAAAGGCAAAATAAAACTAGATCGATTACAAATGGTATCTAATACCAGATCTAGATTTAAGTACATAAACCATTTTTGGAATTAATTTTAATGTTAATAGAAAAGCTCATCTGTGGAGAAGTCTCAGTTTAACCCATACATTACTGTGTGTTCAGATGGCCACATTTGGAATAGTCACTATCCAGCTATGTTCTTACTTCCTCCCACTGATTTGGTTAATATCTTTGAATGTGACGAGCTTAGCTGCATTACTGTGTTGTTTCGTGGTGTTTGCTGCCAGATTTCTCAGTCCCAGTCCCATGATGTTTCAAACCTTCGTACTGTAAAACGTACAGTTAAGCCCAGTGAATTGTGAGGAAAATAGATTGCCAAATGGGCTGAAGGGTTATAAAGGACACAGTGTGAGGAGCGTCTGTTTGGATCAATAGACAAACCAGAAAAGTGCCATACAGAAAGAGTACATACGAAGTACTCATTTAAGCTTTATCTTGTGACCTGCCTGCTAAAGAAGGAAGCGTTCATTTTTTAAATGGTTCTTTGATAAGCAACGTAAAGTGTGATGAGCTGGCGGTATTCGGGCTGTTCAAAAAGGCAGTTCTAATGATAGCATATACCCTGGGGACAGGGGAATTCAAAAATGTTACAGACTGACGAAGTGCTTGATTTGTATTTTAACCCTTAGTTAGGTTTGTCCAAACCTGCTTTAAAAAAAGTATTTATTCACTACAAATGATTCCAAAATGGACAAAAGTCAAAAGTATGTGAAAGTTACATCATAAATTATCTATACTCTACATTTGCTGGAGGAAAAGCAACCATTATGCAAATGTAGTAAAAAGCAGGATGAACAGGAGTTGGGGGTTAAGTTGGGGCTCTTTTTCGATTTAATGATGTAACATTTCTAATTTGCAATGTCATTGCCAATCCAATCACACAGGTGGAAAGAGTAGTGGGATTTTTAGTGGACCTGAGGCACCTGCCCCACAGAGTAAACCTGTTCCTCCTGGTGGAGTTGGCAGCAACATCTTTGCAGGTCCAGAATCAAATGTTCCAGCAGTTAAAAGTCATCCAAACAAACCAAAGGTGAATTTGTAGTTGCAAATAAGTTTGGACTTGACTGTAAGTAATGCAAATGTTTAAAAAGTGCTAATATTGAAATGCTTGTTCAATAACTTGATCCTTCTGCTCGTTACAGGACCACATCAGTTTGGGAGTGGCTGGAACACCTGAACCACCAGGTTAGTTAGTCAGTCTTATTAAATACAGATGGGCAACCAGTTAATTATTTAATAAAATTGCAAAAGTGCTTAAGAAAAGAAATATTAATTAAATAAATATTACATATTGTTTGCAGCTCCCCAGCCAAAAGAGCCAGAGGCTGTAAAGGAGCCCGTTAGTGTACCACCAGCTACACCCACAAAAGAGGAAGCAGCTCCTGCTGAGCCCACAGCCAATGAGGCTGCAGAGCCCAATGCCCCTCATCTTTCGGAAAAGGACCACGAGCCGCGGCTCGGACCCCGGCCTCGCTCACACAACAGAGTGCTTAATCCCCCTGGTGGGAAATCCAGTGTGGTTTTCTATTAATGTGTCCTGAGCTCACTTTCTCTTCAATTGTGTTCTGTCTTTATTTACACTGTTAATTCTCTTAACTCTCAGTGTGTCTATTCTCCATGCTTACTTTATCTTGTTTGTTAACTTTGCACTTTCTAACTCATTCCTTAGTTGCGTTTAATCAATCAGACGGTTGCTTTTACCTAAATTACAAAGGCAGTCACTTTGTTGAATGTGCTTTCTGTTTAATAAGGTAAACGATGCAGAAATCTCAAGCTGAAAAAGTCTGTAATGCTGAACTGGAACCATTGATGGAATTAAGATGCATATAGTCTGTAATCAAAGTATTTTGTAATACAGTGATTCATAAACCTGGGCTTTTATGGGTTTCAGTGCTTGTACAACTCAGAAAGGACCTTAAAGACGTGTGTCCAGCTATTTAAAGCCCTAAAAATAAAACCAGCAGTATAATTTTAGAACTGGGAGACTTTTCTAACATACCTCTAAAGTGTTACACTGCTGGTATATGGACAAAAGGGTGCTGCTCTGCCCCTCCTGAGTTTTTAAGCAGCACAGCATGATGGTGCTTTTCACAACCATCCTGCTCTAAACCATTGGAATGGCACAGTCTAAAACTCAAAGGTTGAGTTTGAGGGCATACATCAGACATGTAAAAAAAAAAAAAAAGTAGTTTGTATTAAATCATGCTATTCCAATTAATCAGGTGCTAGACAATTTAGGGTGTGGTATGTGCACTTATCTACCTACTGCACAACAGAGCATAGTTACATGTTTCCAATATTAGCGGTGTTGAAACATTTTTGTTGAAACACAACAGTTGCAGCCAAATTATTCACTCTACCAAAATAAGTGTATTTCACAATTCATAGTGTGCCTGTGTAATCTTGAACTAGACTTATTATTAGTGTATTTTTTAGCCCCTAAATTCAAAGCTGGTATTCAGTTATTGTGATTTGTCATCTTCTGCATATAGCTTCAGCTGTATTTACCAATTAAAACAGTTAGCTGAATACAGTGCGCATGTCTGTGCCGGCTACAGCGCTGCCCCATGTGCCTATGTAAATTAAGGCATTGTCATGATAAATTTGCAATAAATATCTATTTTGTTCATTGAAACTCATTTTGTATTTTTTGTGTTTTGACAAAATCATTTTAAATCTTACGAGCTGCAATTGCAATACAAACAAAAATCTGTAATTAGATTGTTAAATTGAACATTTATTAAGATACACAATCGCAAAGGTAGACTATGGACATATTTCTTGGTACAGAGGCAAGTTTATCACTTTTCTTAGACTTATGCTATTAATCGTTCACAAATTAATCAAGCTAAATGTAAACTTGAGCTCCTCAGCAGTTGGTAGGCACCAATGTATGCATGAGCACATACAATTTTTAAGTTCTCCTTATGAACCAGCCTTGCGACCTGAAGGTCCCGGGTTTGATTACCAGTCCAGACCAAGTACTATGGCTGTCCTTGGGCATGGCACCTAATCCTATTGCTCCCCAGGCACTATATAAAAGTCTGTCCACCACTCTGTGCATGTGTGCTTACTTTGCTCAGTGTGTGTACATGTGTGTGTTCCATTGCACAGATAAGTTAAATGTGGAGGACAAATTCCTCTGTGTGAGCAGAGTAGGCAAAAAAGATCACTTTATGGCGAAAAGGAGAATAATGATTCACTGTGGTGACCCCAAATAAAAACATGTAAGAATAAAATGAAAACTCACAAATTGAAGTGTCAAAAATATCTACTCTACTAGGGTCGTGGGGGGGGGGGGGGTCCCCATGCCTATCCAGGGGAGAATGTTTTGGGCGCTGGGCAAATACAACCAGGACAGAACTCACTCACAGAGACACACACACACAAACACACTATATGGGGTAATTTGGAGAATTCAATTGACCGCAATCCATGTTTTTGGACTGTGGGAGGAAACCAGAGAACCCAGAGGAAACTCACGCGGAAACGGGGAGAACATGGAAACTCCACCCAGATTGGGATTTGAACCGGGAATCCCTAGTGCTGAGGCAAACGTGCTAACCACCGCCGTCAATGATATCCATCATTGATATCTGATATCTGTAAAGAAACATTTGAATAGCCTGACTGTTTGCCTTAATGTCATTTATATATTAAAATTATTGAGTGCTTTCTTTGAGTCGATAAATATGTGATATAATATTCGTTCATTCAGGGGAGAACGTTTCAGGTGCTGGGCAGATACACCCAGGACAGGGTGCCAATCTATCGCAGGGCACACACTCACAGAGACACACACACAAACACACTATATGGGGTAATTTGGAGAATTCAATTGACCTCAATCCATGTTTTTGGACTGTGAGAGGAAACCGGAGAAAACCCACGCGGACATGGGGAAAACATGGAAACTCCACCCAGATTGGGATTCAAACCGGGAATCCTTAATGCTGAGAGGCAAACAATAACCACAGCCGTCAATGATATCTGTTTTAAATAAACCTTTGAATAGACTGACTGTATATAGCCTTAATATCATTCATCCATCCATCCATTATCTTCCACTTTATCCTCTATTAGGGTCGCGGGGGGGGTTCCCCATGCCCATCCAGGGGAGAATGTTTCAGGCGCTGGGCAGATACACCCCGGACAGGGCGCCAATCTATCGCTGGGCACACACTCACATTCTACATGGGGAAATTTGGAGAACTTAATTGACTTTTTGGACTGTGGGAGGAAACCGGAGAACCCGGAGGAAACCCACACGGACACGGGGAGAACATGGAAACTCCACCCAGATGGGGATTCGAACCGGGAATCCCTAGCACTGAGAGGAGAACATGCTAACCACTAAGCCACCGTGCCGCCTAATATCATTTATATATTAAAAGTATGTAGTGCTTTCTTTGAGTCGATAAATATGTGCTATTCATCCGTCCATTATCTCCCGCTTTATCCTCTATTAGGCTCGCGGTGGGTTTCCCCATGCCCATCCAGGGGAGAACGTTTCAGGCACTGGGCAGATACACCCCAGACAGGGTGCCAATCTATCGCTGGGCACACACTCACTCACACAGACACACTCTATATGGGGCAATTTTGAGAATTCAATTGACTTGATCCATGTTTTTGGACTGTGGGAGGAAACCGGAGAACCCGGAGGAAACCCACGCGGATTGACCTCAATCCAATAAGCAATTAAACAATAAAAATAAATTAGAATCTGTGGAATCACCCCGCGTCGCACTAAATAACTTGTGCAGCACTACCCTCAGGAGTAGGAACTTGACACTATGACGTCACTCGGCTCGTGACGTCCTCCTCTACCCCCCTCCGCGCCGTGACAGGGAGCGAGAGCAGGAGAACGCATCACCGCCCCGGCCATCCACCCGACTCATTCTGCACTCCCAAACAACCTGGATGTATCGCAATGACCGGTAGACAGTGCCCCCATCCAACGGAGAACGTTTCAGGCGCTGGGCAGATACACCCAGGACAGGGCGCCAATATATATATATATATATATATATATATATATATATATATATATATATATATATTCCCCCCCCCCCCCCCATATATATATATATATATATATATATATATATATATATATATATACACAAGTTGTGTTGTTCTGCTGTTTTATTCATTCATTATCTCCCGCTTTATCCTCTATTAGGGTCGCGGTGGGGTTCCCCATGCCCATCCAGGGGAGAACGTCTCAGGCGCTGGGCAGATACAGCCAGGACAGTGCGCCAATCCATCGCTGGGCACACACTCACTCACACAAACACACTCTATATGGGGCAATTTGGAGAACTCAATCGACTTGATCTATGTTTTTGGACTGTGAGAATTGGAGAATTCAATTGACCTCAATCCAATAAGCAATAAAACAATAAAAACAAATAAGAATCTGTGGAATCACCCCACGTCGCACTAAATAACTTGTGCAGCCCTACCCTCAGGAGTAGGAACTTGACACTATGACGTCACTCGGCTCGTGACGTCCTCCTCTACCCCCCTCCGCGCCGTGACAGGGAGCGAGAGCAGGAGAACGCATCACCGCCCCGGCCATCCACCCGACTCATTCTGCACTCCCAAACAACCTGGATGTATCGCAATGACCGGTGGACAGTGCCGGACATCGAGCGGTAGGCTTGCGGATTTATCCGCCGTGTACATGTAAGCTATTTATTCGGTCGTTATTTATTCTTCTTGCTGTATTTCGCTGCTCGCCGCAATGGCTGCAGAGCGGCAGGTGGAGCGCCGGCAGCGCGCCTGATGGAGGCTTCCGAATGTTGGGATGGGACACCGAACCCAAGCCCGTTTCGGCAACATTAATTAGGATCGAGTCCTAAAAACGGGATTCCGCCTTCTGTCAGAGAGAAGCCTTAAAGCTTGAGCGACATTACGCGCGACTGACATCTGCTCGGGATGGAAGCGTGACGGCGATGACGCCCGTTTAAATACATTCCTTCCCCGCACTGTTCCCACCGCCGAATGACTAAAAGCCAGTCGATTCAGGCTTCTACCCGCGTCAGCGCTCATTCCGTTGTTTGTTAGTAAAAAAGGGCACGAGCGCAAAGATGATGGAGCTCCAGTTGGATGAGGTGGTGTACCAGGACGACTACGGCTCGGTGTCGGTGATGTCGGAGCGCGTCTCGGGCCTCGCCGACAGCATCTACCGCGAGTTCGAGCGTCTCATCCGTAACTACGACGAGGAGGTGGTGAAAGAGCTCATGCCGCTGGTGGTGAACGTGCTGGAGAACCTGGACGCGGTGCTTACTGAGAACCAGGAGCACGAGGTGGAGGTGGAGCTGCTGAAAGAGGACAACGAGCAGCTCATCACCCAGTACGAGCGAGAAAAGGCGCTGCGCAAACAGGCCGAGGAGGTGAGCGCGCATGCGCGGGGCTGCTCGAATACAGCTGAATCACAGCTAAAGAATCGAGCCCTTCTGTTTGTTTGGAATTTATACAACTGTGTGCACATCACAGAGGACACGAGAGGGCCTGATGTTATTAAAGAGTGGTTTAAATTCCATAAACACATCACATCATCTGATCTTTTAAAGTAGTAAAGTAGAAGGCAATGGCAATGGCAATTTGTATTCATAGAGACTATTAAAATGG
Organism: Corydoras sp. C115; assembly: GCA_019802505.1. Taxonomy (NCBI): domain Eukaryota; kingdom Metazoa; phylum Chordata; class Actinopteri; order Siluriformes; family Callichthyidae; genus Corydoras; species Corydoras sp. C115. The sequence continues at coordinate 912,925 of JAFMOC010000085.1, read as the reverse complement.
CAGGTAATTTAAAATTGGGAAATACTAAAATGGAACCTATTATATATATATATATATATACCCAGCGATGGATTGGCGCCCTGTCCTGGGTGTATCTGCCCAGCGCCTGAGACTTTCTCCCCTGGATGGGCATGGGGAACCCCACCGCGACCCTAATAGAGGATAAAGCGGGAGATAATGAATGAATGAATATATATATATATATATATATATATATATATATATATATATATATATATATATATATATATATACACACACACACATATATATATATATATATATATATATATATATATATATATATATATATATATATATATATATATATATTCATTCATTATCTCCCGCTTTAACCTCTATTAGGGTCGCGGTGGGGTTCCCCATGCCCACCGAGGGGAGAGCGTCTCGGGCGCCGTGCAGTTAGACCCAGGACAGAGCGCCAATCCATTGCTGGGCACACACTCACTCACACAGACACACTCTATATGGGGCAATTTTGAGAATTCAATTGACTTGATCCATGTTTTTTTTTTTTTGGACTGTGGGAGGAAACCCACACAGACACAGGGAGAGCATGGAAACTCCACCCAGATGGGGATTCGAACCGGGAATCCCTAGCGCTGAGAGGCGAACGTGCTAACCACTAAGCGTGGCGCCTATATATATATATATATATATATATATATATATATATATATATATATATACAGTTGTGATCAAATTTATTCAACCCCCACTGAAATAAAGTGTTTTGGCCAGTTTGACATTGATTTGGTTTCAGTCATCTTATTTACAATTATATCAAAGAGGCACTTATAAATTAGACAAATATAACATAATATTTATGATGGAATAACCACAAATGTCTTTACTGTGCTCACATCATTATCAGTTTTATTCAACCCCCTAGTGACATTATTTTTTAGTACTTAGTACAACATCCTTTTCCAGTTATGACAGCTTTCAAGCGTGAAGCATAGCTTGACACAAGTGTCTTGCAGCGACCTATGGGTATCTTAGCCCATTCTTCATGGGCAAAAGCCTCCAGTTCAGTCACATTCTTAGGCTTGCGCACTGCAACTGCCTTCTTTAGGTCCCACCAGAGGTTCTCAATTGGATTTAAGTCTGGTGATTGCGATGGCCACTCTAGAATGTTCCAGCCTTTCATGTTCAACCATGCTCTAGTGGACTTGGATGTGTGCTTCGGATCATTGTCCTGTTGGAAGGTCCAACGTCTCCCAAGCCGCAGGTTTGTGACTGACTCCATCATTTTCCTCCAAGATCTCCTGGTACTGAAGGGAATTCATGGTACCCTGCACACGTTGAAGCTTTCCTGTACCATTAGAAGCAAAACAGCCCCAAAGCATAATTGACCCCCCCCATGCTTCACAGTAGGCAAGGTATTCTTTTGTTCATAAGCCTGGTTCTTCCTCCTCCAAACATAGCGCTGGTCCATTGTCCCAAACAGTTCTAATTTAGTTTCATCTGACCACAGTACACTGTCCCAAAACCTTTGTGGCTTGTCCACATGACTTTTGGCATACTGCAGTCGACTTTTCTTGTTCTTTGGAGTCAGCAAGGGGGTGCGCCTGGGAGTTCTGGCATGGAGGTCTTCGTTATGCAGTGCGCGCCTTATTGTCTGAGCTGAAACTTCAGTGCCCACATCTGACAGGTCTTTTTTCAGTTCCTTAGCAGTCACGCGGGGATTTTTCTCCACATTACGCTTCAGGTAGCGCACAGCAGTCGCGGTCAGGATCTTCTTTCTGCACGACCAGGTAACGTTTCCACTGTGCCCTTTAACTTGAACTTGCGAATGATACTTCCGATAGTGTCTCTTGGAATATTTAACAACTTCGCAATCTTTTTATATCCATTGCCATTCTTGTGAAGAGCAATAACCTCTTCTCTTGTCTTCTGGGACCATTCTCTTGCCTTCACCATGCTTGTAAACACACCAGTAGATGTCTAGAAGGAGCTGAGTATCACAGTCCTTTTAAATCTGCCTAATTGGTGCTTATCATGCTTGATTGCTGCTCGTTGACATCCACAGGTGTTTTCAATACCTGATTGAAAACACTGGAATGAACCTCTGTTCTTATGAGTGGTAGTTGTAAAGGGGTTGAATAATTGTGTCAATGAAGAAATCACAAAAAGGCCATTTAATACTTTATGACAAAAACAATTGATGCTATCTTAGTTGCGTTTAGTTCTTTAACAAGTCCTTGTAAGATTTCATTATGAACACAATTACAAATGTGCACTGAATTCCATAAAACCCTTCGCAGCATTGGGGGTTGAATAAATTTGATTACAACTGTATATATATATATATATGCACACACACATACAAACAATACTATACTTAGACATATATTAATCTTTATTTTCTATTCTATTATTCTATTCAGTCCTATTGACAAAGCACATTAAACAATTGTATGCCATGAGACCAACTTCATCTAACATACACTGAGATGAATTAGAATAACGAGTCAGAGCCCCACATTCAACAACACTACATAAAAGATGTTAAAGTTGCGAAAGGGAGACCAAGCTAATAGGATGTCAGAAGCTTCTGTGGGTGTAATGTAAAACTTTTTACCATATAATGTATATAATTAAAAAAACTGTAACCCTAATTATCCAAAGAAATCTTAGAAATGTACTTTTTCTTTTTTACAGAGTTTGGAAACTAGGAAAGTATTAAACACAAGAACGTTGCAGACTGGATTAAATAGAATTGTTCATTACTGAACTTACTATTGTATTAAATGAACTATTAATTTTTCGTTTCAATGCATTAAGTCCAGCTAGATGGTAAAATAAATAGTTGTGTTTAAATAGTGTTGACTCAGTGACTGTGTACAAAAAAACAGTACCTGAAAGTCTGAATTTCAGCTTTGCAAAATCTTTGCTATCAGCAAGGTTCTTAAATGTCCCAGTGCATCTTACAACCCAAATTGCTCAGCATAAAAGCAACATCAGAACAGTGTAAAATATACAGTAGCCATAAACAATATATACTTTAAAATGGTTTTAGTATGCATCTGCAGTATGCAGTATTTATAACCTACATACCGCCATCAGCAGCTTTGTGGTAAAGTCTACACTGCACTTTTAAAATAACTGCATTATTTACAGTGCAGCTATAGTATATTTAGCCAAATCTTTGCCTCTACTGTATGTGATTCATGATGTCTACATGAAATGATTTTGATTTATATACGTAGTAACAAGTCTTATAATCAGTCTAACCAGACAGACTTTTCTTCCTAAAATACAGTCTACGGTTAACATACAGTATGTTATCCACATTGACTGTATCTATCACAGTCAAATGTATAAAAAGCGTTTTTTTTACATGTATAAAAAGGGTTTATTGTGTTCTTTACAACTGTAATTACATATTGCAATGTTATATTTACTTTGGTATATTATGCTTTAATTTGAAGCACATATGTTTGTCAAGGTAAAATAAATACATTTCTAAGATTCACATGCTTCTGGATTATGAAGCATAGACTTTTTGCCTGTATGAGTTGTATAGACTGATTGTGTTTAGAATGTAGTGGACGCCAGCAAAAGTAGGATGGATGGAGAAGACAGTTATGGATAATCAATAATCCCTTGAACCAGTCTGGCACTGTAAGCAGATTCCCTTATTATGAGAGTAAAAGATACAGGGAGGAAAAAGAGTGAGAGAGCACAAGCGAGAGAGAGAGAGAGAGAGAGAGAGAGAGAGAGAGAGAGAGAGAGAGAGAGAGAGAGACAGTGTGTAAGAGAAAATCACGAAGGGTTTAAGAGTAGTATTCCCAAGATTTAGTTTTTATGACCATAAAATGAGACAGATATATGAGACAGATAGAATGCCAATTTATATATATAAATTAATAAAAATATAAAATAAAATGTAAAAAAAAAAACATAGAATTATTATTACAAGTATTTTAACTTCCATATCAATGCTATGTTATGATATTAACAAAAGACCCTTGATGATGAAATCAACAGACCTTTAATTCTATGGAACTGATGTGAAACATTCAAATCTGTAAATCATAGCCATTTCTAAACCAGAGAATCTGTATTTGTTATTGGCTTAACACTTAAAAATTGTTATAATATGAAGGTATATTATCACAAGAGTAAAATGCCGATAATATATTTAATAGCAACAGTGTTCTTGCATCTGTGTGAGGCAAGAAAAATAAGACAATTCACAGAGTGTATCATCAGATACAGACTGTTATCACAGACTGTTATCTCACTCGTACATGAGAGTAACAATGCTTGATGTGGCCTGGTGTAATGTTACTATAACACTAGCATTACAGAAAGTACTTGTAACATTGGGCACTACTGCTAACCTTGCACATGCATTCTAGGATGCTATAGCATCAAGTGTTTTTGCAAAACATTATGTTATACATATAACGATATCATGACAACACTTACATAATCTGCTGATCGAAATGCAAAAAAAATATGTTCATGTGTATCTCTGAGCTTTAAGGGGGCTTTTAAAATTATGGGATTTAGGTTAAGAGCAAGGCGGCACGGTGGCTTAGTGGTTAGCACGTTCGCCTCTCAGCGCTAGGGATTCCCGGTTCGAATCCCCATCTGGGTGGAGTTTCCATGTTCTCCCCGTGTCCACGTGGGTTTCCTCCGGGTTCTCCGGTTTCCTCCCACAGTCCAAAAACATGGATCAAGTCAATTGAGTTCTCCAAATTGCCCCATATAGAGTGTGTATGAGTGAGTGAGTGAGTGTGTGCCCAGCGATGGATTGGTGCCCTGTCCTGGGTCTATCTGCCCAGCGCCCGAGACGTTCTCCCCTGGATGGGCATGGGGAACCCCACCGCGACCCTAATAGAGGATAAAGCGGGAGATAATGAATGAAAAATGAAAGGTTAAGAGCAATTCATGTGCCCCAAGTCCAACCTGCAGTTGTGAAGGAAAAAATTATTCCCTTTATATAAATGAAATTAACAACACAGCAAAGTAAAAATGATCTATTTCAAATAGAATGTCAAAGTCAATATAATGAAAACTTAAGTAATAAATACAGTAGTATTAGAAGCTAAATGTAGAGTGGCCGATTTGAGGAATATATATGTATATTTAACTCATTAAATGATTATTACTAAATAATAGTTGTAATAATAAGCAACATATTTCTGTTGTAACTGCTGAAGTTTGATCATGGAGCTTCAACCCTTTTTATACACAGGTTTATATACAGGAACATTACATACATATAAAGGTTCTGGAGTTTGTTAATAGGGGATACACAAAAAGATAATAGAAATTTTTGTGTTTATTTCATTTTATAAAATTTTTGTTAAACAGTCAACATCTGAAATGTGGACTGAACAAACAGTGGATGAAAGAAAAACTATGTGTGTTTTCTGTTTGGCTACACACCACCATGTCGTGGCTTGATACATGATTAGGATTATAGTTACTCAGTTCCTTCTCTACACTGCTGTAGAAAGAACCTATTGTGTTTCACTTAAACCCTTAGAGCTGCAGGATTCCACAGTCAACATTAATGTGTTGTGTTAGTGAGATGGTTTTAATGCTTGTTCGTTTTTAAACACTATATTCTAATAATTTTACACAATGAACAACGATTAGACATTTTTATACATAATACACTGATAGATATATCTATTAATGCTTCTCAGATCAACATGGCTAAACACAAATTCGCACTGCAGACAGCTCAAATATCTTTTGCGCATACACACACACACACACACACACTCGGTCATATGCACTCATATTGCTTTGCTGATGAGACAATGTGACTTTGAGATACTGGCCACATTACAGCATCTATATACTGTATGTGACTATAGACATTTCCTATAGGTTTTATGTTTTGATCCCTGAATCATTACAATTTAAGCATAATGAAGTTATTTTTTTCATTATTTATTAATCTATTAATGTAGCTGTATAGGATAGTATGTAATTTTTTTTTCCCATTTCACTAAAATTATAAATGTAATAGAATAACAAATGTCAGCCCTTTATCAATAGACAGTGACTATAAAATGCCTTATGATCTTTTTCCTTTTAGCTGAAATTAATGTTTCAGCTAAATAATAAGCAAAAATTGGTTTACTTTGGGGCTGATTTTGCAATGGTATAACTTTGTAGCTTAGCAGTTTTGTATGCTGTTAAATATTAAACTGTAAAGATTACTAAATAGGGTTTGGGTTTAATGAATACCAAACCTTCATTTTAGTTTTCCTTGTTTTTTTTGTTTTTTTACAAATTTATAAATGTATATACAAAAAGTCTATTCAAAGCAGTGGTGAGACAGTGGTTAAGGTACTGAACTACAGACTAGAAAGGGGTTAATTTATTAGTACTGCTACATCTACAGGTTTGTTTAATGAATACAAAGTTTTCCTTGTTTTTTTTGAATTTTTTTAAAATTTATATGTATATTATTCAAATGGTATTAAATGTTAAATGAACTACTATTTTTAAGTACTGCTACTAAAGGTTTGTAAAAAGGTTATAATTTATTACTTTGAATAAGGTGTTAAATTATAGATGTTACATGTGGAAGTTTTTAAAGCTGTTAATATTTGATATAAGAGTTTTTTATTTGCTATAAAAGTTTTTAATCGTGTGTCTGCTGTATGTGTTCATGTTAACAGAAATTCATTGAGTTTGAGGATGCATTGGAGGCCGAAAAAAAGGATCTCCAGGCAAAAGTGGACTATTTAGAGCTGCAGGGAAAACAATATGAACTAAAGACCAAGAACTATGCAGACCAGAGTGCGTCAGTACACACACACAAACATTACAAAAGACTGGCACTGGATTTCAGTTTTCATTTCATTTTCCACTTTAAAAACATCAACAACCATCAACATATGAGATAGTTCTCTTGTTGCTATTGAGAGCATAGCAATGAATTGATTGCTTTTTATTTAATTATCAATTTGTTGTTTTAAAATTCATAAATATTATATTAACATATATAACTTTTTAACTAAGGGGTTTATCATCCGAAATATAATACTAAGGAGAGATGTATGGTTAAAAGATATCTGCTATTTTTAAATCATTATACCCTGTGTCATCTATTGCTTTCTCAATTTCTTGACAATATGAAATGTGATCAGGAGTCAAAGATAGTACATTTAATTAACTTAGAAGGTAATCGTAAGCCATTTACTGTTAGGGTAAACAACACACACACTCACATTATTATTCTGGAGATTTTAATGCTATATCAAGCTATAGTCGAACTATTAAAGTGAGTTCCAATTTTCGTATATTTCACTGTATAAATACAACTAGGCAAACTAGTAGATGAAATAAAAAGAAAACACTTCATTAACAATTTTTACAATTGTAATATATAATATATATATATATATATATATATATATATATATATAAAATATATATATATATATATATATATATATATATATATATAGTCAAGTGACCCATGTTACTTTGTGCAGCTGCATTACAAAGCAGACTTATAATTGTATCTAATGGTTTCTGTTTGTATCTGTAGTCACTCGATTAGAAGACCGCGAGTCAGAGATGAAGAAGGAGTATAACGCTCTTCATCAGAGACATACAGAGGTAAGACTCCATTTGGCATCCATTTCAATGTATATAAAACAATTGATGTTGAAATATCATTAAATATTTCATGTACCGGATGACAAATGCATCCCTCCACATTATTAACTGAAACTCTTGAACACTATGAATTGGTTTAAATAAAGAAAACACTTAAAATTCTAATCTGTGGAGACAGCAGCAGTAAGAGTAACAAATTAAGTTGAACATTTATTAATTTTGGTATTTAGAGACAAATGAAGACAAATGATGAATTGTTAATTTATTATTTTAACTTGTGCGCCATTTTCCAATTTCCAGATGATTCAGACCTATGTTGAGCACATTGAACGTACCAAAATTCAACAGACAGGAAGCAACCACTCAGATACCACAAGCTCTGGAAGAACGTGAGTGTGTGTGTGTGTGTGTGTGTGTGTGTGTGTGTGTGTGTGTGTGTGTGTTAGTGTGAGTCAGAAAATGAAATCAGTATTACTGCCTTTGTGTTGTCTGTTAGTTTTGAATGTTATTTAGTCATTTGCGCTTTGGGATTTAATAAAAACATGCCTGATTTGTTATAAGGTACATATATGTAGATTTCTTTCAGATAACTGTTGTCTTGGAAATGCTGTTGCTAAGCACTGGACTGTAATGTTGGCTGACAGTTTGACAGATCCGGCTTAGTCAGAGCTTCATCAGTGTCTCGCCAACACACAATGAAACACACAAAATTTAGCAAAATCATTTTATGACTTGCCACTTATTATTACACTTAAAGTTATAATTAATGCTATGACATTACTTTTAACTAATGCACTTTATGTTTATAAATGTAATGCATGCACACTTTTATTGCGTACTATGGACAATGAATATGATCCTGTTTCTCCATGGCGCATTAAGGTCTATTTTTATACATACTGCCTAAAAAGCATTATACCTAGAGCACAATTTCACATTCACAATGTATTGCTAAAAGAGTAAAGGTAATTTAAAAGCTGTAACCACATTGTTACAAACATGTAGTTGTCTGGAATTTCTGTATAACCTTAAATTTTAAACAAAACAGCCTCTGCCCTCTTTAAATTTACAAATGATATTCATTAGGAAAACTACCGTAGTTGCTGGACTTTTTGTTGTCCAGTTGTTGCTTTAATAAATCTTTAGAAACCAATTTGCATTCAGATGCAGTCTAGTACTCTGCAGTGATTGGTGTGGTTTGTTGCCTTACAGCAAAAACTGTTGTTATATTTAATATCATCATTTTAAATGTGGCTCTCAGTAACAAAACAAATATAAAATTTTATGTAAATGATTGGATACCTCTGCTTAAATTACATTTTGATATAATTGTCAGTAAGTTAACAAATCCTTATATATAGGAAATATTTAAATATAATTTTTTCCTGCATATATTTATAAGAAAAATCTAATTAAAAATAAAAGTTAATTACATTTACATTTAATTTAATCTTTATATTACATTTCATTAACACAGCTAATTAAAATTTAAAACATGTTACAGTTTAGTCTTGGTTATGGATGTGTAAATCTGATTAGAGGTCCCCAGACATTTACATATAGACTGTAGTATCCGGAGTTTGGAATATTACAGTTTGCTGTTTTTTTTTTACAATAAATTAAAGCTACCATTACACACTGATTATTTATTTGATTTTAATAATATCTAAAAAGAATGTAAAAAACTACAAGATAATTAAGAATATAATTAAAAGTAAATATGTAGGTCTATTTTACTGAGAAACTTTTACCACACATCATATATGTATATATCTTTCTGTATGTTGTTCGTTGTTCTGTTTTGCCATCTGCAAATTCAGTTTGGTCATTCAATAACATGCTGTGTTGTTTTTTGTAATGTGTTTTGTAAAACACTTGTGTATGTGTTTGTATGTTGATTTTTTTTAATCTACATCTTTTTCATTGTGTCACTTTCTCTGTGCCGTGTCTGCCTTCTCAGTCATCGCAGCACGTGGAGGAAAAGGTAAAAATGCTCACAACCCTCTCATTTGAGAGAGTGTCACTCTTAATACCTGCCCTCAGCGCTCTCCAAGTTTAGACCTTTTAATGAAAGATGAAACGCCTCTGATCAAGTGATCGGTTCTATTTTAACTGACCTTTAATCATAAATTAATGAATTATCTACCTCTTTCTCCTTCTGTGTGTGTGTGTTTTTCTTTACTCATGCTCACATAGTCCTTGTGGGCTTACATTTATCTATTTCAAAAATACTACAGTGTTTCTGGACCTAATTTTTCACCATTCACTCTGTTAATAAGGACCTATCATAAAAATATAGTCTTGTGGTGACCAAACAATAAGAAGCCTGATTACATGCTGGATGTCTAAAGGCATAATGTACCCCTTGAGTTTACGGCCAAGTTTAAGGGCCCAAAGTGGCAACACGTGGACTTAGGATTTAGTCTTTAGATCACAACACCCTAACACCTGCGCTACCGAACAGTTGGTTTAACAAAGAAATGAGACTTAAAAGTCAATGTGATGACTTAATAAATCTTAATAAACAATAAAAACTTGATACAAAACAAAGTATAAAACAAATATCTGGACTACAGCTATATCGACTTTAAATTGCTATTATTTGAAAATAGAATGGACAGTTACAAAATGCTTGAGTATAAGTACATTTATTTATAAGTAAATTTAGATTGTGTAATTTTTTGTTTTCTCTCTGCTCATACAGTGGACAAAGATTAGGTCACAGTACACTTAAGTATTTTAATCATGGCGTTTGTGTATGTATCCGTGATTATTGTCTCTTATTACATTTTAAACCACTGTTTATTTCTCTGTCTCTACAGTAAAGCGGAGCGACCCCCATCATTGAGTCTTTATCCCACGGGGGATGCTATGGTACGTGGGGGTCATGGGGGGGCTAGGACAACATCAACAGATGCCTGGCATGCCAGTGATCTCGGTCGAGCAGTCTACGCCCCTGGCTTTCAGGTGTGACAGATAGACCACGTCACTGTGACACAGCCGGGCAAGGAGACTTCATAACAGCATTTTTATTTTTTCAACCACTTGTAGTGCTAATGCTATACTTCGGCCATGGCAATGAACGCTTGCCATATGGAGGCCAACAGCATGCAGGGATGCATGATGTTTGTAGTTTTTTTGTTTTACACACTGTAATACTTTTCTGTTTACTGGGATTACAAATGATTGTTTTTAGATTGAGTTTGACATCTTCATCCCTTGGCCTATAGAAAGTATGGATACTCACCACTTATGTGCTAGTTATATTATTTCAGTTAGAGAGTAAGTAAAAGTATTGAATTAATGACATAAATGTAAATATTGAATCAAAAAAGGTGGAAACATCAGGGGAATATTATTGTCCCATTGTGACAGAGTTAAATAACAATCTATTAGTTTATAATTTTTAAGAACTGTTCGGGTTAGCTGATTCTTGTGGCAGCCATGGTTCAAATGCTAGAAGTAAACCACAAATTGTGACATCTTTAGCAATAATCACTAGTTTAATTGTTTGCAATTAACAATGGAGTCGGGTCTATTAATTTATATCGTGACGAAAAACAAAAACTCCAGATATTTAACTTACAACTGAGTTTAAAGAAAGAACTGAAACAGGGGACTCCATACTTTCGAATTTTACATAAGATATAATAATGTTTAGTAAAAAATTTGTGGTTTGTTAATTTTTTAAAAACATTCATTTACCAGAAAAAAAATGCAAAGGAATAAGAATACAATGTTTAGGTTTAAGGGCGGCACGGTGGCTTAGGGGTTAGCATGTTCTCCTCTCAGCGCTAGAGATTCCCGGTTCGAATCCCAATCTGGGTGGAGTTTCCATGTTCTCCCCGTGTCCGCGTGGGTTTCCTCAGGGTTCTCCTGTTTCCTCTTACAGTCCAAAAACATGAATTAAGTCAATTGAATTCTCCAAATTGCCCCATATAGACTGTGTTTGTGTGTGTGAGTGAGTGTACCCAACGATAGATTGGCGCCCTGTCCTGGGTTATCTGCCCAGTGCCCGAAACGTTCTCCCGTGGATGTTTTGGTTTAGTACTAATTTACATAAGCATTACGTACATTTTTTTAATAAATTAAATATTTTGATCATATTGGAGTTGAGGATGCTTGTTTACCAGTACAAGTTTTGTCTTGATACAAGAATTCAGCTGCTGGACAGTCTGTGGACACATTGGTCTGACTTTCATTTTCCTAAGCCCTATACATTTCTCTATAGTGCTAAATAAAGCTGGACTCAAAGGTCACACACAAAAGAATTAACAAATCACAAAGTTTGTCCGTGTTTTTTTTTATTATTTTAATCTATTTTAAAAAATATGATTTGAAATCTTTTATGGTGAATACAAAGTGGTTTTATTTTATGTAAATGATCTATGTGTTCATACAATTTAGGCCAATAGACCAATTAACTACACTGATGAATCACTATATTTTCATATTAAAGCATGTAAGGTGTATTATTGTTTTTTTCATTCTTGTCATTCAGTCATATGTTTTTAATTCCCACATTAAGGAGGATGGCTCAGAGTCAGACTCAATTGTGGCAACGCCCAGCAGCACAGGGAGCAAATCCAACACACCCACCTCGTCTGTTCCCTCAGCAACAGTCACCCCCCTCAACGAGGCAATGGTACACTCAGGAGATTTTAACATGTCCCGGGGGCGAAGCCGCAAGACCGCCAAGAGACTTAGCAGAAATATGGAGGTGCAGGTCTCACAAGAAACCAGAAACGTCAGCATTGGTGAGAAAGAATGAATGAAACATGAAATGGCAAAATGAATGGGTTTAAGCTTGTGTGCACATTTCAGTTTCAAAAATTAATTGAACTCACATTAATTGTACTCATTTGTGAAAGCTACTTTGGGTTTGTGTGTGTTCAGGTATGGGAAGCAGTGATGAGTGGACAGAGTTTCAGGAAATCATCGATTCTACCCCAGAGTTAGACATGCGCATGGATCCTCGCATTTATGGAGGTGGAAACAGGTCTGAAAAGTGAACATCCACTGAGTATCAGTGATTATCACATGAACTGTGGACATCATTAAATGATATTGTGGTCTTTATAATAAGAATACGTTATGCTATTCTATTACCCATTTGTGCAATAGCATATGGATGAACATTTATATTTATAAATAGATACATATTAAATATATAAATACTATATACTATGTCGGCGACACGGTCGCTTAGTGGTTAGCACGTTGGCCTCTCAGCACTAGGGATTCCCGGTTTGAATCCCAACCTGGGTGGAGTTTCCATGTTCTCCCCGTGTCTGCGTGGGTTTCCTCCAGGTTCTCCAGTTTCCTCCCACAGTCCAAAAACATGGATCAAGTCAATTGAGTTCTCCAAATTGCCCCATATAGAGTGTGTCTGTGTGAGGGAATGTGTGCCCAGCAATAGATTGGCACCCTGCCCTGGGTGTATCTGCCCAGCTCCCGAAACGTTCTCCCCTGGATGCGCATGGGGAACCCCCCGCGACCCTAATAGAGGATAAAGCGGAAGATAATAGATGGGTATATACTATGTGTTCAATAATAATAACCATCACATCTCTTTTTATTTATTATGTTTTACCTAGCCATTTTATCTTTCCTTTTTCTTTTTTTTTTCTTTTTGGACTTTTTAATATATTTCAATATTTTTACGTTTATTTTATTGTTGCTGCAGGTCTCACCGAGCGCTACCAAATAAAGTTTAGTTGTATAAATACAATGAGAAAGACAGTCTTATTTTATTTACTTTATCTAAAACAGTTATTTAAAAACTATTGAATTAAGTGTACTGTATCAGCCATTTCAGAATTTAAATTGTAACATATTGAATATTGTATTAACTGTCAATAACTAAACCCAGATGAGCTGCAGATTTATTAGTTTCTTATTGTTTCCCTCAGTCCTTCTCAGGGTATTGTGAATGAGGCATTTGGGATAAACACAGACTCGCTCTACCATGAAATCAAAGATGCCAAGTCTGACATCATCGGTGATGTGGACGCTGGGGCAGAGCTGCTAGGTTAGTGTTTATGTTTTTCAGTTCTTTGGTAGGTCTTGTTTAAAACATGACTGATGAGTTGCCTGTTGCTTATAGTTTGTGTTTAATGCCTTTTGTTTGAACAATTGACAGCTCTGTGTGATATCAGTATTTTTTACCTGCATGACACCTTGTATAGTGACTGCACCGCTGATTTAGGCATATCCCATACTGCAAAGCTGCTGGGAATTAATCCACACCTCATGGCTGCAGCATCCTAACCATCAGCACACTGGATAAAAATGGGAAACCACTCATTCACCCATGTTGGAATAAAAAAACACTGTTTTTGTTTTCAGTTTACTTTGTAGGCAGAACTACTTTTGATTTGTTTATCACAGTAAAGGTGGAGCTTTGATTTGATTGGCCGTCTCACTCACTGATCCTTGACCCTTCTCTGTGCTTCCTTCCCCCTGTTGCTTCTCCTGGCCCCTAGGAGAATTCTCAGGTGTGTATCTGTTTACTGATTGGTTTACATTTAACTTATTGAACTTTTTATTTTGTACACATTCCCACATTTGGTTTTGATTCAGTTAGTGTGGATAACCCGAGTTTACCAGACTGTCTAAAGAATAAAAAAACAAACATTTGAAAGAGCTTTTTATAACATGATTAACATTTATACATTTTCGATTTGCAACAAACACTGAAAGGCTAAGTTACGTACAAATTATAGAAACATATTTCCAGCTAGTTTTGCCATAAATAACAATATAATAAAAATATGACCAAAAAGTATGTGAACACTTCGCTGAGAAAGACTCATTTTCCTATTTCAGTAATACTATGCTCTTGTGTGGTCATGGTTTGAGCGGTATGATGTAAGGGAATAACAGCCTGCACAATGCACCAATTTCATTCTCACTAAATACGTTTGGGATCAGTTGGAATGTCACTCAAGAGCCAGGTTTCATGTAGTCTGCTTTAGCTTAAAATCCAGCCCTGCTCCATATTTCTGTCTGCAGTTTTAAAATATGATTTCTGACAACCTCATACACATAAAAATTCTCCAAACCAGGCATGATGCACAATTGCATGCTTCTAAATTTGTGGGAGCAGTTCGGGAATACCGTACTTGGCCCCAATGCACAAATCAAAGTCCATAAACGCATGATTTTATAAGGTTTGCATTCACTGGTGTACAAACACCTCTGATCTCAACACTATTAAACACCTCAACTAGACTACAGATTTTAAGCCAGACAATCTCTTCTAACATCTGTGTCTGACCACATAAATTCACTGCTGGATGAATAGGCAAATATTCAGAAATTGTGATTATATATATATATATATATATATATATATATATATATATATATATATATAGTGTGTGTCAGGCATTATGTAGTGTTGGTCAAATTCTCACGGGTGATCCTGGGTAAGTATTTACAAATTTTAAAATAATTTTTGAGAGATGAAAGGAGAATATGTATAAATCGAAATACAACTGAAATTCACTTAAAACTCTTTTAACAGAAAAATCAACAGGGAAATAATTTTTAGTGTTTTTAATACAAAACATTTTCTGTTTGGTAAATTTAAACAAATTAAGTAATGATACCTGTAACACCCTCAAAACTACTAGAATATTAGTTTCTCCAAAACTATTGCCCTACAGTTACATGGGTTTCATGGGTTTAACACAAGACCAGGTTAATCTTGTCTAGGACAAACTATTGCTTATAAGTTCAACGTTTAAAAGATTCAATTGACTTAATTTATAATGTGTGTCTGTTGCTATATATATGTCCTAACATTACTTTCTAAATCTCTCTACCAACAACTTTTTAACCCTGTTTCCCCTTCTCCCATTTGTATCTCATTCTTTTAATTTTCTTTTCATTATGGTCTATTCAATTTCTATCTGACTGACTCTCTGTTTTCTTCATTATTCTCCTGCCATCTTACCTCATTTTCTTCGCCCTCTCAGTGCGGGATGATTTTTTTGGTAAGGCTCCTGTGTTTCTTATTTCCTCATAGCTATATTTCATAGGCAAACTGTCCCTGTGCTGTGATGTCATTTCCTCTCATGCTTCTGCTGTGTTTTTATCTTTTGTTAGTCTAGATTGCTTGGTGCATTGCTTCTGTATGGCCAGCTTTGCTTTACATATAATGTGTAATATTGTTAACAATGTGTTGCAAATTAAAGCTAATGTCAGAAAAAAAACATTAGAAATGTAAAATGATAGATTTTTAAATATTACTCAATTTTAGCAAACTAATCAAATTCTATGGACTGTACTGTGGTACAAACACATTTGTGTGAACATGACCTTAGTGTGTTCATGCGTATACCCTTATTTATTAGTAATATAACATTATATTACAATAAATATATCTTGTAAATTGCATTTTCAATTTAATTTACACTGCACAGTAAAATGTTGTGTTGTGCAACAAAATTAAATACAAATAAAGTATCTGAAAAGTAAACTATTATTGTTATGCTTATTATTGGTATAATAATAATAATAATAATAATAATAATAATAATAATAATAATAAAATGTGTTCACACTGTTCTAAACATCTTAAACACATTTATTATTAGTATCATTATTATTAATGCTATAATTATTATTATTAATAACAATAATAATAATAATGTTTAGAGCATTAAAGAGTTGTTTAGAGCAGTGTGAACACAGTTGCTAATAGGTGCAAAATAAAAATGATCGTGTCACCTGACTTTTCTGTTTAAAAAGAAATGTTTGCCATACTGAGCAAAAAAAATGTCAATATGTTAAAGCATATAAAGCATGCACTTCATCTTTAAGGTTTTATATATGTAATATTTCTTAAATATTACCTGCCGAAGCTAATAATACATGTATTTCAGTGGTGAGTTGTGACAATGCCACTTTTAAACATTTCTGTCTCATAGGAATGGGGAAAGAGGTGGAGAACCTACTCACAGAGAACAAACATCTACTGGAAACCAAGTAAGGAACCACAAGTCATAGTATACATCATAAAAATAAATGTATACATCCTCTCTAGTTTTTGCTGATGTATTTTGCTGATCTTATTTATGTGTGCAGAAATGCTCTGAATATAGTGAAGAATGACTTGATTGCTAAAGTGGATGAGCTGTCGGGCGAGCAGGAAGTTTTGAGAGAGGAACTAGAAGCAGTAAAGCAGTGCAAGATTAGAGTGGACACCAGAGTTAAGGAGCTGGAGGAGGAACTAAAGAGGTATTTACAAAATATTGTTATTAGTTGTTAAAGCAAATCGGGTTTATTTAAAGATTCTGAACTTTTAGAGTGTATATATGGCCATTTCTTTTAAAACCTTATCATCAAGTCATTTAATAACTGATATCCATATGATCATCTGCGTTATTCATGTTGCTTGTAGTTTTTGCAAATTAAAAAATGTCTTCTGTCTTTTTTTTTTTTTTTTTTACTAATCCAGGATAAAAGCTGAAGCATTGGGAGCATCTCAGGACCCTAAGGATGATGAAGGAGAAGATGTAAAACCTCTGCTCAATTTTTTTCTCTTGTTAAAATTTTAACTGTTTTACTAATCATACTTGCTAACAGTCTCTAAAAACTGCCATTATACTCTTTTGAAATAATACAGCATCATTTTTAGTAGAAATTTAAATACAAGGCTGAAGTCATCAGTACAGTTATGAAGTAATCCACAGGTCCATGCCATACAGATTAAGATACAAAATGATCTTGGTTGTACTTAATAAGAAAAATCGTTTGTCAACTAAGACAGTTTACTGGTGCAACTCTAAACTATTATTTGAAAAAAAACCATACACTGGTTATTTCCAGAAACACCAAATAGGGTCTGAATGCACCTCACGTGGATGCTTGAAAGACAGTAAAGTGCTGTGAACACATGGATCCATCTTTCTTCCTATTTTCAGGAAAAATAAGCCTCAAGTTCTCTGTGCAAGAGACAAAAGAGACGAATCAGATTGTTGCCAGACTGATTAACATCTGACAATGTTATGGGGGCTTGAATATTTGTGAAGGCACCACTGCCATAGCAGAGAGATCTAAGAGATACATAAACTGCATCAAAAAAGTGAAATAGAGGAACATGCTGCAAAAGACATTTTTGTGCTTTCAAGGATATAAGGATAATTTATTGTCAATTCCACTGCATATATATATATATATATATATATATATATATATATATATATATATATATATATATATAATCATCATAAGATGCTTAATCAAACAACAGTGACCATGGACTGTTGTGAAATTAACGTCTTATAAGTAACAAGAATGGGCAAAAAAATATATATATTTACAAAAGTATAATTTTCCAATGGTTCAAAACCCCATAGTAGTAACTTTTTTACTGTACTTTAGACATATTTATAAAATCTTACTACTTTAATGTAATAACTAATCCCATAATGTAAGCAAATTAAATGCGTTTAAACTGGGTACATTAATATAACATACAGTTTTACAAAAAAAATTAGTGGTGGAGTGACATTTTTAGGAAAAACATTCTTACTAATCCCCGATTTTCTTAATCACTATTTTAATATTAATCATGTATATTTACATTCTAATTACATGCTTTGTCCTTGCCACTAACACTACTAAGATTGTGTGGTGTTTCTTTCTACAATTTTCATGCAAACCCCATAGTATACATGCTCGCTGCAGGACGATGTGGCCATGGCACAGCGGCGTAGGTTCACACGGATTGAAATGGCACGAGTGCTGATGGAACGCAACCAGTACAAAGAGAGGCTGATGGAGCTGCAGGAGGCAGTCCGCTGGACAGAAATGATCCGGTCAGATTCACATGTTCAAATAGTTTCACACACAGAGAGGCATCATGCTTATCTCCCAACTGTTATGCTAAATGCACACTAATGACATGGGGCCTGTATATTCATATGCTCTGCCAGATCCATCTGGTACTGTGCTTATTTTGTTCACTCTTTTTGTTACTCACAGTGCTTCTAGAGAGAGTCCTCAGTTACAGGAGAAAAAGAAGTCAACAATCTGGCAGTTGTGAGTTCAACCATCTTTGTTCTTATTTTTTTTTAGATAAGACTACAACCTTTCATTAGTCAGTTACTTTCAGAAAAAAAAAATCTGAAAATAATGTATTGTATATCACACATTGATATGACTGTGAAGCGGTCAAAGATGTGTGTTATTGTCAACAATGTCATGGCTGGACAAACGCCTCAGCCAGATATCAAGACTGGAAATTATCAGTGACTTTGTGTTGGACATTGTTGCCACTTTAATATGTAAATAAATGTTATCATGCATAAAAATGCAATTTCTAAGCATTTGGTTGCATATTCCATAGGTGCATTAATTAGCTAATAGTAGTTTTTTCTGACACCTTCAGTTTACTTTTGCTGTAATTAACCGACTGCTTGGTTTATGTATGAATTTTGTTTAAGACTTGACATGCTGTAGTATTCTAGAGAAGTTATAGGTTTACTATAATGAGCACAGGTTTGTCCAGCATGCAATTTCTACTGTCTGAAATGATATTAAGGACTCCTTTAAAATAGACCTTAAAACATAGACTTATATATATAGGTTTATATTATGGTCAGAAACTGAAAACCTACTTGGACATGAGGGAAGGTGATTTTCTGACAGCTGTGTTGGTGTATCATTAAAATCTGCAGCACTGCAACCCTATGTTAAGTTTGCAAAGCAACTTATAAATACGCCTTATGTAACTTTAGGTGAAATTTTTCAGCTTAAGTTCAACTAAAAATACATTGACATTAAATATAGCAGTCATTATTGGAACATTTTTTTGGCTGTAGAATAGTTCAGGATTTGCTCAGAACAATATGCCAAGGACAATTCAGCCTACAAACTGCTTCTAAAGGCCTTTGATTATCTGTTTACAAACAAACCCAGAGTTTGACCTTGTGCACAAGCATCTGGACAAATAATCAGTTCTAGTGTTTATCCCATGAATGCACATTTAGATCGCTTGATAAATGGATAAATGACATTAATCTTTCTTTCTGCCAATCCTCCAGCTTTGCACGTCTCTTTAGCTCATCGTCAAGTCCTCCACCAGTCAAGCGACCATACACCAGTGTCAACATCCACTACAGATCCCCCTCACTTTCAGGCTTTAACCAGAGACACAACATGTACCAGATTTCCACCTCCAGTCGAACTTTGGAGTTCCTCCCAGAAGAGTGAGAAACACACCATGCACGCATACGCATTCACACACACACACACACACACACACACTGTTTGCAACACAGATAATTTTTTTAGGGAAAAAATTTATTGCAAGATTAAAATTTGCCATAAACTCACCATTTTCTAATATTGACAAGCATCATTGATAACTGAGAACATGGAAACTCCACCCAGATTGGGATTTGAACCTGAATCCCCAGCACTCAGAGACAAACGTGCTAACCACTAAGCCACCATGCCACCCCAAACTTGTCTCATCATTGTGAAATTATTTTCTCTCACATGTGTAATATAATCAAATTCATGTTTAAATCCATCCATCCATTATCTTCCACTTTTAGGGTTGCGGGGGGGTCCCCATGCCCATCCAGGGGACAACAGGGCGCCAATCTATCACTGGGCACACACTCACTCACACAGACACACTCTATATGGGGCAATTTGGAGAACTCAATTCACTTGATCCATGTTTTTTGGACAGTGGGAGGAAACCGGAGAACCCGGAGGAAACCCACGCGGACACGGGGAGAACATGGAAACTCCACCCAGATGGGGATTCGAACCAGGGATGCGATCATGTTTAAATTTAGAAAATAAATATGTAAACAAGTTCAGAGCATTTGGAAATAAAATACCTAAATCTACATGATACAGCCATCTATCCTCATTTTCAATTCACAGGATGATTAGAAATACCTCAGTGATTCTCAGCTTGGGAAATGTAGACAGTTGTTAGACCTTGGTGCCAAAATGTTTCAACTACATTTGAATCAATTGCATTAATCAATTGTTTTAGAGGGTTGCTCAAAAAGCCTTTCCTGTCACTGACAAATGAACTATGGACCTCCTGCGTTTTACACAGATTTCTCTTACCCTCATTATCCTTCGAGTTGTTAGTGTAGGTAAAGCCAACATCCACAATCTATAAACATCAAAGGTAGCTCCTGTTTAGGAATCACTGGCACTGCTTCTAAATAAGAGTTCCAGGAATGTTCCGTGTGTGTTTTGTTTCTGACGTGTTCAGGCTAGATTAAGATAAAACAGTAATGTGGAAATCTCAATACAAATCAGATTTTAGCTGTACACTAAAATTGAAAAGTGGAGGTCGAATATTTCGAACATGTACAGTATATAATGTGACATCATAGTTTCTATCTATTTTCGTTTGCAAGCTGATACTTTTACAATGCTATGCCGCTTATTTTGCTGCAAACAATACATACTCTGTTTTTTTATTAGAACGCTTGCATCCTCACAGCTGGGCTTTTCCTGCTTGTCTCAATAATTTCTTTATCTGGCTCGACTCTAACACACTGCTGTGTTTCCTCTTGTCTTTACTTTGTGTCCTTTTCATTCTTTCTCTACTACCTACTTTGTTCTCTCTTTCTCGTGTGTCTCTTCGGCCCCGGCTGGCTGGCTGGCTCTCCAATGCTCACTTGCTGAAAGCAATACCCTTCCCCTCTTCTCCATTTTCTTTGCCTCTCTCTCTTTCTCTCTTTTGACTCTATAGATTGTCCAGTAATGGTGTTGCATCTCTCCTTAGCGACTCAGCACTATCAGTTCGTAGGGAGCAACGGAGAGAACAGTACCGGCAGGTGCGCGAGCACATGCGCCGAGACGATGGCCTGATGCAGGCCTGTGGCTGGAGTGTACCCCCTCGCTTTAAACAGGTATTGCCCTATTGTTCTCCATCTACACCTCCTCTCAGTTCCAGGTAACTTTGTTGATAAATGGCTGGTTGGTGTACTTTACACAAAATAGCCAGGCAAAAAAAATACAACTACGATTCAAAATTTCTAATATCATACTCAAATAGGTCTGGTTTAAACTTACATTAATATTCATTACAGACTTACCATAAATCAAAAAGCACAATTTGAATTGTGATGTTATATAGAAAATATCATAACAAGTAAATAATGTTGTTAAAACCTATAATTTGCAGATATATAATGTGAATCGGTGGCTTAGTGGTTAGCACGTTCGCCTCTCAGCACTAGGGATTCCCGGTTCGAATCCCCATCTGGGTGGAGTTTGCATGTTCTCCCCGTGTCTGCGTGGGTTTCCTCCGGGTTCTCCGGTTTCCTCCCACAGTCCAAAAACATGGATCAAGTCAATTGAATTCTCAAAATTGCCCCATATAGAGTGTGTCTGTGTGAGTGAGTGAGAGTGTGCCCAGCGATGGATTGGCGCCCTGTCCTGGGTGTATCTGCCCAGCGCCTGAGACGTTCTCCCCTGGATGGGCATGGGGAACCCCACCGCGACCCTAATATAGGATAAAGCGGGAGGTAATGAATGAATGAATGAATAATGTGAATGTAAAAAAATTTTATCTAAATCAAGCGTATTTTTTTAATTAAATTTGAGACCCAAGTACCTGATATGTACATCACTGCAGAGGAATGACAGCCCTCTACATGAGCAGTTTGTGTTAGGCCAGCTGTGATTGGGTTACATGTGTCAGGGTTGCCAGAGGTGACGATGTGTCACCATGGCTCTAACTGTGATTTCCTGCAGACGGGTTCCCAGGCGGACAGCACTCAGGACACCGCAGCAAAGAGGCCGCAGGCAAGTTCGCCCGGCAGAAGACTAGCATGCATCTCTCCTTCTCTGTTCCCTGTGATATTCTGCCCCTAACCCCTGCCAAATGTTGCCCAGCAGCAAACCTAACCATGTCCCATCTAATTAGGTTTGAAAAAGATCTCTTTAAGGTTCTTAGCTGGGTTTAACAAGGTACTGATGAGCAAGAACAGTAACTGTCTTCAGTATGACAGCCCCAGAACATAGCGACAAAGTACAGGAAAAATAATATCTGATAATCAAGACTTAAAAGACCTTATATGATAAACCGCCAAGTGAAATCACCCGAAACATTATCTTTTTTAAAGTGTTTGTGGACTGAACAAAAAGCAGAGATTCTCATTGCATGTTTTATTTTACTGATTCCCAAATATTACTGAACGTGTGATTGGCACACCAATTGCATAATAAAATATTAAAGCCTTTTATGTTCCAGTGTACAAATACAGGCCAAATAACTGTTTTTATTAGTGAAACAGATTTAACACATTTGGTCTTAAAAAAAGGTTTCAGCTAGCAACTAAAAGAGTTCTTTGGTTTGCTCCTCAAGGGGAAACCTCACATGTTTATGTGGAATCTTCTAGGAAGGACCAGTTCTAAAACGTTCTAAAAAGAAATTTCTTGAATTATTGATTGTCATTGAAATCTCAGGAATTTACCATCTCAATAAACAATTTTATTAAAAAATGACATAGTTCCTAAATAAGAGATTATAATGTATAAAAAAAAAGCCAAAGAACTTTTAAATAACCTTTTTTTCTAAGAGCATGAACTACGTTTTTGCACATGAATGAAAACCATTTTTGTTTCGTTTTCTTGGGCTAAGAAAATGTTTGGGGTGACTTTACATGTGATTCAAACTGATTAACATATTGTCCTTTAGGATTTAGTTTGCTCATAATTCAGGGTTTATACTGGCTGTTCTTTCTGTCTCACAAGATACCGCAGTTTTAAGTACCCCTTGGTATTACGCATGTTTGTTTTAAGCTTCTAACTTGGCTCTTCAAGCCTGCTGCACCGAATTACCATCCAAAGATGCCCCCATCTGCCTCTTCGTCTATGTTTCTGCCCTAGGGCAAGACCAGCTTATCCAGGCCACTGTGTGGTTTTAACCAAAGGCTTTTAGTAAATTGAAGCTATGCAATTGCTTGGTTAGTGAAGGCCCTTCTCTTTTATTATTTTTTTTTACTCACAGGCCAATGAGAAAGAAGACAACCGCATGAAAAACGTACCCGTGCCCGTGTATTGTCGCCCTCTGGTGGAGAAAGACCCTAACAGAAAGGTCAATTAAAATAGCAATCCTGTACATTCACTGGTGTCTGTGATCATGCACACTATAACCTTACATCCTCTTATACCTTGTGTAGCTGTGGTGTGCTGCAGGAGTGGACATGACAGGCTGGAAGACAACCAATCAGGAGTCAGTGGTGAAGTTACCAGCCAATGGTACTGATCCTCTGACAGGAGAGGAGGATAAGGGAGAGAATAAGAGTGAACACAGTTCCCCAGAGAAGAAGAAGGTACCACTTGCCATGTACATTCATTCTTATTATTCATTCATTATCTCCCGCTTTATCCTCTATTAGGGTCGCGGTGGGGTTCCCCATGCCCATCCAGGCGAGAACGTCTCGGGCGCTGGGCAGATACACCCAGGACAGGGCGCCAATCCATCGCTGGGCACACACTCACTCACACAGACACACTCTATATGGGGCAATTTAGAGAACTCAATTAACTTGATCCATGTTTTTGGACTGTGGGAGGAAACCGGAGAACCCGGAGGAAACCCACGCGGACACAGGGAGAACATGGAAACTCCACCCAGATGGGGATTCGAACCGGGAATCCCTAGCGCTGAGAGGAGAACATGCTAACCACTAAGCCACTGTGCCACTCTCATACTTATTAGATACAGTTACATTTCAAATAAAGCTCATTATGTTTTTTTTATTTTACATATTGCTTGTTTATCTTTTGGAAAGTCTATGGTAATTTGTTACAATTATTTTGTGTGTGTGTGTGGGGGGGGGGGGGGTTCCCCATGCCCATCCAGGGGAAAACGTTTCGGGCGCTGGGCAGATACACCCAGGACAGGGTGTCAATCCATCGCTGGGCACACACTCACCCAGACATGCCCACATACACACACTATATGGGGTAACTTGGAGAATTCAATTAACTTGATCCATGTTTTTGGACTGTGGGAGGAAACCGGAGAACCCGGAGGAAACCCACGCGGACACGGGGAGAACATGGAAACTCCACCCAGATGGGGATTCGAACCGGGAATCCCTAGTGCTGAGAGGCGAACGTGCCAACCACTAAGCCACCGTGCTGCTCTCATTCTAATTAGATAGTTACATTTCAAATAAAGTTCATTATGTTTTTTTTATTTTACATATTGCTTGTTTATCTTGAGAACTCAATTGACTTGATCCATGTTTTTGGACTGTGGGAGGAAACCGGAGAACCCGGAGGAAACCCACGCGGGCACGGAGAGAACATGGAAACTCCACCCAGATGGGGATTCGAACCAGGAATCCCTAGTGCTGAGAGGAGAACGTGCCAACCACTAAGCCACCGTGCCGCCTCAGGAACAAAAATGACATTTACATTTTACATTTAGTGGACGCTTTTATCCAAAGCGACTTACAAGGTGAACACAGGGTTAATCTCAACATCCCTGGAGCAATGAGGGTTAAGGGTCTTGCTCAAGGACCCACATTGGTAACTTCAGTGGACCTGGGATTTGAACCCCCAACCTTCAGAATGATAGCCCAACACCCTAACCACTGAGCTACCGCGCCCTCACTGATATCGATGTACATAATGTAATTCTTTGAAGCAATTATCTAAATGAAGAAAAAACAAAACAATTGTTTACATCACTGACAAACAATCTGATGTAATAAGAACTTTCCTGAACTCTGTATCAGAAAACGGCCTCTAATTGGTAACTGGCTAACACTGAGGGCCCCTGGGAGGACACCCTGTGCAAGACATGTCGCGATGCTTGTTGCCATCTTACACTTGCCAACAGTCTAGACAGTGCTTGTGAATATATCTCTTCGATGGGCGTGGCCATCTCAGAATGAGGTGTGTTGAAAACAACCTAGACAGACGTCAACCATTGGTCATCGTTGCTATCTTGACAGTAAATGATCAACACACGTGTGTACACCCCTCGCTTGTTACACACACAGGACACAGCGGTGCACAGACCCATATCGCGTGTCAGTTGGCGGCAGTTTACATCAACAATAAACTGATTACAAAATCAAATAACATCGTTCTACATCAGCTTAAAATTGCGCCATTGTGCACTGCACCATTAAAATAGCAATGTGAACGACCCCACCTGGTTCTTAAAGGGAACAGCATGTGACACGCTGACTGGGTTATTGGTAACACCCAACACACACTCAATTATAATTATGAGAATTAGTATATTACATTCGGTCATTTTGTAGACGCTTTTATCCAAAGCGACTTGCAAGGTGAGCACAGGGTTAATCTCAACATCCCTGGAGCAATGAGGGTTAAGGGTCTTGCTCAAGAACCCACATTGGTAACTTCAGTGAACCTGGGATTTGAACCCCCAACCTTTAGATTGATAACCCAATGCCCCAACCACTTAGCTACTGCGCCCTCATGTCTTTATATGTCTTTAGCATGGCATTTTATTCGTCCTTGAGAGCACGCTAACACGCCCTAAATCAAACTGTGACGTGCATTTGATGGCTCAGCAAAGAATGCTAAAACTAAATGATTTCAGGCGAGAAGAAGAAAAAAAAAATGCTTAAGGAAATAGTAATCAGACCAGATTTTTTTCACAGTGGCTGAAATAAACATATACAGGTCTTAATCTATAATGAGACTCCAAGCAAAAGGACCGTGACAAACATCTGGGGAATCAACCTCAGGACACTTTGCCATTGCTGGTGTGATACATCTTATGTATGCTTATGTATTATGTGTGCTTAATCATTTACCATCTTGTACTTGCTCTCTTTCTTATTTCTTTTTTACTTCATGTATGGCGACACACCTAAAGCATGTGGTAGCTCAGTGTTTATAGTGTTGGGCTATCAATCTGAAGGTTGGGGGTTCAAATCCCAGGTCCACTGAATTTAGGCAAGGTAGTTCAGTGATTAGGGTGTTGGGCTATCAATCTGAAGGTTGGGGGTTTAAATCCCAAGTCCGCTGAATTTAGGCAAGGTAGCTCAGTGGTTAGGGTGTTGGGCTATCAATCTGAAGGTTGGGGGTTCAAATCCCAGGTCCACTGAATTTAGGCAAGGTAGCTCAGCGGTTAGGGTGTTTGGCTATCAATCTGAAGGTTGGGGGTTCAAATCCCAGGTCCACTGAATTTAGGCAAGGTAGTTCAGTGATTAGGGTGTTGGGCTATCAATCTGAAGGTTGGGGGTTCAAATCCCAGGTCCACTGAATTTAGGCAAGGTAGCTCAGTGGTTAGGGTGTTGGGCTATCAATCTGAAGGTTGGGGGTTTAAATCCCAAGTCCACTGAATTTAGGCAAGGTAGCTCAGTGGTTAGGGTGTTGGGCTATCAATCTGAAGGTTGGGGGTTTAAATCCCAAGTCCACTGAATTTAGGCAAGGTAGCTCAGTGATTAGGGTGTTGGGCTATCAATCTGAAGGTTGGGGGTTCAAATCCCAGGTCCACTGAATTTAGGCAAGGTAGCTCAGCGGTTAGGGTGTTTGGCTATCAATCTGAAGGTTGGGGGTTCAAATCCCAGGTCCACTGAATTTAGGCAAGGTAGCTCAGTGGTTAGGGTGTTTGGCTATCAATCTGAAGGTTGGGGGTTTAAATCCCAAGTCCACTAAATTTAGGCAAGGTAGTTCAGTGATTAGGGTGTTGGGCTATCAATCTGAAGGTTGGGGGTTTAAATCCCAAGTCCACTGAATTTAGGCAAGGTAGTTCAGTGGTTAGGGTGTTGGGCTATCAATCTGAAGGTTGGGGTTTCAAATCCCAGGTCCACTGAAGTTACCAATGTGGGTCCTTGAGCAAGACCCTTAACCCTCATTGCTCCAGGAATGTTGTTATTAACCCTGTGCTCAGCTTGTAAGTCGCGTTGGATAAAAGCGTCTCTTAAACGACCAAATGTAAATGTAAATTACCAATGTGGGTTAGTGAGCAAGGCCCTTAACCCTCATTGCCCCAGCATTGTATGAACCTCGTGTTCTGACCCCAACCAAGTTGGGATATTAGTAAGTCCCTTTGGTTAAAAGCATCTGCTAAATGACCAAATGTAAATATACTTAATGTCTCTGTGTCTGTGTTTTCTGTAGCCTAAGGAACTTCATGAAACAGATTCGATGAGCAGTCGTGTGTGGATTGTAACTAGCACTCACTCAGCCAGTAAGGTGGTCATTGTTGATGCTAATCAGCCCGGCTCCCTGGTCGACCAATTTAATGTGTGTAACGCCCATGTGCTCTGCATATCCAGTGTTCCAGGTGAGTGAGGGGGACAAATTGAAATGGCACTGTCTATGTAGCTAGTCAACATCTTTGCCCAATAGCTCTTAACCCATAAAACACACTCTTCTTTTGCTTTGTCTGTGTTCATAGCGGCCAGTGAGAGTGATTACCCTGCAGGTGAGATCTTTTTGGAACAGCAGCAGGGAAGTGGTGGTTCAGAGGATACAGGAAAAGTAGAGGGCATGTTGGCAGGCATCACACTAGTTGGCTGTGCCACCAACTGCAGCGTAGTGCGGAGCAACTGCTCTTCACGCACAGACACCCCTGTGCTGGATAAAGGACAGGGTAAGGTTCTGCAGCCTGGGTTTTTGATATCTTTACTAAATCACTGCAATAGCACAAATCTAATGTGATATTCTTAATTTAGAATAGATACAACTGCTATTGGAGGAGTGATAGTTTTAAATGAGATTTTAATGTAAATATGCATAATCTTAGAATTATTTTGAATTCTGTGAAGTCGACCATATTTGGCATTGTTTTTTTCATGTGTGTCTGTGTGTAGCACCCACAGCTCCTGTGTGTAGTAGGTTGGCAGTGTCTCAGTCAGCAGAGGAAGCTACTGAAGCAATGGAGGTGTCAGAGGAGGCACAGCCGAACGAGGCGGGAGAGACTGTCGCATCCACTGGAATTTTCACTGAACACGTCTTTACTGATAATTCACACAGGTATCACAAATAACAGCTTTTAAAAATATTTTAACCAAACATCTATATTTACCACACAACTGCACAGTAAAAATGACAAATTACTGACAGTTTTTTAAATTGTACATTTAAGCAAAAGAAATAGCATATTTTTGATTACAAAAACAATATACTTTTCATCTATTTAATATATTTGGGATTCCCGGTTCGAATCCCCATCTGGGTGGAGTTTCCACGTTCTCCCCGTGTCCGCGTGGGTTTCCTCCGGGTTCTCCGGTTTCCTCCCATAGTCCAAAAACATGGATCAAGTCAATTGAGTTCTCCAAATTGCCCCATATAGAGTGCGTTTGTGTTCGTGTCTGTGTGTGTGAGTGTGAGTGTGTGCCCAGCGATGGATTGGCGCCCTGTCCTGGGTGTATCTGCCCAGCGTCCGAGACGTTCTCCCCTGGATGGGCATGGGGAACCCCCCCGTGACCCTAATATAGGATGAAGCGGAAGATAAGATTACAAAAACAATATAATTTTCATCTATTTAATATATTTGGGATTCCCGGTTCGAATCCCCATCTGGGCGGAGTTTCCATGTTCTCCCCGTGTCTGCATGAGTTTCCTCCGGGTTCTCTGGTTTCCTCCCACAGTCCAAAAAACATGGATCAAGGTCAATTGAATTCTCCAAATTGCCCCATATACAGTGTGTCTGTGTGAGTGAGTGTGTACCCAGCGATGGATTGGTGTCCTTTCCTGGGTCTATCTGCCCAGCGCCCGAGAACTTCTCCCCTGGATGGGCATGGGGAACACCCCCGCGACCCTAATAGAGGATAAAGCGGAAGATAATGGATGGATAGATAATATATTTGGTGAAAGTAAAATTTTGTTATTTTTTTACAAAAGAAATTCTACAAAAATGGAACTGTTAAGTCAAAGAAAAATACCTTGTCAAGAGCATGAATTAAGACACTTTTAAAAGGGTAAGATGTCTAAATTCTTATATGCGACTGTATGTGTTGTGGATGGATAATGTTTTGTTTTTCGTTTCATATGGCAATAAGGAATCGTACTCCTCACTATTTTAAGGACATAGACGTAGTAACCAGTTCTGTGAATTGTGTTTGTCATCAAACATGGTCATGTGTTTTGTTGTATACATAGTGAAGGAGCTGGTCCTAAGGAAGAAGTGACATTAGCCCCTGTTGACTCAGAAGAGGGGGGAGATGATCGAGCTGGAACTAGTTCTGCACCCACAATGTGGCTAGGAGCTCAGAACGGCTGGCAAGTATCTTATGGCCGCAGACAACATTTTGTGTATTTTCGTACACTTTGAACAAGAGTATGGCTCATTACTGCATTCCTATGTGTGTAGAAATTCACATTTAGCGACATATTTCTGTACATACAGTACATCAGAAGCCTGTTGGTGAGATGATGGATAGATTAAAGACCTCACTGGTGTTTCTGTAAAAAAAATATATATATAGCATTATCTCTCTATAATATCAGCTTGCTAAGTGACTATTTTTAATATTCATCAGCCCCTGTGGCTAAATTTAATACAGTAACCTGACACTTCTGTCATTTCATCTGAGGTCTGTAAGATGGTGCACATCACATTACATTTACTCATATGGCAGACGCTTTTATCCAAAGCGACTTACAAATGAGAACATCACAAGTCAGTAGTTATGAAGAAAACCTGCTACACTGTAGAATTATCAAACCTGATCAAACGTTCAACCAAAGACAAAGATTTGATCAGATTCAGATCTTTTTACAATGTTATGTTAGTAGCTAATTGACCTACAACTATTGTATTTTTCCTTGAGACTTTAGTTTTTTTCTAAATTTAAAGTTTGGATTATATTTGGAAAAACAAATACGACATTTTTGTGTTTTTGTACAGAATAGGAACACATTCTGAGATTAGTTTAACCTCACTGTACATTCGATTCGCAGGTTGTATGTGCATTCTGCAGTGGCAAACTGGAAGAAGTGCCTTCACTCCATCAAACTCAAAGACTCTGTACTCAGCCTTGTGTAAGTGAAGTCCCAGTAAATTCTTAATATGTTTTGAACTGGGATAGGTCAGATTTGTGTAAAAGATAGCATATTCACTCTTTTGGCAGGCATGTTAAAGGACGGGTGTTGGTGGCTTTGGCAGATGGAACGCTTGCCATTTTTCACAGAGCTGAAGGTCATCATATTTCAGTTCTCTAACTTGAATTCTGGTCTAATACTTAAATTTGCATTTGTGTATAAACCATGTCATTGATACACAAACACTAGTGTACAAACGCAACTAAAAAGAGGCTGATTTTGCTGCTGTTTATGTAAAACTGCACACAGATGGTCAGTGGGATCTGTCAAATTATCATCTAATGGACCTGGGTCGGCCCCATCACTCTATTCCGCTGCATGGCTGTGGTGCATGACAAGGTCTGGTGTGGCTACAAGAACAAAATCCATGTTATCCAGCCAAAGAGCATGCAGATTGAGGTAATGTGTTCTTAAAAACAATAAACAATTCAAATGAACCCAAATATAATAAAAGTTTTTGACATGTAAATAAATCATAATAAAAGAAAAACAATAAATTCCAGATTCAAATGGAGAGAAATGTAGAAATGAAGCTTTTGTACGAGCATGTGTGTGATATTAAGTGTTTGTCATGCAGTCATATGCTTATGGTTAAAGAAACAGTCTTGCGACCTGAAGGTTACAGGTTCGATTTTCGGTCCCACAAAGTACTATGCCTGAAATACCCTTGGGCAAGGCACCCAACACCAATTGGTCCCCGGGTACTGTACAAGGCTGCCCACCACTCCGGGCACATGTGCTCACCTCGCTACTGCACGGATGGGTTAAATGTGGAGGACTAATTCCTCTGTGTGTAAGCACTGTAGGCAGAATGGATCACTTTACCTCCATTTCAACATTTGCTAGAAAGTTTAATTCAGTGTTGTTAAATTTAAATTCCATCTAGTAATACATTAAGTAGGGCGGCACAGTGGCCAGGGTGAGTCTCATGATCAATTTACCCCATCAATAGACATTTTTTTCCTGATGGCGCTGGCAATATTGACAAAATGTAATTTTGAAAGAATTAAATCCTTTAGGATGGCACGTGGCTTAGTGGTTAGCACGTTCGCCTCTCGGCGCTAGGGATTCCCGGTTCGAATCCCCATCTGGGTGGAGTTTCCATGTTCTCCCCATGTCTGCGTGGGTTTCCTCCGGGTTCTCCGGTTTCCTCCCACAGTCCAAAAACATGGATCAAGTCAATTTAATTTCTTAAAAATTGCCCCATATAGAGTGTGTCTGTGTGAGTGAGTGTGTGCCCAGCGATGGATTGGCGCCCTGTCCTGGGTCTATCTGCCCAGCACCCGAGACGTTCTCCCCTGGATGGGCATGGGGAACCCCACCGCGACCCTAATGGAGGATAAAGCGGGAGATAATGAATGAATGAATTAATTAAATTCTTTAGGGCGGCACGGTAGCTTAGTGGTTAGCACGTTCGCCTCTCAGCGCTAGGGATTCCCGGTTCGAATCCCCATCTGGGTGGAGTTTCCATGTTCTCCCCGTGTCTGCGTGGGTTTCCTCCCACAGTCAAAAAACATGGATCAAGTCAATTGAATTCTCAAAAATTGCCCCATATAGAGTGTGTCTGTGTGAGTGAGTGTGTGCCCAGCGATAGATTGGCGCCCTGTCCTGGGTCTATCTGCCCAGCGCCCGAGACGTTCTCCCCTGGATGGGCATGGGGAACCCCACCGCGACCCTAATAGAGGATAAAGTGGGAGATAATGAATGAATGATAAATTCTTTAGATTTCCAAGCACAAGGGATTATTATTATTTTTTTTTTTTACATATGAACTAGCCACCTCAGAGCCCTGTCCTTTTAAAAGTCTTTAAAATGTCAGCTGATTTGAAGCAAAATAAATACAGTGAGGAAATAAATGACTGACTGCATTAGATATTGATGTTATAAAACATAGTGTAGCATTCTTTGCTCGGTTTGTGATTCCTTTTCAACTTTTTACTATTTTTTTTTTTTTTTTTAGAAATCATTTGATGCCCACCCGCGCAGAGAGAGCCAAGTCAGGCAGCTCGCCTGGATAGGAGATGGTGTGTGGGTGTCCATTCGGCTGGACTCGACCCTGAGACTGTACCATGCACTCACACACCAGCATCTACAGGATGTGGACATTGAGCCATACGTGAGCAAAATGCTGGGTAAGTGCTAAAGCTAATTGCTGACACTGCACATTTCTGCCATGTTTCCGCTATGACCGGGATGTCTCGTGTTTACTGGACAGGTACGGGGAAGCTGGGGTTCTCGTTTGTTCGAATTACAGCTCTGCTGATTGGAGGAAACCGATTGTGGGTTGGCACAGGCAATGGAGTTATCATCTCGATTCCTCTGACTGAAAGTACGTTGTTTTTTACTATTAAACTTTGTGTCTGTCTCCCATAAACACACACGTGCGTATACAAGCTTCAAATAAATGAATGTTCATAAACCATATTTACTCTTAAATCCCATATTGGCAAGGCTTTCCTTCTCTTTCTCTCCTGTAATCCTGTCCTTGTCTTTATCTGATGTATGTTGCCCTTGTCCCCTCTCCCTTCTTCCTTTTTACCCTTCTCTTATTCCTATAGCTGTAGTCCTACATCGGGGACAGCTCCTTGGACTTAGGGGTAAGTTTAGCACCACCTGCATCTCTTTTGTGATGTCCTATGCCCCATCATCGTCTCCTTCCTGCTTTTTATTGTATTTATTGCATTGCATATTTTTGTATCAGTTGTAAATGTTTTTGCATGACATCAGTCCTTTTTTTGTTTTATCACCATAAGTGCATTTCCTCAGACATTATACAGTACTGTGCAAAATGTTAAGGAGGTCCAAATGTTATAGCAACACCTACAAATTGGTTTCAAACACACTTTTACAAATTAATAACATAATAATAATCTTTAAACAAATTGTGTGACAATTCAAGAGCCTCATCTCAAAATGTTTTGGGTTGAACAAATAGCTAAATATAACTCATAATTCCAAAGGCATTAGACAAACAAAACAAAATCTACAAGAGGCTTAAAAACAACCCAACAGCCAAGTACCTCAAATACTGCACATCAGCACCAAAGAATCCTGTTTTAAAAGCAAGTGTTGGTCATACCAAATATAATTTTTTTCCATTATGTTTTTATTAAAGGTTTGGGTATATTTGTACACAAGGCCTAACATATTTGTCTAGTACTGTATATGTGAACAGTTCTCTTTGAATCGAAAAGTTTCCTGGACAAAAACCCACCACGTATCATTCCCTTTTTATTAATGGGTCTGACCTGTCTGGTAAAATAAATCTGCATCTACATCTTCTACCAATATCATACATTTAAAACTGTCCAACATGTATATTTGGATATTTTGTGGACAAAAATATTTGAATACTGGATTATGTCATTAGAATAATAATAGAGCGGTATGAATAAACTTTACCTTACCCAAAAATTTGAGAAAACCTATTTATTTGAAAGGTATATTGTTTTTAATAAATAAAAAAATTACAAATGGCCAGGTCATATTTTTAATATTTAGTACATCATCTGTATCTAAGAACTTTAATATTACTTTAATATTTTATTACTTTTTTAGTGGGGTTTGCATTTGAGCTATCAAATTCTCAGTCAGATTCTCAGTTTTTTTTAATGTGAGAGTCAAAGACACAGTTTAAATAATAGAAAGATGTATTGTAATTTAGTAGTGAGCAAAAATCCTGTGAGAACTCATGACTTCTTTTCATCACAGAGTGAAGAAGATCGTAAGAGATGCAAATATAATATTATATATATATATATATATATATATATATATATATATATATATATATATATATATATATATAAAAAGTCGCAAGGATCAGATTAAAAATACAGTAAAATGCATCTAGCGGCCGCCATAGCACAACCCCTGTGTTCATTTATTTGAAAGACCTGTTAGAAAAAAAAGTCATTTCTCTCAAATACCTGGATGTAGTGAGACTGGTGAGCCCAGTATTTAGCATGATGGAGGGTCTGTAATTTTGTTGACTCCCGAGTGGCCCTGAAAAGTGCCCACTCTGCACATGAGTTGTTTCTAGACCTTTTAGCAGGACAGATATTCAAAACATTTAGAGCAACAGAAAATCAGACTTCTGTCATTTCAGTACCCTAATCTAAACCGGTCAGGTAAACTAAAGAGAGAATTGCAATCTAAAGAGATTAAGTAAATACCATCGGTGTTCTCTGACCCTTATAAAAGGTTCAAGAATAAGATTAAATAAGTTTTTTAAGTAAGGTACAACATTTAAAAAAATCTGCAATGCCAAATATTGTGACGTGATACTAAAGGTTTAATTTTTGGCAAATGTAAATAATAATAATAATAATAATAATAATAATTTCAACCCTTTTAACTAATTTACCAGTCCCAATAATCGTTGAATAACAAATATATGCTTGTTAATAATCCCAGTTTATAAAAACCTTTATAAAGACCTTTAATGAGGAGTCCCCAACCATATTTTAAGATTGTTTTGTCTAGGTATCATCATATATGCTTTCTTACATTCCTTTGTTTCACATGACCCTTTGATTTCTATCTTGACAGAATCCTGGGGAATGACAAGCTACACTTTTATTTTAAGCCCCATTTAGAAAGTTACTTTCAGCAGCTGGTGTGGGGTGACTGATAAGATTTTTTTTTGGCCTGTATCTACAGCAAATAAGGTGTCACCAACATCATCGGGAGGTGTGATACACGTATATGCTGATGATGGGAACTCCGACAAAGGGAACGGCAGCTTTATCCCATATTGTTCCATGGCCCAGGCTCAGTTATGCTTCCATGGGCACCGGGATGCAGTCAAATTTTTTGTGTCAGTGCCAGGTAAACGATTCCCTTCGTGTGTTCGTATGGACAGAATTTTAAATCGGTTTGATATGTGATTCTAATTAAAAGCTTTCTTTTTTAGGAAATGTATTAGCAACCCTGAATGGCAGTGTGCTGGACAGTCCATCAGAGTCTCAGGGTTCTTCAGCTCCAGCAGAGGCAGAAGCTCAAAGTGTTCAGAACGTGTTAGTGCTCAGCGGAGGAGAGGGTTACATCGACTTCCGCATAGGTGAGACACACTGACACTTATACTCCAATTTTATTGAAATTAAATATCTTGGGGTATGCTTCCATCTATATGGAATAGACTGTCGTAAGTTCTTGTAGGTGTAACGTATCTGTATTTCTCTTCTTTTGGTCACACTGTGTTTATGACAGATTAAACATACAGTTATTTTAATCATTACAATAATTGGTTAAGTCAGCCAGCTCTATAATAATGCCCATGATAAGGAAATAGTAAGTTATTTTGTCGCATCGTAGGGGATGGTGAGGATGACGAGACAGAAGAGGCAGACGCTGAGGCTCCCCAGATCAAACCAACACTGGACAAAGCTGAAAGGAGCCATATCATTGTTTGGCAAGTGTCGTATGTCCCCGAGTAATGCCATGCTCACCAGTTTGTAACATTGGCTCTACAGTAGTCTGTAAGAATCTTTGTGTATTCCTAATATTGCCCCATGAATTCTTTATGTAAGCTTAGTAACTATCCCCAAAGGCCTGTATTTACCTTCCCTAAATTATAACATGCCCCCAACCCATACGTTTGCCGATTTGCCCGGGTAATTATCCTTTATACCAACGTAAACACAAAAAGTTCCTGCATCTTCCAACTGAATTCTTAACAACAGTAAAAAACCCTATTATCATTGATATCTTTTGATACTTTGCATTAGTCCACTGTGCACCACGGATATGAAGTTGTAAATGAAGTGAAGGATCTTCAAAGCTACCAGTCATTGATCTGTATGATTTCATTAAGGAAATGAATGCATGCTGGGAAGAAAAGAAAAGGGATGAGACGTGTGTAAATGTGTAAATATTGAGGTCCAGGACACCGGGTTAGGATCAGGTTAGAAAAGCGATTGGAGGATGGTTCAAGGCTTTAAATTATGTAATTTAAATAAGAAAATTTTGATGGTGAGGAATCAAATGTGTTCAGTCACTGATACGTTGGGTTCATTCTTTGTATATAGACTGAGGTTTAACAGTGGCCTAAATTAATTGTTAGAAAGTATTGTGTATGAAGTAAATAAAGTCCTTAACAGGATTTCTGGGTCAAACGCAAATCAAGGCTTTGTTGGTTGCCAGTTGAACGTCCTACTCAATCCTATGTATGTAACAGTATCTGTTCTTATGTGTGGTTAAATATTAAATATTAAACATTTGTGCTCAAACTAATTTCTCATTTTAAATCTTTTCTTGGATAAAAATAAAAGCAATAAATCACAATAGGGTGAATTTTATATCCATTTACATACTAGCATATATATGAACATTGAAAGGAAAGCAGTGTTTCTGGAGAATACCGAAGTAGACTTGAGAAGAACAGAAAAGACCACTCTGCCTGGAAATAATAATTTACATAATGTTAGACTTATAATACCCAAGGAAGATTTACATATGATCATAAAAAATTCTAATGAACAAAAATATATATAAAATAAAAAACTTGCATTAATAACCTTAAACCAAATCAAGGACAATGCTGTGAATCAAAATCGTTAAATACTGAGCTGCACCTACCACTAGCATTCTACAAATTCATTCATTCATTCATTATCTTCCGCTTGATCCTATATTAGGGTCGGGGTGGGGTTCCCCATGCCCTTCCAGGGGAGAACGTTTCGGGCGCTGGGCAGATACACCCAGGACAGGACGCCAATCTATCGTTGGGCACACACTCACTCACACATACACACTCTATATGGGGCAATTTGGAGAACTCAATTGACTTGATCCATGTATTCGGACTGTGGGAGGAAACCGAAGAACCCAGAGGAAACCCACACGGACACGGGGAGAACATGGAAACTCGCTGAGAGGCGAACACGCTAACCACTATGCCACCGTGCCACCCTCATTCTACAAACTACTTAAGATATTTAAAATAAAACAAATTATATCAAGCACAACCTTAAGATAAAAAGTAGCAACCACAAACTCGCTATACAATGTCATCAGTTGTTTTTAGGATATCTGATGGTTGGGGCCTAAACCCAAGTCCACTAACGTTTCCAGTGTGGGTTTCTGTTAAATACATATCACTTCATTAAGAAATTCAGGTTTGTGTCTAAATCATGATTATAAACTACCCGGCTCTTCTAATAATATTTGATCAATAAACTGCTGGCATCTACAATTGATGGTGGTAAATATGGGTTGTCACTGTAAGGCGATCATAAGTTTTCTTCTTAAAATTAAAACTGTATTTCATTCATTATTACAAACATATTGCCAGAATGGTTTGCAGCACCTGCTATGGGATGTCCTGCTGTTGGATAAGCTGATTAGGCCACAGGAAAAGGCAATAACTGCAAATCCTAGACATCCAAGTAACCTGGTGCTGACAAGAAGCTTTAGGATTACAGCAACTGCAAAGACTGCTCATATAAAAAAACACACTATTTCAAATGCTTTATTTATTAAACAGAGAGCATCCATGTTTCAAAAGAGCACAGGGAATCAAGCCAAGCACAATATTTACGAACGCTAGACAATAAAGGTCTAATGTGAAAGAAGAAAGCAAAATGAATGATATTCCTTAGCAGCTTGTTATGAGGCATTTACTCTGAGGTTTTGTATTTATTGCTGTTCCTAGTCACAATGACGTGTCTTTAAAATTAAAGTTACTGTATATAAACATTCAGAAGTGCAACAAATTGAGGAGCTCATTCATCTTAAGTGTACAAAATTAACAACCTTTCAGAATCTCTTTTTAAATAGTAAGCATGTAGCATAAATTCTGAGATTCCGGGGATTGGGATTAGTGTTGAGCATACACATTCAATACAAGCAAGGCTATAAAATGTAACAGCATACCAAAATATAAATAAATGCTGCATCGTTGTGAGCATGAATAAAAGATATGGTTTGTGTACATGAATGCTATAAAAATTTAATAACAAGTTCAGGTTTCGACGATCTTGCAACATTTTTACTACAATACACAACTCGGGGGACATACACAAGCCAAACTTGTGCTTGACAATCACAGCAGTCACTGGCTAAATACTTCATTTTGAAAATCAAATCAATTACTAACCATATAGTTGTTTAATAAATTAAGTCTTAAGAATCGGTTTAATGTATAAAGCCTAAAAGATTTTGCTAATTCGTACCACAGATCGAGTGTAATGAATGCTTTTTTTGTGTTGTGAACTCACTGCACTTGCAAATCACTGAATACAACACTGAATACAATTAAGTACACAGTTTGGATGACTGTGTAAGAGGAAGGCACACTAATCGTTAGGTAAGAAGGAAAAAACATCCTTTAAATCAGATAACAGAACCAAATCTTATCATCAGATCAATCAGCTCTTGTTTTTCCGTGTGCTTTCTGTTGCACAGTAATAAACAGAGTTTGAAAAGTACTCAAGCAGAGTGGGATAACTTACTGTTTTTAAAAAGCCTGGGATTATTACCTTCCAAACTCACTACTCCAATATGAAGCAGATAAACACTGCAAAACGTATCTAAATAGTATTTTAATGTTATATTCACTTAAAAGAGTTTAATCTTTAAAATAAAATGGGGACTGTTTGTACCCAGGTCTTGGTATTCAACAATTTTTGCAATGTCACAAGGCTTGACTTGTACAGTCTCAACCCCATCAGGTACACACCCTTCAATTTGTCTATACTTAAAAGAAGTCCAAAAATGAGCATAAGAGGATGCAACTCTCAAACTGAAGAACAGTCAGAGCATTAAATAAATTACTTTACAGTCTAAACAAGTGGAAATTAACTTAAGAAAATGGTAATGTGTGCTATTAGCATCCTGCATACTTTTTTCCTCTCATTAGCATTAATGTGGATGTTTTAACGTGAGTGGATCATAGGCCGATGTGGTGGTAATGTTAATCAGATGTCGGTTTATTATCAAAAAAGCACTACTTTAGAACATATTTCAAATTGATTTATAGATTTTTAGACCATTAGTCAGAAGACCTGTTGTTTAATTCATCCATCCATTATCTTCCGCTTCATCCTATATTAGGGTCATGGGGGGGGGTTCCCCATGCCCATCCAGGGGAGAACGTTTCGGGCGCTGGGCAAATATACCCAGGACAGGGCGCCAATCCATCGTTGGGCACACACTCACTCACACAAACACATACACACTCTATATGGGGCAATTTGGAGAATTCAGTTGACCTTGATCCATGTTTTTTGGACTGTGAGAGGAAACCGGAGAACCCGGAGGAAACCCACGCGGACACGGGGAGAACATGGAAACTCCACCCAGATGGGGATTCGAACCAGGAATCCCTAGCGCTGAGAGGCGAATGTGCTAACCACTAAGCCACCGTGCCACCCTCTGCTGTTTTATTAAAAAATAATAATAATTCCAGCTCCAAATACTATTTACATCTTGTTTTATATAACCGATATTCTGCTTTATAGAATTTTAGCTTCGGAATAATTGTACAATTGACTAATATTTTGTAAAAATTCAACCAGAGTATCAAAACCTGCAATAGCAATATTTCTCCGTCTTTTAGCTTCAAACCATCAGTGCAATTTTATTTATTCCAAATGACTGTAAATTTTGCATTGTTGTGCTAGACTTAACACCCATTACAAGAACTTCTATTCTAACAGACCTGTAGAATTTTAAAACAGATGAATAAACTATCCCCAAGCTAAGCATACATCAAGTTGCAGTGCTGCGTGTGAGCATGTGTCTCTGTTTCAGTATTTTTAG
>JAFMOC010000085.1:660000-867500 GCA_019802505.1 Corydoras sp. C115 | reverse complement strand
GGCTTTACGTGAACGACTGAAATATAAAACTCTGATGACTATGACCTGCGCTTAATTCACTAATAGTTTGCAATTCACATCCTTTTAGACGTTATAACCCCAAAAATCTAAATAAATTACTGTTTAAATCTACTTTAAGATTATTTTTATATAAAGACAGTTTTTATTGATACAGATTAAACAGGGGTTTTTTCCATTATTACCTTTCTTACTTTAAACACCAGACATTTACGTGAACGACTGAAATATAAAACTCGCCCTTTCATTTTCCATTAACAAAGAAAACAGTGAGCACGTGTTACCGGTTTCTTTGCGTGCATTATCGATGAACGTGTCGGTCTGTTTGTTTAATACACAATTCCGTGTTTAATGAGTTTTATGTTTTATATTTTATATACAGTATGCTATTCATGGCAGCTTGGTAACGCGAGGACAGTCCGCTTAGCTTTCCCTCTCAGAGACTCAAACTCCAGCCGCTAACGTCTCCGAAAGTTCCCTGAACAAACAGCTTCCTCAAAGAAACGAACCGAAGCTCAGTCAGCTGAAAACACTCACCGCTTTTAAAAGCATAAGCGAACAGAGCCAGAAACAGACAGATCATCGTGAAGGTGCAACGCTTCAAACGCGGGAGAGCTTCAGAGGAAGCCGGAGCGCGACGCCTCGAGGACCCACGTGACTAAGCTTTCTTGCAGGTAGTAGAGCTGTGCGGATCGATACAAATATCGATAATATCGATACCAACGCTGGTATTGGTATTGAACAATACTTGCGTAAAAAGATCGATACTCAAGTTTTTTGTGTGTGAAAATTCCTTTTTTATTGTTTTGCCTAAGAACAATTCTATTTGAAAAAAAAAAACAAAGAAAGAAAAAACTGTCTAGTGAGGGAAGCATTTTTACTTTATATTTGTGTTGTCGTTTCTCCTTTTGTACCTCAAAAATATATATTTTCCTCACGTTAAAGCAAACTTTGTTTTATTACTGTTCCATTGTTTCTAAACAAAGATGTTGATTGGGATACATTATTTTGTTGTCACCTACAATGTTTGGCGAAATTCTATACTAGGTCTTTTGGATCAATGAAGCTTAAATATTAAAAAGTATCGGTATCGGTATCGAATATCGCGATATTGGTCCTGTATTTACTTGGTATCGAATCGATACCAAAATTCTTGGTATCGCACAGCTCTAGCAGGTAGGTCTTCAGACAAGGGTTTTTTAACTAAACCAATTTTATTTACCTCACGTTGTGAGTTTTATTTCAAAATTAAAAACCGGGATGGCGGCACGGTGGCTTAGTGTTTAGCACGTTCGCCTCTCAGCGCTAGGGATTCCCGGTTCGAATCCCCACCTGGGTGGAGTTTCCATGTTCTCCCCGTGTCTGCGTGGGTTTCCTCCGGGTTCTCCGGATGAATGAATAAATGGCTTTATTGTCGTTGTACACATTTAAATACTCCATCCATCCATTATCTTCCGCTTTATCCTATATTAGGGTTGTGGGGAGGGGGGTTCCCCATGCCAATCCAGGGGAGAACGTTTCGGGCGCAGGGCAGATACACCCAGGACAGGGTGCCAATCTATCGCTGGACACACACTCACTCACACACATACACACACTCTATATTTGGAGAACTCAATTGACTTGATCCGTGTTTTTTGGACTGTAGGAAGAAACGTGGACACGGGGAGAATCCGGCGGAAAAATCCCTACGCTGGACACGGGGAGAAACATGGAAACTCTAACCACCGATGGGGAGCGAACCAGGAATTTAAATGCTGAGAGGAGAACATGCTAATACTAAGCCACCGTGCAGGCCCATTTAAATATATTCTTATATATATATATATATATATATATATATATAAATAAAATGTAGTTTATATAAGCAAGGACATTAAATTTAATTTATGCAGTGTTCACGTATTGCTATTCCACAAGTATTCTACAGTGGTGTTATTAAATATGAGACATACACACATTTATTAATTATTGCATATTATGTGAGTGAGCAAAAGTTCAACAATGGAGGATGGCTGTAAAAGTATTCATCACTTTATTATATAATAAATTAATATATTTTAGATGCTGTGCACTACACAACCAAGGCAGCTTTTACATTTAAATTATACTGAAAGCCTATATCTGAACTGTGTACTTAAATTGTGAACTTTGTTTTTTTCTATCTTTTCTTGCTCATGTCTGTTCATGAACTGTACTATAAATGTATCTCTACATTGTTGCTATTGTGCAAGGAATCGGTGCATTTGCAAGCACAATTTGTAAGATAGTTTTTAAAAGTCCTGTATAATTAATTTTAACAAACAAAGCAGTTGCAAACAACAACCAGAAAAGTGCTTACAGGACACTTACCTACAGGGCCTTTAGTAACTGGTCATTTTCTGTTGGTAAATTATATAAAAACCTCAGTCAAGCAACACTGAGGTTTTTAAAAACTTCTGCAGCACTGGGGTATCTTAGTGTGCATTATGATATACAGTAAGCTTGAACAGTGTGGACAGATTTGCAATAAGCTTCTTTTTATTTATATACATCACAATACAACACAATATTAACAAACAGCACATCTGTGGTTTCTCCAGTTATAATATTGATCAACCTAAAGAAGTAAACATGGAATCAGTTCCAATGTGAAATAAAGAAATACCATGGCAGATTGACATAATGACACATTACACACTTGGACTTTTTTCATGTTTAATAACTAAATTATTATTTGGGTAAAGACATCTTCTCCAACGTCCTTGCCCTAAGTATATGAACAGCTTCCACCTGACTTCGAACCAACTCAACACTATGATGATACACATGTGCATGATTGTTCTCATCAGAGATAACATTTCAAAGTTCTTCTCATTCCCAGTAGGTCTGACATTTTCTCATTTCAAATTAAACTGGAGTTCCCTCCTGTTTCTTTTGTTCCTGGCTACGGAAGTACTCTTTGCTGAGCAGGACATCTCGATACAGAGGAAGGCTGGGTTCCGGTAGACTGCTAGCATCAATGCCAAGCTGTTTTGCCTGCTGTGCGAGCATCATGGCTCTCAGGAGTGGTGGGTAGCCGACATGTTGGATGGGGGGCTCAGGCACGGGGTCAAACTGTGTAAAGGCCTCTTCCTCATGTT
The DNA here is from genome assembly GCA_019802505.1 of Corydoras sp. C115. Lineage (NCBI taxonomy): Eukaryota > Metazoa > Chordata > Actinopteri > Siluriformes > Callichthyidae > Corydoras > Corydoras sp. C115. The sequence goes on along the minus strand of JAFMOC010000085.1, from coordinate 864,360 downwards.
TGGGCACCAGACGCCAGTCATGGTACATGACCTTATCTATCTCCCGCTCTGAGGCCTCTTGTTTACCTAAAACAGTTAACAGATGCAATGAACTAAAACAATTCAGATTCCATCTACAGCCATTTGTGGTTGGAACAGAATAAAACTACATGTATAAAAAATATGATGTCGCTGTACAAGGGCGTCCGCAAGTGGCTTAGTGGTTAGCGCGTTCGCCTCTCAGCGCTAGGGATTCCCGCTTCGAATCCCCATCTGGGTGGAGTTTCCATGTTCTCCCCGTGTCCACGTGGGTTTCCTCCGGGTTCTCCGGTTTCCTCCCACAGTCCAAAAACATGGATCAAGTCAATTGAATTCTCCAAATTGGATATGGAGTGTGGATATGGAGTGTGTATGTATGAGTGAGTGTCTATCTGCCCGAAACGTTCTCCCCTGGATGGGCATGGGGAACCCCACCGCGACCCTAATAGAGGATAAAGTGGGAGATAATGAATGAATGAATGTTGCTGTACAAATCTGCCAATCAATTAATATATAGGTGCTAGATTTTTGTGTGTAAAAATATTGAAATTATAAATAAATTAAACCATCATTTAAACATTTAATAGTTCATTATACATTTATATAAAGAAAAGCATATGGGTTTATGGGTTTGATAAATCCATTAATAGATTGTAAAGATGACACTGACCTTTAAATGTTAAAATCCCCCATGCCTTTCCATGGTCCATGTTCTATTGCAAAAAAATAATTGTCAAATAAAATAATAACCAATTCATCTAATTGATTTAATTATCCTAACACAACAAATGTAACATCTGTAAAAGCTGCAAAAAATCCCCCCCCCAGATTAATAAAGTATTCTGATTCAATACTAATATATATATACACTTAAAAATACTGAAATCAGCAAAAAAAATTTTGACCAAGCAGTGTGTTAACTTCCTAATAAGAGGTCTCAATTGTTACATGATTATTAAACAGGCACTCTTACCTCAGCTGTGTAATCTACTTTGATTTTAGTGATCTTCCAATAGCAGGGCTCAGTGTGCTCATCCAGCCACGACTTGCGTGTAAAGAGTCTTCCTACACCAAACATGCGCATCCCTCCAAGCAGGCTGAAGAGTGGAGTCTCCCTCCGCACATCCTTCCAGGCCAGCACTGGCAGTTTTTTACCAGTAAATGGGCGTGTCATGGTGTCATAATCCAAAGCAAAGCGCTGGGAATCCTGGGGCTGGTTTTTCAGCTCCCTGTAGGCACGAATCTTTTTGGCCATCTCAGCAATCGGCCTTAAACGCTTCTTCTTCACCATTGTGGCTGGAAAAGGATGTTTATTAATAAAGCAGAGGGCAGTGCAGAGTATTGTTATTAAGTCTAAAAGGGAGTGGCAGCTCAAAGCCCAGGTCCACTGAAGTTACCAATGTGGGTTCTTGAGCAAGGCACTTAACTCTCATTGCTCCAGAGATGCTGTGGACCTGTGATAACTTTGTAAGTCAGCTTGGAAAAAGACCTTTGCAATGGTCTGATGACCAAATGTAACGTAATGAAAATGTGGGTAATTTATTGCTGGTTAACAGCACGCTAAAGCAAACAAATTATTTACATTTATATTTGGTCATTTAGCAGATGCTTTTATCCAAAGCGACTTACAAGGTGAGCACAGGGTTAATCACAACATCCCTGGAGCAATGAGGGTTAATGGCTCAAGGACCCACATTGGTAACTTCAGTGGACCTGGGATTTGAACCCCCAACCTTCAGATTGATAGCCCAACGCCCAACCACTGAGCTACCGCTCCCTTATAGTTGTGAAATGATTTGTGCAAAGTTTTATTCATTCATTCATTATCACCCGCTTTATCCTCTATTAGGGTCGCGGGGGGGTTCCCCATGCCCATCCAGGGGAGAACGTCTCGGGCGCTGGGCAGATACACCCAGGACAGGGTGCCAATCCATCGCCGGGCACACACTCACTCACACAGACACACTCTATATGGGGCAATTTGGAGAATTCAATTAACTTGATCCATGTTTTTGGACTGTGGGAGGAAACCGGAGAACCCGGAGGAAACCCACGCGGACACGGGGAGAACATGGAAACTCCACCCAGATGGGGATTCAAACCGGGAATCCCTAGCGCTGAGAGGAGAACGTGCTAACCACTAAGCCACCGTGCCGCCCGTGCAAAGTTTTAATCTGCTAAAAATCTTGAATATCCTAATGTTTATTTTGCAGATAAAGAACGTAAAGCTAATTACTATTTATGAAGATAATGTCAGTGGGCGGCACGGTGGCTTAGTGGTTAGCACGTTCTCCTCTCAGCACTAGGGATTCCCGGTTCGAATCCCCATCTGGGTGGAGTTTCTATGTTCTCCCCGTGTCTGCGTGGGTTTCCTCCGGGTTCTCCGGTTTCCTCCCACAGTCCAAAAACATGGATCAAGGTCAATTGAATTCTCTGTGTGAGTGGTCTGTCTGTGTGAGTGAGTGTGTGCCCAGCGATAGATTGGCGCCCTGTCCTGGGTGTATCTGCCCAGCGCCCGAGACGTTCTCCCCTGAATGGGCATGGGAACCCCACCGCGACCCTAATACAGTATAAAGCGGGAGATAATGAATGAATGAATGAAGATAATGTCATATGATCTGACTCGTCTCAGTCTCATCAGACACTTATTCTGAGTTAGTATGGATTTTCACTGTGTGAGGACGGTTGCAGTACCAGTCAAAAGTTTGCAGACACCATTTCGCTCCACTTATTGTCCATGTTCTCAGTTCCACGTCCTGTAAAGCTGGACTTTGTAGTTCTCCAATTCCATTCTGTAGTCCATCTGTGTCTGAACTACAGTACATACTGTGTACGTCCCCTTTACTCTGTTCTAATGCTCAGAACCCCAATAGTAGCACCACAGAGCAGGGGGTATGTAGTTGGCGCATTAGGTCCTATCCCAGCAGTGTCACTGAGGTGTTTAAACGAAACTACAGCAGCACTTCTGCACTAAACCTCCCTCATCACACGACCATTAAAATCTTAACGTGGTTAGTTTGATCTGAACACAGAAGATGAGTAACATATTAAAAAACTAAGACTCTTCTTAGATTCTTCTCCCTCCATGTGACCCTGTAATCGGCCTCACGTGCGGCTTCTAAACAGTTCGTTTGCTTTATGACAGAACACAGGGCTTTTTCTGCATCACGGTAACGAAACCTCGGAATTGAGAATTTAAAACAGAAAGAACGATTAACTTACCAGTTTATATTCTAGTCGACTAGTTAACTTGACCTCCACAAACGTAATTTCCGGTGTTTCTGCGGCGCTTAATGCATTCCGTTCGGAAACCCATGCAGCGCGCAAGGATTCCGACATCAGACATAATGTCCAGCTAAGTGAACGTGCACTGTAATTCTAACTGCAACCAAATCCTAACTCAACCACAACTGTTGATTTGACCTTTCGAACAAAAACGTATTTAAAGCCAATTAAGATAAGATGAAATTTGGATTGTTACATCCATCCATTATCTCCGCTTTATCCTCTATTAGGGTCGCGGGGGGGTTCCCCACGCCAATCCAGGGGAGAACGTCTCGGGCGCTGGGCAGATAGACCCAGGACAGGATGCCAATCTATCGCTGGACACACACTCACTCACACAGACACACTCTATATGGGGCAATTTGGAGAATTCAATTGACCTTGATCCATGTTTTTTGGACTGAGGGAGGAAACCGGAGAACCCGCAGGAAACCCACGCAGACACGGGGAGAACATGGAAACTCCACCCAGATTGGGGTTTGAACCGGGAATCCCTAGTGCTGAGAGGAGAACATGCTAACCACAAAACCACCATGCAGCCCGGATTGTTACATCATTCATTCATTATCTTCCGCTTTATCCTCTATTAGGGTCGCGGAGGGGGGGTTCCCCATGCCCATCCAGGGGAGAACGTCTCGGGCGCTGGGCAGATAGACCCAGGACAGGGCGCCAATCCATTGATGGGCACACACTCACACACACACTCCATATGGGGCAATTAGGAGAATTCAATTGACTTGATCTATGTTTTTGGACTGTGGGAGGAAACCAGAGAACCCGGAGGAAACCCACACGGACACGGGGAGAACATGGAAACTCCACCCAGATGGGGATTCGAACCGGGAATCCATAGCACTGTGAGGAGAACATGCTAAACACTCCATGCAACCCGGATTGTTACAACAGCACGTTATTTATTATTATTTACAAAATAAAAATAATAAGGAACTACAAGATTACAGGTATATGAAAGTAGAAAATACTTAGGTGGCTTAGCTTCTCAACGCCAGGGATTCCATGTTTGAACCACAATCTGGGTGGAGATTCCATGTTCACCCCGTGTCTGTGAGGATTTCCACCGGGTTCTCCAGTTTCCTCCCACAGTCAAATAAACGTGGATTTAAGGTAAACTGGATGCTCTAGTGCCCAGCGATGGATTGGCGTCCTGTCCTGGGTCTATCTGCCCAGCGCCCGAGACGTTCTCCCCTGGATGGGCATGGGGAACCCCACCGCGACCCTAATAGAGGATAAAGCGGGAGATAATGAATGAATGAATGGATGCTCTAAATTGCCCCATGTATTTTGTGTGTGTGCCCAGCTATAGATTTTTAAATTTTTCAGTGGAATTGTACAATATCTCTATAGTATCATGAAAAAAAAAAGTTTTAAATTGCCTTCTTAATGGGCAATTTAATATATCTGCCCAGGGTATTTCTCTATTTGCCAAGCATATTACAACACATTGCACAGGATGACTGCTTAAGCAATTAATCTAGATCAGAATGAAGTTTTAATGATTGTGCTCCCAGGGTTAGTATATTTAGAGTTAGTTTCTTTCACGTGGCACGGTGGCTTAGTGGTTAGCATGTTCTCCTCTTAGCGCTAGGGATTCCCGGTTCGAATCCCAATCTGGGTGTAGTTTCCATGCTCTCCCCGTGTCCGCGTGGGTTTCCTACGGGTTCTCCGGTTTCCTCCTTGATCCATGTCCAAACACATGGATCAAGTCAATTAGTTCTCCAAATTGCCCCATATAGTGTATGTGTGTGAGTGAGTGTGTGCCCAGCAATGGATTGGCGCCCTGTCCTGGGTGTATCTGCCCATCGCCCGAAACGTTCTCCCCTGGATGGGCATGGGGAACCCCACCTTGACCCTAATAGAGGATAAAGCAGAAGATAATGAATGTTTCTTTCACAGCTTTGAGGGCTTTTGGTAGAGGAACAGGGTTATAGTCCTTCTTGATCCTTTTATTAGTTAATTAAACTGGGTAATCTAAGACATTTATAAGCTCGACCCTACAAAATTAATTTAATTCTTTTCAAAAGTAATGAAAACAGATAATCATAAGGTAAATCATTTTTTACATGTTAAAGCATTGTAGAGGGAGTATTGAGGTCTGGCTGTGAAAATCTAAAAATTAAAAGCTACCTCTCTTGTTTTAATGGCATTTGAACAACAAGAACATTGAACTTTGATGGCACAAACTAACAAATATCATTTTAATGAAATGTCATGTCAAATTGCGAAAGCTGTGCGTTGTGTGGTCATAAACAAAAAGAGTCAAGAGCTTTTTAAATCTTTATTATTGACTTCAAAATCCTAGAGCTTAACTCTCGTTTTTCTGTTGATATGTTCTCTCCACCTAATTCATTTTACCTCCCAAGTTAAAAGCCCATGCCTGACATACAGTAAACAGACAAGAAAGAAAGCAAATACATATATAATGTTGACACAGCATAAATGACTTGTATGCATTACTATATACATACATGGATGAGAAAAAGTGCTTCAATGCATAACCAAGGTTTTTGACTTACTAATTTTTAAAAAGAGTTACAAAACCTACACACTTCATTAATGCATCGCTCACAGAGAGATAAAGGAGTATGCATGTAGGAACGAAAATTGTACATTGCATAACTAAGAACGTGACAATAACAGCATTTGAAACCAATAGAATTCCATCATCAACATCTTGCAAAGAATAACCACTTGATAATCTGACTACAATGTGCTCCCTAAAGAAGGGTTGATTGAAGTTGACAGACTGACTTTAGTTGGCTTTTTGCATTACATGAGAGGTACCTGTGGCCCCAATGAGAAATGTTTATTTGCATGAGACTGTTGACTCTGCTAAACGTGGTTCAGAGCATATGAAACTCGAGCAACGGTAAGAACTGGAGAACTTCATAGCAAATTCAGCCAGGCTTCTTTAGAACAAACCGTTTGGCTTTGACCATTAATAAATGCTTTCAGCATGATAAAACCATAGATTAAACATAAAACTGTAAAACTATTAGAGAAAAAAAATGCATTATTATTCTGGGCCTGTTTAAAATAACAAAATGAAGGGTAGTCACAGGCACATACACTACATCCCACACACGTTTATGATAAAGTAGAGCAGAATGACAGTAGAACCACCAGTCAAGTGAGCAATCATTAGTCCACTGGTTTCAGCAGGTCCACATTTGTGTATTCTAGTCCTATTCAAGTGCATATACACTTGCTTTAAAACCTGTGCCGTTGAACATTCAGAACTAATACATCACTTGTACATACACTAGATGACCAAATGTTTGTGAAAACCTAATTATTACATCCAGTTTCTACAGCATTAAAACTTTCTACACGTAATGATCATTTTATTGGGTTCTACTTCTGACATTGATATTAATTAAACCAGCTTGTTTCTACAGATATTATCCATGTTATTAGTTCCAATAAACCATATAGATTCAGATGTAATTCTACACCTATATACTATTAGTTTCTCTACATACTTCGTTAATAGTTTTTTCTGTTCAGGGTTGTGTCAGGGTTTCCAAAGAACCATCAAAAAGCAGGAATTATTTCATGGTGGTGAATGATTCTCAGCACTGCAGTTGATGTGTATTGAGTTTAATAAAATACACTGTGTTTACTCACTTTGTACTATTACACATCTGACCTACTGCTCAGCCATGTAGACGTGAAATCAGGGACAGTAGCCAATTTGCTGTTGTGTTTGCTATCCTTTAATCCGTCGTCTGTACTCACTTGATGTAATTGAATGGACTTTTTTTGTCCAGCACAACAGTGTAACCATGGTACTGGCATCACTATGTTGAGAACCATCTACCACCCAAATAGTACCTGCTCTGTGAGGGTTTGTTGGTGTAATGGGAGTTAAAGCATACAGAGAAAATGGTAGCTCTACAAAGTGGTGAGTAAAACTGCTGAAATGGGCAATGAATGTAGAAATGCTAGTGGGAATATTTAAAAATATGAATTTTTAAACATTTTGCCCTTTAAATATGTTGCTGGAGTAAGATTGGTCAACCAGTCAAATCAAAATCATTGACTAAAGATCATTAACTAAAGACTAGAGGCTTATCAACACAAAATGCACAGCAACAGAGCAGATGTCTGACTTTACACCTACAAGTTTGAAGTGTCTTGGAGTGCATATACTGTGTATAAACTTCAACAGCACAACTGTGTCTGATCTATTGATACCAGTGCAACACACCAACACCTCAGTGTCATTGTAGTGCTAAGAATGATCCACCACCCACACAGCAATGCTGTCTTACTGTTTGTCTTAACTGTTGTCAAATAAGGGGCTAAGAATTTGCCACATTAAAAGTTGAACTACAGCTTGTAAACCTTAAATTACAAAGTGAACCTATTTGGTAGTATGTGAAACTAATGAAGTGGTCAAAATCTGTAGAAACAGGGGTTCGAAAGTTCAAGCGAATCAGTGTTTGGCCCCTAAAGAACTATACAGCTGTTACAGTTTTTTTAGGAAAAATTGATGTGACTGAAGAAATCAGTGCTTACTTCTTCTTCTTGATAGAAAATAATAATTTGAGGTATTGAACTGACGCAAAGCCTTGAAGATTGGGTTCCAACTTATCCCAAAGGTTTTCAGTGGGCCTGAGGTCAGGACTCTGCGTTTGTAGCAAGAATTCCGTCACGCCAAAGTTGTAAAGCACCTATACACATGAATTTGAAAGGTCCACACAGCATCGGCCACATAGTGTATATTTAACAATTTAAAGAGATGAAAGTTTTGTAGCCGACACCGGAAAAGTTCATGGTTTAGTCATGATGCATCAGACTGGATGTGCATGTAGTACAAGCCCTGTACAACCAGAGAAGTACTATTTTGCATGTTTGCATTGTGATGATCCACATACTGCAATGCAACTTCAGTTCCACAAAAAAGGTAAATTTAATAGACTCATTAATATTAAGAGACTATGTGTTAAATTAGGTACATATCAACTGAAATGTTTTTTTTCCCCTCCGTCAGCAGCAGATGAGTCCGAAATTTTAGCATTTGCACAACTGAATACCTAGACCATGTATCATGTGCAAATTCTTGGAAGTATGCATGTACATGTGCACAAGTGAGTCTTCGCCTCAGGTCCAGCGGCAGCGCTTTCTCTGGCAGGCCTCGGGGTCAGAAGCACAGCTGTCTGACTCACTACCTGAAGATGGCCCGGGTGGCGTGTGTACACTCAAGTGTGTGTAAGGATTAGAGTGGTCCAAGCTAAGCACCCAGCCAAGCTTGGAATGGAGGAGATGCCTGAGACCTGGGGGCAGGGGCAACACTCGGAGGGCGTCGGCCCCTGAAGGAAGGAGCTTACGTAGATGCCAGCAGCAGAGGTACTGGAGTGAGGTGGGAGCAGACACAGAGCGGATCACCTTCATGCTGCTTTTAGCAGCTGTTGAACATGCCATGGGATACACACGTTTATTCTGCAGCTCTGTTGCAGCTACACCTAAAACATACAGAGTTATTTTAAATGGCTCCTGAATATAGGAAAGAAATGCTTCCATGTTTGGGATAAAGGTTTTTTTTTTGGATGCACTGCAATTTTCAATCTTAAAACGTGGGGCAAATTAAAAGTTTCTACATAAAGCTGCATGATAACACCCCCCTCCTCCTAAAAAGGGACTGATGGACTAAAAATGTTTGTCAGACTTTGCCTAATAAGTGTAACCATAATCAAATTAAGCAGCATAGTAAACAATTCACACTCAACAACACTTACCGATGCATTTGCGATTTTTAAAGAAGGTAAGAGTTCCATGCCAGGTGTCCAGGTGAACTCCTATGATAGAACCTTGACCAAATCGTGAGGAGAAGCTCACTTTGTCACCATTATGATGCAGCAAACCTAAAAAAACGAAATATTTAAAATATTAATGCAGATTCTAATTCTAAATACTAGGGGTGAGCTGCAATATTCGCTGATTCGACGATTCGATTCGGAGAACCGTAGTCGACTATGAACCTCATAGTCCAATGTACCATTTTGACCACATGGGGGTGCCCATGGCTGCTGCTAAGCATTAGTTTTTACATGAAATGTCTTTGTTTTCATTATATATATATATAGCCTTTTGTCAAATAAAATCATCCTAATTTCTGTTAATATTTTTTTTTAATGATGTGTGCACTTTAACAATAGGCTACACATTAATAAAGCTCCCCCTGCAGTTAGTTGCACATTCCAAATGAGCAGAGCTGAACACGCTACAGGGCCGTTAGCATGTACCGGTGTATTTTTCCATGATGGCTATGGCTTTTATAGGTTTTTCCTTTGAAGTGGAAAAAAGTCCAGAACGGGGATCCCATTTACGGTGCTCTAGAAAAACAAGTAAAATATAAAAATAAATCTTTTTTTAAAAAAACCACGCTTATAGCGCCATCTTGTGGTGAAATTTTAACTGATTCGACTATCAGTCGACTATAGGGAAAATCTGACGAATCAGATTCGACTATGAAAATCCTTAGTTGAAAACACCCCTACTAAATACATTGGTGTTAAGACTGAACATTAGTAATATTTTTTAATCGCAAAATAAATACAATGTAATCTTATTGGAAATTTTTATTTTAAATTCAACCATTCAAGACACATGTGGAAAAGATCTTTACTGACTGTACAGCATGTTTCCTGTATAAGGAGTTCATTTAGACCACAATAATTTAAAACTAACATTTTGTCCTATGTCTGCAAAGTTCCTCCCTCTAGACATGCAATATATAAGTTTTGAATAGAAAATGAAATGAGGTGCTTGTAGACAATGTGGTGATTAATAATGTAATGGTCTGATGCCAGGCATACAGAGCTAAGCAGAACTAGGACAGAGTCTCAGTAGAAACATTCAGCAGAAACCAGCTGTGCATGATAGTGGGGAACCAGCAAAAACAGCACCTGGAAATATTAAAGAAATATTAAAACTGTTTACCTGTATATGACAGTCCCCAGCTGTCATCATCTTTACCGAGTAAGCTGCAGAAAGTGTGTCTGTATTTGTCCAAATTCACATCTGATGTACCGATGCCCACCATCTTTAAAAAATAATTAATTTGTACAAGATGAAAAGGTTTCGTATTAGACACCCAACATGTGAGAACAGTAATATTCCAAAGTTAACCTGCATGCTCTGTACAAGTGGAATGCCAAATGTGTGCCTACATTTTCTGTTGATTGTGGTTTTATTTCTATTCAACTTTCAACAAATACTGTCTTTAATCTAAAGCAGTGTGATTTAATATGCCACTTCTCACAGATTCCAATGTAAAATAATACCTGCTCTGTGATCCTGAGGGGATTCGGACCATTAAAGTCCAAAGTAAAGAAGACTAAGAGTATGCAGTGGAATCGATAATGTTTAGTCTGTAATTGTAAAGCTACCTTTATATCTACATGGTAAGTGGAGCTGATAAAATGAACAGTATGAAGGTAAAAATATGGAGTTAAACCTAATAACGTGAGCAATAAACACTTATTTTGTATTATGCTTGTAGAACAATTGCATCCCACTCCTAAAGCACTGGAATAAAATGGTGAATTACTTTTTACATTTAGACTTGAAATCAAGATACATATTTACAAAATCTACCAAATTGAAAGCAAGCACAAATAGAGATGGTTTAATTAAATTAGCTTAACTTTTATGTTTTAATCATCATTACCAAGGTGCTTATAAAACTATACTAAAGCCATACCATGTCTGTGCCATAGACGGGAGAGGTCATTTTGATTTCCCAGAAGTGCTGCCCCTCAGAGAGCTCCTTGGAGCCACGAATAGCTGCAGTGCCACAGCTGTAGTCGGAGTGAAAGCTCACCTTCCTGTTCTCACAACTCAGCAGTGTGGCAGCAGAACGACTGCCCTCGTCCCAAACCCAATCGAAATCTAACACACAGACAGGAAATTATTTCAAATCTGTCAGAATTAAGTCAATTAGATGCAGGGTGTAGGGTTTCTATTAGCAGGTAAATTAGTGAATTACTGTATAATCATCTCAAACTCCTAACCCATGTGTTGTAAGCTTTTATTTGTAACTTTTCTATCTACATGAAAGCGGGTCTTCTTGCAAAAGGACCAAATGTACTGATTACCACTGTTCATAGCCACAAAGCATCAATGTGGCTGCAATATTGGTCAAGGGAATGGTTACTTGGTTGATTTAATAATTCTAAAACTTGATACCATCTAGATAATGAAAAGCAAAGGGGAAAACCCAGGCTGAGCATACACACCTTGATCATCCTCCCCACAGTGGCAGTCTCGCAGTCGTGCATAGCCACGTAAACGTGGGTCATAGCTTGATTCCATTTCAAAGTCACAGCCGCAATATGACTCTCCAGTTACTGGTACGGCGCTGGGTACTGATGGCACAATTCCAGGGTACTCAACCTCAGAGTCTGAGTCACTGTACTGTAGAACAGCCAAAATCAATGTCTTTAATAGATTTAATGCACTGGTGCAATTAAAAAGATTAAAAGCAATTGCTTCTAATAATAAAACTTGACATTAGGGTGACCAGATTCCAATTCACCAAATGTGGGACAAAGACTACGTTTGTGTGGGACACCAACGCATTGCCATATATATATCCTTTCATTCATTATCTCCTGCTTTATCCTCTATTAGGGTCGCGGTGGTGTTCCCCATGCCCATCCAGGGGAGAACGTTTCGGGCGCTGGGCAGATACATCCAGGACAGGGCGCCAATCTATCGCTGGGCACACACTCACTCACACAGACACACTCTATACGGGGCAATTTGGAGAATTCAATTGACTTGATCCATGTTTTTGGACTGTGGGAGGAAACCGGAGAACCCGGAGGAAACCCACGCGGACACGGGGAGAACATGGAAACTCCACCCAGATGGGGATTCGAACCGGGAATCCCTAGCGCTGAGAGGCGAACATGCTTACCACTAAGCCACCGTCATATATATATATATATATATATATAATTTGCATTGTTTGTGTTGGTGGGCACGCCCTTAAAATGCGTCCGCGTTCCCGATTGGTTGACATTCAAACAGCCCGCCTCTCTGCCGATAACAGACAACACAGTCATCCAAGGTTGGATTATAAAACACACATTTAAAAACTGGAGTCTGACTCAATAACAATGCGGGACAACCTCTCAGTTTGCGGGACGCGTGAAAAGTAATGAAGTTGCGTGACTGTCCCGCACAAAGCGGGACATCTGGTCACCCTACTTGACATGCACATAGTTCAGATGCCCTGATTTCAGTCAAACCAAAATGTATATTTAGCATCTTCATAAAATACAGAAAAATGTACACTTTCATTTGGATGTGTATATGAGAGCCATTTTTAGATATTAGTTTAATAAAGTGGCTCAGGATACAGACTCATATATATACACACATACCTGGAGACGATCACAGCCCCACTCCTCACTCTCAGAGGGCAGAACAAGTGTTTTTGTATCTGCATCTCTTCGAATTCCACTCCAGACACTACGCCAAGCTCGACTATTTCGACTGCGCCTGGACATGCCACACCTGGAACCAGTTTATATAGTAGTGATCAAACATCATTTACATTTATCCTGCTCTCCTGCACACCTAGTTTGATGCTTGGCCTAGCTCTTCTTGATATAGACCCACTGAATGCCTTACATGGTGTATATAATGATACATACAGTTAGTATTCAAGTTTCAAAGTATTCAAAGTACTACTTAAATATTTTCTAATGCACAGTGGTTAAAGTGGAGGAGGTTAAAGAGGAGGTATTGTCAGGGTGCTACTATAATTTACTTCATGGAACAAGACCCCTAGCCTTAAGTCACGTAAACTGGATCACATGCCCACACATGCTAAGCCATAATCTTATGTAGGGCAGTGTCAATAAGTCCGACTAAGAACTGAGTTTTTGTTTACTTAAAAGCTTAAATTAATGGCAGCATTGGCTATTCCCAGATGGAACAGTTACGTGCAATACAATGATTGAAAGTTGGGCATACTTCATACAAAAATGAAAAGTTTCCACACCCTAAAAGTGAACTCCGGACCTATCTGCTGTGAGGTGGAAACTCACTGGTGGGAAATGCAGCACCACCATGCCACTCAGGCAGTGGAAGAGTATAACCAGTTCATATGTAGGAGTGAAGGTAACAAAGTGCGTTTACTGAAGTGAATATTTGAGGTGCTGTCACTTAGATGGCATACATATTTCCACATAAAGTAAATTATCGAATAGTGGAACTAATAAAAGTTTTATCTTATTTTATATATATATTTATTTTTCTTTAAACAGTAAAAGTATGGAATATATACTGTTAATTATTACTCCACTATTCAAAAGCTTCAGTTAAAACAAATTTATAAAATAAAATTTATAACAATTCAAGCATTTAACCCTTTACAGTCTCTGATCACACTGGCATAATCAAATCAAAGTTGGTCCTTGACACGACAGCACAAAAATTAAGTACCTGAGCATTGCTGTCAACTTCTGTCTAAACTGATGGATTAAAACTCAAATTTATTTGTTTTTATTTAATGCTGTTGAACCAGCAAATGACATTAAATATTTGAAGAGGGGGAAAAAGGAGAAATGCATACAAAAAAAACAAACATGCACTATATGCTTTAAAAACCAAGGTGAACTTTAAGTAAGAGGTCATTTTTAGTATATATATATATATATATATATATATATATATATATATATATATATATATATATATATAAAAATAAAAATCAGTATCTTACAAAATGAATGTCGTCATACGCTTAAAGATTAAAGAGAAGCTGGGATTCAGCAGAGAAAAAGTGGAGGCGAGACAGAAGAGGCGGGAAGACAGTGGCTATGCGTTACCATGGTAACCCTTTTTAATTTTTTTAATATGGTGTTAAAAAAAAAATAACTACAAATATTTGGAAACATACATAAAATCTTTATGTAGTTGGGTCATCATTAACAGGATATAGTAACTTTCCCTGGGTGGTAGGGTGGCTTATTGGTTGGCAAATTTGCCTCACAGAGCTGAGGATACAGGTTTGAATCGCAATCTTGGTGGACTTTTCCAGACACACCCAGGACAGGGAGCCAATCCATCGCTGGGCACACACTCACTCACAGAAACACACTCTATATGGGGCAATTTGGAGAACTCAATTGATCTTAATCCATGTTTTTGGACAGTGGGAGGAAACCGGAGAACCCGGAGGAAACCCACGCGGACACGGGGCGAACATGGAAACTTCACCCATCCTCTCTAGCGCTGAGAGGAGAACATGCTAACCACTAAGCCACCGTGCCACCCTTGGATTAAAGATGAATGCACTAAATTCCCCCGTATAATGTGTGCACTGTCCTGGGTATATCTACCCAGCGCCCGAAACGTTCTCCCATGGACGGGCATGTAGAACAAGCCTAGTAGAAGATTAAGCGGGAGATCAATAGCTCATCCTGCTTTTTCCTCTTGGCACATCGTCCTGAATCAAAGCGCTGGTTAAAATGATGCACTAATCTTTTCAGTATTACATGACATCAGAAAGTTGTGGTTGCGCTGTTTATGTGCTCTATAAGCTCAGAAAACCTTATGTCTCTGTTTAACGCAAGTTTGCACTGCGCTGCATTGCAATCCAATTTGTAAGCAAAGCAGGTTAATACGGCGACCTCAGACACCGCCATGGCAAGTGATCCCCGTCATATGATCGCCTCGATTTAGCCACTGCTTTAAATGTTTACGAACATTTGTTAAATTCTTTAGCGGAATATTTATATTTGAACCCAAATCCTAAGCATTAAGTGCAAAACAAACAGACTGAGGAACAGCTTCATAGCAGAAGCTGCAAGACTTACAAACTCCATCTAACAAGACATTCACATGTTATCATCACTCCACCAAAATACCTCATCATCATCTCATCTCACATGTACCGTTATACACTTTCATATGCTGCTATATTTATATTTTATATTCTATATTTATATCTATTCTATACTACTTTTATTTATATTTATATTTATATATATATATATATATATATATATATATATATATATATATATATATACACACACATTCATTATCTCCCGCTTTATCCTCTATTGGAGTCGCAGTGGGGTTCCCCATGCCCATCCAGGGGGGAGATAGACCCAGGACAGGGCGCCAATCCATTGCTGGGCACTCACACTCACTCAGACAGACACACTCTACATGGGGCAACTTTGAGAATTCAATTGACTTGATCCATGTTTTTGGACTGTGGGAAGAAACCAGATAACCCGGAGGAAACCCACGCAGACACGGGGAGAACATGGAAACTCCACCCAGATGGGGATTCGAACCGGGAATCCCTAGTGCTGAGAGGCGAATGTGCTAACCACTAAGCCACCGTGCCGCCTATATATATATATATATATATATATATATATATATATATATATATATATATATATATATATATGCACACACAGTGTAATATATATATATATATATATATATATATATATATATATATATATATATATATATATATATACACAAATTTATTTTATATACTGTATATACATATATTTATATATTATATTTATAGTTAAAAAATTCACATTTGTAGTGGTATATTATATGTATTATATATTCATATTATATTTCACATTTCACATAGCGATATGTGTAATTCTCAATTTTCCTCCAAAATTTTTATTTAAATAACAGGGTAATCGGAGTCCGTGAGCCATAATTTCGTTACTATCTACTATTTCTATTTCGCTACTATATTACATAATTTCGTAATAATATGCTACAATGTGATATTAATGATAATAAAAAATTCTTGAATCTTGAATCTTTTCTTGAAACCCGGCTGCAGCGGGGGGTCTCAGGCCTAAAGTGGTACGCTCGCTAACTAATCAAGCTAATGCTAATTCTGCCAACGTTTAAAATGCAGAACCCTTTATTTTATTCAGTCATGTAAAACGCGGGGACGTAACTCAACACGGAGTTTATTTAACGCGCGGTTTATTCCGTTAACGGTGAAGCATTCAGACCTCAGACCACCGGGGAGCGCCTGCATCTGCTAGCCGCCGTTAGCTTTAGCCAGCTGCCGAGTCTGAAGTAGCGTGAGGCAGGTCAGCTTACCGCTTCGCAGGCTTCGTCAGGCGGCTTCAGTAACGGATCCACTCGCTCGTCGTGCCGCTGCGCCGCGTTCAGATCCGCGAAACCGAAGCCCGTCTGCAGTGAGAGGTTAGCGGCGCTCAGAACATGACCTACTTTTCCACTCAGACGTAAACAGAAGCGCGCCAAACTCCGCCCCTTTTACGTCACGCGCACGCCATCAGCAGGCGAGGCGGGATCTGGCTTTAATACGCGCGTGTCATTGGCTGAATTCACAAGTAAATTAATGACGACATGTGGAGAACCTGTGCGTTCTAACTACATCGACCCTCGGTTTTATCTTCTCTTGTTACTTTGTAGGCGGCACGGTGGCTTAGTGGTTAGCACGTTCTCCTCTCAGCACTAGGGATTCCCGCTTCGAATCCCCATCTGGGTGGACTTTCCATGTTCTCCCCGTGTCCGCGTGGGTTTCCTCCGGGTTCTCCGGTTTCCTCCCACAGTCCAAAAACATGGATCAAGTCAATCGAATTCTCAAAATTGCCCCATATAGAGTGTGTCTGTGTGAGTGTGTGCCCAGTGATAGACTGGTGTCCTGTCCTGGGTGTATCTGCCCGGCGCCCGAGACGTTCTCCCCTGGATGGGAATGGGGAACCCCACCGCGACCCTAATAGAGGATAAAGTGGGAGATAATGAATGAATGAATGTTACTTTGTAGGCGGCACGGTGGCTTAGTGGTTAGCACATTCGCCTCTCAGCGCTAGGGATTCCCGCTTCGAATCCCCATCTGGGTGGAGTTTCCATGTTCTCCCCGTGTCCGCGTGGGTTTCCTCAGGGTTCTCCGGTTTCCTCCCACAGTCCTAAAACATGCATCAAGTCAATTGAGTTCTCCAAATTTCCCCATATAGAGTATGTCTGTGTGTGAGTGTGTGCCCAGTGATATATTGGTGTCCTGTCCTGGGTGTATCTGCCCGGCGCCCGAGACGTTCTCCCCTGGATGGAGGATAAAGCGGGAGATAATGAATGAATGTTACTTTGTAGGCGGCACGGTGGCTTAGTGGTTAGCACGTTCGCCTCTCAGCGCTAGGGATTCCCGCTTCGAATCCCCATCTGGGTGGACTTTCCATGTTCTCCCTGTGTCCGCGTGGGTTTCCTCCGGGTTCCTCCCACAGTCCAAAAACATGGATCAAGTCAATTGAATTCTCAAAATTGCCCCATATAGAGTATGTCTGTGTGTGTGAGTGTGTGCCCAGCGATGGATTGGTGCCCTGTCCTGGGTGTATCTGCCCGGCGCCCGAGACGTTCTCCCCTGGATGGGCATGGGGAACCCCACCGCGACCCTAATAGAGGATAGAGGATAAAGTGGGAGATAATGAATGAATGAATGTTACTTGGGCGGCACGGTGGCTTAGTGGTTAGCACGTTCACCTCTCAGCGCTAGGGATTTGTGCTTCGAATCCCCATCTGGGTGGACTTTCCATGTTCTTCCCGTGTTCGCGTGGGTTTCCTCCGGGTTCTCAGGTTTCCTCCCACAGTCCAAAAACATGGATCAAGTCAATTGAATTCTCAAAATTGCCCCATATAGAGTATGTCTGTGTGTGTGTGAGTGTGTGCCCAGTGATAGATTGGTGTCCTGTCCTGGGTGTATCTGCCCGTCGCCCGAGACGTTCTCCCCTGGATGGGCATGGGGAACCCCACCGCGACCCTTGTAGAGGATAAAGTGGGAGATAATGAATGAATGAATGTTACTTTGAAAACTTATTGGCTTAAAGGCATCCACATTAACGTTCATACTAATAGAAAATATGTTCCAGCATCAGACAACTGTTGGGGCGTGGGAGCCTCTCCTGGTGTTTTTAATATTTTTTTTAATAAACCGACAAGAGAAATCCATATCATTCAATTTAGAACATTCAGTTTACCTTCTATCTATGTTTTGAACTGGAGAAACCCACGCAGACAAAGAGAGAACATGGGAACCCCCACCCAAATTAGGATTCGAACCTGGATCCCCAGTAATAATATCCATCCATCCTCTATTAGGGTCGCTGGGGGGGGTGTCCCCATGCCCATCCAGGGGAGAAAGTTTTTGGCGCTGGGCAGATACACCCAGGACAGGGTGCCAACCTATCGCTGGGCACACACTCACTCACACAGACACTGGTGGACTGTGGGAGGAAACCGGAGAACCCGGATGAAACCCATGCGGACACGGGGAGAACATGGAAACTCCACCCAGATTGGGATTCGAAATGGGAATTCCTAGTGCTGAGAGGAGAACATGCTAACCACTAAGCCACTGTGCCACCCACAAGAGAAATTCATATCATTCAATTTAGAACATTCAGTTTACCTTCAATCCATGTTTGAACCGGAGAAACCCACGCAGACAAAGAGAGAACATGGGAACCTACACAAATTAGGATTCGAACCTGGATCCCCAGTAATATCTAAAAAAAATATTTAATTATTAAAATAGTGCACAATCAAGGAATTATCATTAAAAAATCTGTACCAAATTCTAACCAATAAGCAGATTAAAAAAAACACAGATTAAATAAATTCATATTGTTCCTGTGTGCAGCAAAGTGGGCGTAGCCACATTTATCTATGGACATAATGCAACAGGTGGAATTTAAGTCTGACAGCAGTTTCACCACAGCTTTTAGATTATTCATTCATTCATTCATTATCTCCGCTTTATCCTCTATTAGGGTCGTTGTGGGGTTCCCCATGCCCATCTAGGGGAGAACGTCTCGGGCGCTGGGCAGATACACCCAGGACAGGGCGCCAATCCATTGCTGGGCACACACTCGCTCACACTCTATATGGGGCAATTTAGAGAACTCAATTAACTTGATCCATGTTTTTAGATTGTGGGAGGAAACCGGAGAACCCGGAGGAAACCCACGCGGACACGGGGAGAACATGGAAACTCCACCCAGATGGGGATTCGAACCGGGAATCCCTAGCGCTGAGAGGCGAACGTGCTAACCACTAAGCCACCGTGCCGCCCATCTTTTAGATTATATTTTAGATGAATACAATTAACAGACTAACTCATAAAAGCAGAATTCTGCGATTTAAAAAATATATATATATATATTATTTTGAGTGGTAAAAAAAAGGCTTCCATAAGACTCAGCAGTTATAAATTAGTAAAAATACTGTAAGCAGAGTACATAAATATACTAAATGACCAGATGAGTCCAATAATGCATTTATGTTTCTGGGTGGCATGGCCATATTTCAGTACAATGGCAAAACTTAAAAAGCTTTAATTGCAGAAGGGTTAGAGGAAACATGATGAATTATAATAACTTTTTCAGTCCTGAGCTCTGAAAATGTGCTAAAAAACCCCAGCATGGAATGGTTTGGACTTTATCATCAATATGTGATCTTAACCAAACATGACTGACTTTAAATAGAAACTGGTGTGATGTAAGAAAACAAAATATAAGAGCACAACCGCTAGTTGTTGAAGAAAGAAAAATTCTTAAAGACTGGTTTGTATTAGTTTATCAATAAATACAATTCACAAACCTTTATATAACCAGAGTTTTCCATTGATCACATTGAAACCGGTTATCCTAACACTGAACCATGACTGCAATCGCCTGTCGTGTTCGTGGTACGTCTGAATTATGTCTTTTAAAGCAATGTTTAAAACCACACATAAAACAATGTGCCTGACAAATACTCAAAATTTAAATGTTTAAGGGGAACAAAAACTTAACACACAGCATTGCATTTGTTATGGAGAGGGAATAAAGCAGGCTGCAGTGCTTGGTTAATAGAGGTGCAGGGTAAAGGCATTGAAATTCTGACAGATGGCAACCTGGATACTAATCCCTCCCCAAAGCCTGCATATTCTGTACAGTATCTCTTCATTTAAGCCTAGTAAGAAAAAAAAAATCTCCGTAATAACACACAACACAAAAAACCTACATTAATCTATGCCTTTGTTTGAATTAATGCATCTTCCTATACATTAATCTTTAACATCGAGAGCTGTTTTTGCCCTTATTTGCACTGAAAGCTGAAAATCACCTTTTTGAACAGACTGTGTAAGACGTTCTGCTCTGGATAAGTGTGTACACATGTAAGGGAGAACAGTGCATGTTGTAAATAATGTAGAAATAAAAGTAGACCCAGTGGAAGTTGAGGAAGGTTTATTTGGAAACAGGATGGGCTGGGCTGGTGTCTTGTCTGCCCATCAATGCAACCAGAAACAGTAGTAACTACAGGTATAACGCTACACATGTTCAAAGAGTTTCACCTTAGCATTTAAACACACACTTCCACACACATACACGTGCATACCACACAAAGTGCACGCTCTGTAAACTTCCACACCAATAACTCGATACGGACAACAAAATTTGCATGGCAATGATTACCAATGATTACATCCAAAGAAACTCCAAGCACATATCACCCACAGTGCAATTCACCTACCTATACAGATATATACTTTCCATACATGTATTTATATATTTATATATTTATTTATATATATCACTGGGAATTTCAATAAAGACTTTTATCAATTTAAACAGGTTAATGAACATTTCAAAAATTTTCATAAATAATCTGTGAAAATGAGTTCTCTTTTCTTTTTTTCAGTTAGGTCCTCAACATATGGTAATCAGCAAATAGTCCCAAAATAGAAGACAAACCCACTCCTGATGATTTGTTCTTTAAATGAAGGGAAGTGGAAAAACAAAATCAAAAATGCAAACACACTGATTCAGCGATGGGGCTGGGGCAGCTATCTAAACACCAACGAGACAAAAGCACAAGCTACACATTGCATTTACAAGGAAACTCACGTCAGGCGATTATAATACACACAGAGAGGAGCTCTGTCATATTTACTTGCCCACCAAGTACACAGACATACACACTCGTACACACTCACACAAACACACACACACACACACACACACACACACACGAGTGTGTGTGCACGCACGCACGCACGCACGCATGCACACACACGATGCATGCGCAAACGAACACCTCTCTCTTTGCTTTTTGTGGTACAGTTACTTAATGTGTTTCATTAAGTGTATGTGTGTTGTGTGTGTGTGTGTGTGTGTGTGTGTGTGTGTGTGTGTTTGTAGTGGGTGCTTGGTTGTATTATTATAATTATAATCATTCTTTATAATGCTGTTTACTTGGTGGAGAGAATAAGGGCAACAATAAGCCCATACAGCCCCAACACCTCAGCAAAAATCAAGATGAGAATCATCCCCACGAAAAGACGAGGTTGCTGAGCCGTGCCTCGAACACCTGCGTCTCCCACGATGCCAATAGCAAAACCAGCAGCAAGGCCACTCAGGCCCACACTAAGCCCAGCACCCAGGTGAAGGAAGCTCCTACAACACAGAGATTGTGTGTGAGATTAAGACATGAAGTAAGGACTTAAGTCTGTGTTCAAGTACATCTTGTATACACGCTTAAAAATAAAAGTTTTTTTTAGCTTTTGGTTGACAAACTCAGTTTGACATATTACCAGGAGCTAATTATAAAGCAAAATAACATAATAGCACAGAACATAATTTGAATGGTACAGCAACTGGGCTATGATCATATAATTTTCTTATTTAGTCTCAGTGACTATCCACAAGAGCATGAAGAACTGTAGAACATGTAAAATGAGCTATACATAACATAAAAAATTCCTGCAGAGTACAACCCTGCATGACACCAATTGTTTGACTATAATAACAAACATGTTCAAATCTATACATCATAATGTATGATGTAAATACGTCATAATTTGAAAAGGTTATTATATAAATTTTTATTATAATATTCTTTCAATAACTATATCAAATCATCTTTATTACTAAAAGGTTAATAATAAAAATTTCTATAATAATTTACACAAGAAACAGAACACATAAAACACATGACTTACTTGTAGAGGGGGACCTTGTCTGAAATGTTGTTAGCGATGAGTACGGCCACCACCAGCCCATAGATGGCTATGATACCCGCCATGACAACTGGAATGATGGACTTTATGATCAGCTCTGGCCTCATCACAGACATGGCAGCAATACCTGTGCCACTTTTTGCTGTGCCATAGGCAGCACCTAGTGCTGAAGATAAAATTTAAGAGAATACTGTGTTATTAAATAAAATGTAAAAATAATAATGCATCCATGTTGTACAATAACAATGCAGATAAAATGTAATTCACTGCAGCTAATAAATAAATATATATATATATATATATATATATATATATATATATATATATATATTTATATATATATATATATATATATATATATATATATATATATATATATATATATATATATATATATATATGAAACCACAATTAATGCTTATTATATGGGAATAAACCAAAACACAAAGCAGTCCTGAGAATATTGCAAGCCAACATCTGAAATAAAGATTAGGCATGCATGTATTTAACTGCTGAGCATCTGTATGACTCACATTTGCCTCATGAACTGACATTGGATTTCAAAATATAAGCTACTGATTATGATGGCTGATGTTTATGTTGTATTACACTCATCTTTGCTAAGCATTACGTGGGTTATATGTGGTCTATTGTATTAACTTATTTTTCAAGTCTTTAAAATGGCCTGTAATAATACAGATAGATTTTTACCAAATATACCAACGTGATTAACAAAAAAAGAATGACTCACAAAAAACAAGCTGACATGACCATGACAACATGCAATATGTAAACCTTTTCACTAATATGAGTGCAATATCTGACTCAGAACCAAAAAAGGTTTGCTCAGATGCCCCTGCCATCTGTGATCAGACACTTTCAAAGGAGTAGCACTAAAGCTTGGCAGAAACCATCCAGCCATCATCTCAAATCCACGGTCACGTGCCAAAAACTAAAACTTCCCTCTTGTAAAGGAAGTCTAAAACTGTTAGTTTTTAAATCATCAGCAGAATGACAAAGTAGTAAATCTGAGTTTCATCTGGTCATCTTCAGGAAATGCTCATAGTATTTCCGGATCACTTTGGACACTTATCATTTAATATGCCACTTTTTCCCCCCAAGGAAATGTTTGTATTTATTTAATTATGATTGGCATGCAATAAAGTCACTACCATAATTTGAAGCGTCACAACAAACAGCAGATGCTTGGCTTAATGCATCACCCAGTAGATGTCTATAGGGGGCGGCACGGTGGCATAGTGGTTAGCATGTTCTCCCCGTGTCCGTGTGGGTTTCCTCCGGGTTTTCCGGTTTCCTCCCACAGTCCAAAAACATGGATCAAGTTAATTGAGATCTCCAAATTGCCCCATATAGAGTGTGTTTGAGTGAGTGAATGAATGTGTGCCTGGCGATGGATTGGCGCCCTGTCCTGGGTCTGTCTGCCCAGCGCCCGAGGCGTTCTCCCCTGGATGGGCATGGGGAACCCCACCGCGACCCTAGTAGAGGATAAAATGGAAGATAATGAATGAATGTCTATAGGAAAAAAATAAGTAACGGCATGGTGACGGATCATTTTGGCTAAAAGGGAAAAATTAGGATTAACGCCTGTACTATACTGATTACAGTCTGGTAGCATTGTTAGACGTCAGCATCTATTATTACAATGTAAAAGCAAATACCAAGGTCAGAATTACTTACCCCCCCCCCCCCCCTAAATGAAATGAATTGCCTTTAAATAATCGATACTCCAATAAATAAATTAGGATTACATGGAACAACATAGTAGTCGACGGCGATCGTGAATGCGCAGTGATCACGTGACCAACGAACTACGATTAACTGGGTTACCCCGTCGAAAGAGAAAACACGATTTACCAACTAAACTTAAAAAAAACTTTAAAATGAGGTACAAGCAGCATTTAGTTATATCATGGTGGAACTTCTGGAAGCTTTAAACATTCGGGGATTTGTACAAACGCATCGCGTTCCTAAAATGCCCTTGTGCAAAACGGCACTAAGAACACAGCCAAAGCTATAAACTATGGCAATTGAATTAATCAGTAAGTTAGATATTTACAGGTTTAAAGACGCCAGCTGTCACTTCGGAGGCGAATAATCAGACTAAATAAATAATTTAAAGGCAACTACGTCAAGCCCCACGTCATGTAGTCACCGTGATGGAAACCTTCGGCTCTTCTCCCTTCCCCCAATATCGAGCCGCATCACTGATCCGGCACATTACACAAGGTCTTCCCCGATTTAATGGCAAAAAGCCGCTGTTTAATCTATATTCCGGGGGGTTCGGTCGGGTGTTTCTGCGTGCGGCAGGTGAAGGTGACACGGCGTGCCGCTTACCGCTGAACACCATCGCTGCAGAGGCGCCCATCACCGCGAAGAACGGGGAGTACTCGGGGCTTTCGGCGGACATCTTTCAGGAAGCACACAAACGCAGCACGCAGCCAAAAAACAGTGCTATAGTTCCAATCTGGAAAGCGCCGAGCTTCTGCAAGCGGCTCCTCGGCTTCAGTCAAAGGCGGTTGAAGACCCAGAGCGCGAAGTCACGACTCCTACAGACTGCCAGCTCCGACCGGCCGAGAAGAAAATGGCGATCCGGCGAGTGTCACATGATCAAGCATGAGTGCGCGATCCATTTCCGCTTTTCGGGGGAGGACCGTAATCCATGCAAACGCTATTTTCCAACATGAATCATCACCCACACGCTACACACCGTGACACACCACTGTCACATTACATTTGCAGTTAGCACCTGACGAGGTTTAATAAAAACCTGGTCGTGTATACTCACCCCGGGCCCACCTTCCCTATATCACAGCATATTGGTACGACCCATTGCAGACTTAGTACAGGGATGTGTGAAGAGAGGGAATTCTGCACTGTGGCTCCCCAAGCCTCCTTCTTGCACATTTACACACATTTATCATTTCTGGATTAGATTTTGATAAAGAATTTGTAACATTCAGGTTGTTAAAGTATTTCTAGTTCTTAACTGTGAAGTAAGATGTATGTATTAATACATAAACATCATGAGCTTCATTCCTTCATTCATTATCTCCCGCTTTATCCTCTATTAGGGTCGCGGGGGGGTTCCCCATGCCCATCCAGGGGAGAAAATCACCACACACAGACACACTCTATATGGGGCGGGCGCTGGGGATCTGATAGACCCCACGCAGACACGGGGAGGGACAGGGCGCCAATCCATCGCTGGACACACTCTCACTCACACAGACACACTCTATATGGGGCAATTTTGGAGAATTCAATTGACTTGATCCATGTTTTTGGATGGATCTGTGGGAGGAAACCGGAGAACCCGGAGGAAACCCACGCAGACACGGGGAGAACATGGAAACTCCACCCAGATGGGGATTCGAACCGGGAATCCCTAGCGCTGAGAGGCGAACGTGCTAACCACTAAGCCACCGTGCCGCCCTTTGTTGTAATTAGATTTTGATAAAGAATTTGTAACATTCAGGTTGTTAAAGGATTTCTAGTTCTTAACTGTGAAGTAAGATGTAGGTATTAATACATAAACATCATGAGCTTAGTTTTGAATATAGCGATATTACACAGTAATGTAACTTACTTATAGCTAAACAACAAAGGATCAGAAATCTATTCTTTTGACAAATTAAACTATTGACAAAAAATTCACACAATAAAATTCAAAATTTTAAATAATACAGCAATACAAAACCGTATGGTATGCTTCACTCTCATGGCAAATCAAATCTCTAGCAAATTTAAGGACATATTTGACCTTTGCTACTCATATCTGTCACAGAGTGTTATGAAACTAATGCTAATATTTCTAATACTATGATTTACTATGATATTTTCCATTCTTGTACAATTCCTCTTTCTAAAGATTCTGAGATGTACAACCACAAATGGTACTAACTATTACTAACATTCCAATCACTATGGCTACTAGTTTTCTTAAAACAACTACTTGTACCAATACCCCCTTTATCTGCTGCTTATATTGGTATTAATCATGACATTATTATTATTATTATTATTATTATTATTATTATTATCTTCCACTTAATCCGATACTAGGGACTGAGGTTTTTGGTGTTGGCCAGATACACCCAGGACAGGGCTTCAATACTTCACTGGGCACATACACACACACACACACACACACACAAGGGTCAATTTCCATCCATCCATCCATCCATTATCTTCTGCTTTATCATATATTAGGGTCGCGGGGGTGGGGGGGTTCCCCATGCCCATCCAGGGGAGAACGTTTCGGGCGATGGGCAGATACACCCAGGACAGGACGCCAATCTATCACTGGACACAAGGGACAATTTAGAGCAGTCAATTTATCTTAAACCCATGTTTTTGGACTGTGGGAGGAAACCCAGAGATGAGAATATTCAAGTAAAAGGCATCAAACCAAAACAATTTGAAGTAATTGAGCAATGATTTTACATTAAACGTGTCCATTGTATAGGAAGTGAGTACAAGTCATGTGCTCAGTCTCATGACTTCCACGCTTGGAAGTTCAGACTCCAAAAAAAGAGAAGTCTCTCTCTCTCTCTCTCTCTCTCTCTCTCTCTCTCTCTCAACCTTACTCCATTCTGTTAATTGTTAAATGATATAAAAATTCTGTTTTTGTGTGCATCAGTTGAATAGAATTCTTTAATTTACAATGAAAAAAAATGTGGATGTGTAAATGTAAGGGAACTTAGTGTCAGAGAAAGACAGCTGCTTCCAATTCTTTTTACACTATTATGTTAAAAGATTCTCCAGATGATCTTTGGTCAAATGAATGACTTGGAGAAGTCCTGAGTCATAATTTCCACCAGAAAAGATGCAGACATTTCCTACACAAAGGAAATATTTGACAATATAGAAATTCCAAACGAGAAGTTGCCTAAAGCACAATTTGCCAAAGTTAAGAAATAAAGCATGTTTCATTTACTTTAAATCTTAGCAAATGTATATAGTGCATGAAATTTCAGCTGTTTATAACAGAACAATACCCTGTTTTTTTTTGTTAACCCAGACTATATAATTGTATCTTGTATATATATATATATATATATATATATATATATACAGTGGTGTGAAAAAGTGTTTGCCCCCTTCCTCATTTCCTGTTTTTTTTGCATGTTTGTCACACTTAAGTGTTTCGGAACATCAAACCAATTTAAACAATAGTCAAGGACAACACAAGTAAACACAAAATGCAATTTCTAAATGAAGGTGTTTATTATTAAAGGAGAAAAAAATCCAAACCATCATGGCCCTGTGTGAAAAAGTGATTGTCCCCCTAAACCTAATAACTGGCTGGGCCACCCTTAGCAGCAACAACTGCAAACAAGCGTTTGCGATAACTTGCAATGAGTCTTTTACAGCGTTCTGGAGGAATTTTGGCCCACTCATCTTTGCAGAATTGTTCTAATTCAGTTACATTAGAGGGTTTTCGAGCATGAACGGCCTTTTTAAGGTCATACCACAACATCTCAATAGGATTCAGGTCAGGACTTTGGCTAGGCCACTCCAAAGCCTTCATTTTGTTTTTCTTCAGCCATTCAGAGGTGGACTTGCTGGTGTGTTTAGGATCATTGTCCTGCTGCAGAACACAAGTTCGTTTCAGCTTGAGTTCACGAACAGATGGTCGGACATTCTCCTTCAGGATCTTTTGGTAGACAGCAGAATTCATAGTTCCATTTATCACAGCAAGTCTTCCAGGTCCTGCCGCAGCAAAACAGACCCAGACCATCATACTTCCACCACCATATTTTACTGTTGGTATAATGTTCTTTTTCTGAAATGCAGTGTTCCTTTTACGCCAGATGTAATGGGACACACACCTTCCAAAGAGTTCCACTTTTGTCTCATCGGTCCACAGAATGTTTTCCCAAAAGTGTTGGCGATCATCAAGATGTGTTTTGGAAAAATTGAGATGAGCTTTAATGTTCTTTTTACTCAGCAGTGGTTTTCTTCTTGGAACTCTGCCATGCAGGCCATTTTTGCCCAGTCTTTTTCTGATGGTGGAGGCATGAACGCTGACCTTAACTGAGGCAAGTGAGGCCTGCAGTTCTTTGGACGTTGTTGTGGGGTCTTTTGTGACCTCTTGGATGAGTCGTCGCTGCGCTCTTGGGGTAATTTTAGGCGGCCGGCCACTCCTGGGAAGGTTCACCACTGTTCCATGTCTTCGCCATTTGTGGATAATGGCTCTCACTGTGGTTCGCTGGATTCCCAAAGCTTTGGAAATGGCTTTATAACCCTTTCCAGACTGATAGATCTCAATTACTTTATTTCTCAATTGTTCCTGAATTTCTTTGGATCTCGGCATGATGTGTAGCTTTTAAGGATCTTTTGGTGGACTTTACTGAGTCAGGCAGCTCCTATTTAAGTGATGTCTTGATTGAGAACAGGTGTGGCAATAATCAGGCCTGAGTGTGGCTAGAGAAATTGAACTCAGGTGTTAAAAACCACAGTTATAGTATGTTTTAACAAGGGGGCAATCACTTTTTCACACAGGGCCATGATGGTTTGGATTTTTTTCCTCCTTTAATAATAAACACCTTCATTTACAAATTGCATTTTGTGTTTACTTGTGTTGTCCTTGACTATTGTTTAAATTGGTTTGATGTTCCGAAACACTTAAGTGTGACAAACATGCAAAAAAAACAGGAAATGAGGAAGGGGGCAAACACTTTTTCACACCACTGTATATATATATATATATAAATATTGTTTGTGCTTTTAATATTTCCAGTATTTATGCTGCTGCATTTGTATTATGATTTTGGGAGTTTTTTTGTACCTGTAAATGATGATATATGATAATTATTTTATAAAATTTAAATATGTTATTTTAAACAACTTGAACAAGTGATTAATAAATGTGCGTAAAGTCTGGTGAACAGAAGAGGAAGTAAACTTGTGTGAATATAAGCATTAATGAGTAATGAGTAGTTGTCTGTTCTTCATCCTTTTAATACTTGCTGAAATAAAATTTTGCTGTATTACTTATTTTCCTACTGTTCGCTGAAATTATACCAATTTATCACAAATATAAGCTGTTCCTTATTTAACTTTGCACAATTTTACACATAATATCTGTATATAATTTATTGCATTTGCATATCATGCTAACAACATACATTACTTTTTTGCATTTATTTACATTTAGTACTACTCATTATTACATTTTATTGACTTTATGCTTATATTTTGCCTAATGGTAACATAGTTGAATCAAATCTTCATTATTTTTCCATCCATCCATCCATCCATTATCTTCCGCTTTATCCTATATTAGGATAGCGGGGGGGTTCCCCATGCCCATCCAGGGAAGAACGTTTTGGGCGCTGGGCAGATACACCCAGGACAGGGCGCATTCATTATTTTTCATTTTACAGATTTTAGTAAGATTCATTTTTCATTTTACTATTAGACTCAGTGCTCTGTTATCAAAAATGTTTTTTTTATATATGAAAAACATTCTGTTGTGTTTTGACATTTAAGGATTTACATAAACAGAAAGTACAATTATAAAGTAAATAGTTAAATAAATTGTAAGATATTCGTTTTCTTTATGTACTTTTACCATATATATGCTTTTACAAAAGTATTTAATCTGTTTAGCAATAATTAGCAAAAAAAAAATAGCAAAGCATTAGAATGCTAGGTGTTCATCTAAATTTTAGAGAGCATTGGGTAATTGCATTAACTATTACTACCTGAGGAAGTCACTCTAATCTCTACTGGTATACGCAGTGTGCTTCCTCATTTCAAATTATGGAGTTTTTTTTTGCCAGTTCTAAAGCATGTTATAGTGATTTCTACGTGGCATATGTAAATTTTGTGAGGAAACTAATAAAAGCAAGGGTTGGGAAAGGGGGCACCCGGATTTGAACCAGGGACCTCTTGATCTGCAGTCAAATGCTCTACCACTGAGCTATACCCCCTGAGGCTCAGATAATCATTATACGGATTTGTGATTGTTCTAATGTCTTTTTGCTAAAATACTAAAGTAGCAGCACTTAACTGTTGATATAAACACTAAGGGAAATCAACTGATTATTTATGCATTTTGAATTTTAATATTGTCATACATTATTATTCTAGCAACAGAAACGAATGTGTCTTTAAGTAGGAGCATTATGTAAATGTTACATCAGTTCACACCACACCCAAATCTAATTCTAATCCGGTTGAACAATTGCTAAGGTGTTTTAACCTCTAAGTAGTGACAGTCCTAGATGTTTATTCACTGCATTTTCTAGATTACTATATTTACCAGTTTTATTGCTGTCTTAACTTTGCATTTCTGTAACAAATATGAGTGCTGTGTACTTGTATATACATACATTTGTAACAATGTGTCTAACAATCTCTTAACCAAACCAGACATGTACAAGTGCATTTCTCGGACAGACAGAAGTATACAGATTATGGTTCAGATCATAAAATTAAGCATACAATGTAAAAATAGGTAAAGTTAAATCCTTTCTTTCAATCCATGATTTTTTATATATTGAATAATTTGAACATTTATAGAAATAGTATTTTTTTTATCTGAAAGTTTGGTTGAACTCTGACATCTGAAATATGATAAACTTTCTAAAAAAAAATTTATTTTATTTTTTCATTGTACAGTCAATTACTTTACACATCTATGTTTTTAATCTTTATAAAGTTAAGTAACAAAACAAATAAATACTATAAATACTATAATACTATAACAAATAAATACTATATTCATTCATTATCTCCCGCTTTATCCTCTATTAGGGTTGCGGTGGGGTTCCCCATGCCCATCCAGGGGAGAACGTTTCGGGCGCTGGGCAGATACACCCAGGACAGGGCGCCAATCCATCGCTGGGCACACACAAGGTGCAATTTGGAGAACTCAATTGACTTGATCCATGTTTTTGGACTGTGGGAGGAAACCGGAGAACCCGGAGGAAACCCACGCAGACACGGGGAGAACATGGAAACTCCACCCAGATGGGGATTCGAACCGGGACTCCCTAGCGCTGAGAGGCGAACGTGCTAACCACTAAGCCACCGTGCCGCAATAAATACTATATATTTACTATAAATACTAAAAACTATACTATAAAAAAATATTTAGGAGGTATCACATTTCTATAAACCCATTTTGTTATGGCCGACCCATTTTGTTAATAGGAAATTCTACATGTACGTATTTATATAACCTGAAGAGGGCGCTGTGTTTCCCCTTGTGTGCATCCTGTCACATTCCTGTTTTCTACGTGGCAGTTTGCTTCTTTGCTGTTGTCTCGCTTACAGCCAATGGAAACTTGTCTTCGGGTATATTGTACATTTGTTTACTTATTACGGTTTGTATTTGTTGCTCCTTCGAAATGTGAGGTCGGTATTCTCTTCACTGATTAAATTTTAAAGAAAAAATAATCCCATTAGGGGGCACCCGGATTTGAACCGGGGACCTCTTGATCTGCAGTCAAATGCTCTACCACTGAGCTATACCCCCGTTATTTTAGCGTTTCTCACTTTAACATCCAAACCTACAACACTTTTTAAAACTAAAAAAAATAAATACATTTTAAAAAAAGCATTGGTACTTTTATCTTTCTGTAGGGAATAAAGATGCACGGATCCGAATACAACACTGAGGTACAACATCAGACAAGTAAACCACCAGCACAATTCATCAATTTATTACAGGACACACACAAACACACACACATACACACACACACACACACACACACACAATATGATGATGATGATGATGACTTTATTGATCCCACATTGTGGAAATTCAAGATGTGAGAATTTTTTTTGGACAAAGCAATTTGTAAATATAAGGGCAATTTGTATAGAGGCAATTTAGAACTGCCAATTCACAGGTTTGAAAGGTGGAAGGAATCCAGAGAACCCAGTGCAGACAAGGATAGAACATGGAAACTCAAACCTGGATCCACAAGTGAGCAGAGAACGTGCTAACCACTAAGCCACCATGCCACTCTAATTTAATATATTCATTCATAATCTTCTGCTTAATCCTCTACTAGGTTCGCAGGGGAGATGCCCATCCAGGGGAGAATGTTTCGGGTGCTCGACAGATACACCCACCACAGGGCACCAATCTATGGCAGGACACAATCATTCACACAAACTCACACTGGACACCCAGTGCTGAGAAGCAAACATGCTAACCACTAAGCCATCATACGAGCCTAATTTAATTTAAATAAAATTGAATTCTTTCTTTTCCCACATTACACTGTATTTGCATAACATGTGCTTACTGTCATCTATATTTCACTGCAAGTGGGACATAACTATGTCTGTGACAAATAAACATTAATTTGATTTACACATCAGTTTTACAGTTTGCAAATCAAAGTCAGTGCAAATTATATATATATATATATATATATATATATATATATATAGGGATTCCCGGTTCGAATCCCAATCTGGGTGGAGTTTCCATGTTCTCCCCGTGTCTGCGTGGGTTTCCTAGCGCAGTCCAAAAACATGGATTAAGTGTATTGAATTCTCCAAATTGCCCCATATAGAGTGTGTCTGTGTGAGTGAGTGTGTCTGCCCAGCGATGGATTGGCGCCCTGTCCTGGGTGTATCTGCCCAGCGCCCGAGACATTCTCCCCTGGATGGGCATGGGGAACCCCACCGCGACCCTAATAGAGGATAAAGCGGGAGATAATGAATGAATATATATATATATATATATATATATATATATATATATATATATATATATATATATATATATATATTATTTTTTTTTTATTTTACGGAGAACACATTAGATACAACCTTACACCCAATAGCTACTTTTTATGTACTGTTCTACTTTTACCATGTCCACATACTTTACCCCTTTTTTTACTTTGATCTTAAATAGTCAGAACCATCAAAAGACCATCAAAAGGCCAGTATTTTTAAAAGAATGAGTTTTTCTTTTGGTATGAAACAAGTTGACTGTCCTGCACAGAGCTCTGACCTCATCCCCAGACCTAGAACCAGCCAGGCCCCATCATAACACCTCAGTGTCTGACCACAGTTACTTCTTATCAATGTAAATAACGAAATCGAGAGACCCTGTTGTTCTATAGTGCTGTTTTTAATGGTTCCACTGAAACGGCATTGTTGGGGTTGTATAAGTATCATTTACTCTTTGTAATTTTAACGTTGTTGTGTGTGTACTGTTACATCGCCACCACCTTCAATCATGACTGATATAACTATTACAACTACCACCACAAAACACAATAGAAAATGTAATCAACGTCACAAATGGGGTTATTTATGCCGTTCATAAGCGACAAGAAACACTAAACGCTAAACTTACCCAGCTCGTTTTGATATGTAGCATGTTACCATCCTGCCATCTTGTGGACATTTTGAATACAATTTGACATTTTGAATACAATTTTACAATATTCAATCACCGGCCTGTTTATTAGGTCCAACTTGGGACTTTTGTCCCTTTCACTCTGTTCTATGATGACCAGGACCCCCGGTATTATTAGGATAGTGGATCTGATGGCTGTATGTTTTAACCGGTGTACTGTTTTCTGTCTGTCTGCAGTACTGAGAATGATCTATCACCCTAATACCTCCTCTGTGGTGGTCCTGAGCATCCAAGAACATACTAAAGCAGACTAGTATGCAGATAAATGGATGGACCACAGCCTGTATTTTCAGAACACCCTTGACAGGGCACCAATTCATTACTGGACTCATACTCACATTATCTATCCATCCATTATCTTCCACCATCCATGGGGGGGGTCCCCATGCCCATCCAGGGGAGAATGTTTTGGGCGCTGGGCAGATACACCCACACCAGGGCAATTCCATTAATTCACCACACATTCAATTAACCTTGATCCATGTTTTTGGACTGTGGGAGGAAACCCACGAAGACAACATGGAAACTCCACCCAAAATTGGGATTCAAACCAGGAAACCCTAGCGCTGAGAGGCGAACGTGCTAACCACTAAGCCACCGCGCCGCCCTCACTCACATTATATTGGGACAATTTGGATAGAGGCAATTTAAAGATGTCTTGAATCCGTGTTTTTGGACTGTGGGAGGAAACTGGAGAACACAAAAAAAAAATCCACACAAAGAACTACAAAGCCTGTCTATTTGATCAGTGGATCTGAAAAAAAAGTGAGTGTAGAACCATGGAATCTTCTCATATCAGACATCGAGGACATCTGTATCTGGTTAATGCATGAAGGCACTTGTAATGTTTAACTAGCAAATCTACAAGCTCTCTAGGACCTGAATGCCCCAGTTCAGTTGGTTAAACAAGAGCGCATTTGTCTTTAAAAGTGTTTTATTTGAAAAAAGAAAACCTTTTTTTTTCTATTTTTTTACACCATCTTTATCAAAAAATAAATAAACACAACATTAAATGTAGAACTGATAAGTTTCAAAGCACATACTTATTAAATGTGGAAAGTGCTGCATACAAAGAATTTTTAAGATAACAGAACGCTGACATTG
This sequence comes from Corydoras sp. C115, assembly GCA_019802505.1. Taxonomy (NCBI): domain Eukaryota; kingdom Metazoa; phylum Chordata; class Actinopteri; order Siluriformes; family Callichthyidae; genus Corydoras; species Corydoras sp. C115. The sequence continues at coordinate 829,480 of JAFMOC010000085.1, read as the reverse complement.
GGATAGTGTGTGGGGATTATTAGCAAGTGTGTCACATGTGTGTCAGTGTCAGTGAGCCTGAGGGATGCCATGAGCCATGCCATGAGCCATGCCATGCTTTAGCCCCACTCTTGCTCTTCTATCTTCAGTGTCCAGACAGCATCCATCACAGCTTTTCCTAAAAAAACATTCATAACAACAGAACGTTGATTACTTTAAAACAGTCTTCGTTTTCTAAAAGTTTTAAAGTTACCAAATAGTCTGTGCTACTGTCTCTAAAAATCTGCAATTCTGATCTTTGGAAAAAACTGAATTCATCGGGCTGTTAATAAGGTCTTTAATCAAAGACTAAGTCGTAATTTTTTTATTTTATATATATATATATATATATATATTTTTTTTTTTTTATTTATTTATTTTTTATATATATATATTTTTCACGATAGGATGATTTAGTAACAAAAATATTTCAACATAATATTTTTATTGTTCTCCTATTAGTCGCATGATGATGGATATTTTTAGTTATCAGTGTTTGAGATTCGAGGTACATTTATAATAAATTTTACAAACAATTATGGAACAATTATCCCACAGTGCAAAGACATGGATTCATGGTATACATATATACAATATACATATTTAGTGGTGGGGATTCCTGATTCAAATCACAATCTGGGTGGAGTAGTTTCCATGTTTTTCATGTGTCTAAGTGGGTTTCTTCCGGGTTCTCCGGTTCCCTCCCACAGTCCAAAAACATGGATGAAGGTGAATTGAATTCTCCAAATTAGCCCATATAGTTTGTGTGTGTGTGTGTGTCTGTGTGAGTGAGTGTGTGCCCAGCGATAGATTGGCGTCCTGTCCTGGATGTATCTGCCCAGCGTCTGAAACGTTCTCCCCTGGATGGGCATGGGGAACCCCACCGCGACCCTAATAGAGGATAAAACGGAAGATAATGAATGAATGAATGAATATATATATAGTATATACAGTATATACAGTATATACAGTATATATATATATATATATATATATATATATATATATATATATAATCATTCATATAAAATCATTCATACCCCTGGCAAATTTTGACTTAAATTAAAATAATGCCATAATACAAAATAAAATAAAATAAATAAAATGTGAATAGGGCGGCACGGTGGCTTAGTGGTTAGCATGTTCTCCTCTCAGCGCTAGGGATTCCCGGTTCGAATCCCCATCTGGGTGGAGTTTCCATGTTCTCCCCGTGTCTGCGTGGGTTTCCTCCGGGTTCTCCGGTTTCCTCCCACAGTCCAAAAACATGGATCAATTCAATTGAGTTCTCCAAATTTCCCCATATAGAGTGTATCTGTGTGAGTGAGTGTGGGAGTGAGTGTGTGCCCAGCGATGGATTGGCACCCTGTCCTGGGTCTATCTGCCCAGCGCCCGAGACGTTCTCCCCTGGATGGGCATGGGGAACCCCACCGCGACCCTAGTAGAGGATAAAGTAGAAGATAATGAATGAATGAATAAAAAATGTGAATAGGCGGCACGGTGTCTTAGTGGTTAGCATGTTCGCCACTTAGCTCTAGGGATTCCCGGTTCGAATCCCCATCTGGGTGGAGTTTCCATGTTCTCCCCGGGTCTGCGTGGGTTTCCTCCGGGTTCGGTTTCCTCCCACAGTCCAAAAACATGGATCAAGTCAATTGAGTTCTCCAAATTTCCCCATATAGAGTGTGTCTGTGTGAGTGAGTGTGTGCCCAGCGATGGATTGGTGTCCTGTCCTGGGTCTATCTGCCCAGCGCCCGAAATGTTCTCCCCTGGATGGGCATGGGGAACCCCACCGCGACCCTAATAGAGGATAAAGCGGGAGATGAATGAATGAATGAATGAATGAAAAATGTGAATAATAATGTGAAATCTTTTTATCATCGTATTATCTCCTGGGAGATGTCTGTGTCGTCTCCGGACAAAAATGAAATTGCTGGTTGAATAAAAGTAAATTTAAGTTTTAATTTAAATTTGCCAGGGGTATCAATAATTTCGGTGTTGACTGTCCGAAATTCGTCCGAAATGTTCTCCCCTCTATGGGCAAAAAAGTTGATCTAAAGGTATTTAAGACATCTATACTGGATTTAAGATTGATCCACTTTAGAATTTAGATGCAGTTATACTGTGTGAATTTATTTATAAGCTGTAATCACTAACATGAATCTGTCTGGGTAAACAGCGGGTACCGTGGCGCTGCTGCTGCGTCCATCATGGTGGTCATGGCTGCAGCATCCTCAGGGCTTCACAGGATGTAGATGATGTAGGAGAGGAACGCGAGGCCGATAATGGCGAAGAACATCAGCATCAGAATGTCCACCATCGTGTCCTCAGCGATGAGACTGCTGACGCAGCGGCGCACGACGTCAGGTCTGACCGGAAAGAACGGCTGATTTCCGGCGCAGCTGTCTGTCTGAGCCGTAAACCATTCGGATAACGTGGATGCGGGGGGGGGGGGGGGGGGGGGGGGGGGGGGGGGGGGGGTTAAAACATCAGGGGCTTTAGCCAAGATCCCTTATTACCCCCTTTTGTCCTCTTTAAAAAAATGCCATTTCATGATGTATTTATCCATTTTTCAAACTGTTACATTCATTTTGTTTGATCATTCATTCATTATCTCCCGCTTTATTCTCTATTAGGGTCGTGGGGGAAGGGGGGGGGGGTTCCCCATGCCCATCCAGGGGAGAACGTCTCGGGCGCTGGGCAGATACACCCAGGACAGGGCGCCAATCCATCACTGGACACACACTCACTCACTCACGCATACACACTCTATATGGGGCAATTTGGAGAACTCAATTGACTTGATCCATGTTTTTGGACTGTGAGAGGAAACCGGAGAACCCGGAGGAAACCCACGCAGACACGGGGAGAACATGGAAACTCCACCCAGATTGGGATTCGAACCGGGAATCCCTAGTGCTGAGAGGAGAACGTGCTAACCACTAAGGCACCGTGCCACCCCCAAATATATTATTCATTCATTCATTATCTTCCGCTTCATCCTATATTAGGGTCGCGAGGGGGGGGGGGGGTTCCTCATGCCCATCCAGGGGAGAACGTTTCGGGCGCTGGGCAGATACACCCAGGACAGGGCGCCAATCCATCGATGGGCACACACTCACTTACGCATACACACTCTATATGGGGCAATTTGGAGAATTCAGTTGACTTGATCCATGTTTTTGGACTTTGGGAGGAAACCGGAGAACCCGGAGGAAACCCACGCGGACACGGGGAGAACATGGAAAGATGGGGATCCCCAGATGGGGATTCCAACCAGGAATCCCTAGTGCTGAGAGGAGAACATGCTAACCACTAAGCCACCATGCCGCCCCATGATAAAACCACTCATTAAAACGAACACATACTGTAAAAACCCACAGTGACATTGTGAAACTAACAGTTGACACCTAAAAAAGAACATGGTAGGGTAAGTTTAGACATTTGAGGCAGATTAGATAACGATCGGTTTTGATAAGACTACAGCTGGTGACGTGTGTTGTTCTCTCATTTGTAAGTTGGCCTCGTGAAAGTGTCTACTGAATGACCAAATGTAAATGTATGTAAACCTCATCTCATCCGCTTCTAAGTGGTGAGACCATCATCAGTAAAGTGGTTTACCCAAAGTGACTTTTGAGAATTCCCCAAATGTGGAGGCATTTCTGATAGTGGCACTGTGTTCCCTTTATTTGACATTATCCTCACATCATAACCCTCCCCGGTTCCCTTTATTTCTATAAGGGAATCCTCCCGAAGGGATCAATAAAGTCTGATCTCATCTTTCATTCATTCATTATCTCCCGCTTTATCCTCTATTAGGGTCGCGGTGGGGTTCCCCATGCCCATCCAGGGGAGAACATCTCGGGCGCTGGGCAGATACACCCAGGACATGGAAACTCCACCCAGATTGGGATTTGGGGTTCCCCATGCCCATCCAGGGGAGAACATCTCGGGCGCTGGGCAGATAGACCCAGAACATGGAAACTCCACCCAGATTGGGATTTGAACCGGGAATCCCCGGGAATAATGAATGAATTCCCCGGGAATAATGAATGAATTCATTCATTCATTATCTCCCGCTTTATCCTCTATTAGGGTCGCGGTGGGGTTCCCCATGCCCATCCAGGGGAGAACATCTCGGGCGCTGGGCAGATACACCCAGGACAGGGCGCCAATCCATCGCTGGACACACACTCACTCACACAGACACACTCTATATGGGGCAATTTGGAGAATTCAATTGACTTGATCCATGTGTTTGGACTGTGGGAGGAAACCGGAGAACCCGGAGGAAACCCACGCAGACACGGGGGGGAGAACATGGAAACTCCACCCAGATGGGGATTCGAACCGGGAATCCCCAGCGCTAAGAGGCGAACGTGCTAACCACTAAGCAATAAAAACAAAAACAAACCGGCTCAGAAATAGCTTTTACCCAACCGCTGTACGAACACTAAATGGTGCACTGTAAAAAAAAAAAATTTTTTTTTTTACAGTCAAAATTCACTATTGAATGTGCAATTTTTGGTGGAAATTTTGAACGTGCAATAAAAAAATATAAAGAAATAAAAAACGTGCAATATATAAATATAAATACAAATTCAAACTCAGGTTATACATGCTTACACACTATTGTAAATAAGATTCTTTCTTTCTTTCAATTTATTTTATTTTTTTTTTCTTGTAAATTGTAAATTATAGTGTACTCTTTTAAAAACTCTTTTAAATCTTTATCTGTTTAAATTTATGTATGTGACACCGAAAGTATGGCACCTTAATTTCGTTATACCTGGTATAATGACAATAAAGATATTCTGATTCTGATTCTGATTCTGATTCTGATTCTAAGCCACCGTGCCGCCCTGATCTCATCTTATCTCATCTTAATCCTCTACTAGTGTTGCGGGTGGGTTCTCCATTTCCATTCAGAGCAGTACGTCGCTGGCCGTGGCAGATACATCCAGGACAGGGCGCAAATCCATCGTTGGGCAACACTTACTCACACAGACATTATATAAAGGCAATTCATATAGGGACAATTTAGAGCAGCTAATGCACTTGAAACCATGTTTTTGGACTGAAGGAGTAGAACCCAGAGGAAACCCATGCAGACACAGGGTAATCATAGAAACTCCACCCAGATCAGGATATGAACCTGGAGCCCCAGCGATAAGAATCACGCTAACCTCTATGCCACCGTGACGCCTTGCAGTTATTCAATTTTGTTCAAGTTATTTCAAGTTCAAGAAATTTATTTATATAGCGCTTTTTTTTACAACAGTACATTGTCACAAAGCAGCTTAACAGAATGAAAAACACCCTTTTATGTTGTTATTTAAGGAAGAAACCTTGGGAGGACCAAGACTCAGTGGGGGACTCATCCTCCTTGAGCGGCCAGGCAGCAACAACAATGTAGAACAGCCATGTACTGATATTAAACAAATGGAAAAACTCTAACAACTGGAAAACTATATGTGTGTGAGTCCATTAAGGTGGTCCTGCAGGACCGCCAGTCCAATTAATATTCAGAGTCTAATTAATATTCAGTATATATAATTTTGTTATAGTTTACTGTTCAACTATTAAGTGTTTTTTTTGGCAGAACTGTGAAATCTTGTTTTACTATGAAGTGTATGGTTATGATCATGTACTGCTTAGTTATAAAGCTTATATAGCTGAACAGTGAAGTTTATTATTATACAACAGGATGTGAGTTACATCTTTTAATCTATACTGCAATAAAATAAATGCACTGACCAGAAACAAGTTCTTGACAGATTGTTGTTTATTAAATCCAGACAGCTCAATAATTAAAAGAGAAGCCAATTACGATGAAATAAGCCACATGGAACGCAATCCCTGCATGGTACAGTGCACATACATGTACACTTATAAAAATGGTACAAAACATGGACTAATAAATAATAGAAGAAATAATGTTAATATCATACTGTATATCTAAATGTACAGTATTCCTCCCTTCGTTCAGGGTTTAGACTACGATCCAGATCCTTGAATTCTAGCAATGAGTAATGTTAATATTACAAAGGACAAATTTTAGGTCAGCCTCAGCACATGTATGCCTTATGTCTCTATGTATTTTTTCCAGTAATAATGCACATAATGTACACCTTGAAGACAGGATTTAAGAAGTTTGGGTCTGTGGGTTGGGAAAGACCATGACTTTTAATTGTTCTAAACACCTGGAATGGATTACCAATACAACTGCAAGAAAAATGTACTTACGGGTTTGACAGAGAATGTTTGAAAAGTACATACAGGTTTTGTTTATTGGTGTCTCCTAGATTTTTCACTAGTACAGGCACATGTACAACAATATAGAATCAGGCGTTTCCAAGTTCTCACATATCACCTGCATCCTGTGTTACATGATCTACAAAATTTATTATTCACGGGTTTGACAAGGGCTTTGTTAAAGAGTCAATGTGAAGAGTCATTTACAACTTCAATGAACACCAGGAACTTCACAAAAGAAGCATATAAGAAACTACTAACCTACTTAATAATAATAAAATAAATAAATAAAAAAACTTACAAACTGTTTGAGGTATATGGGGGTCAAGAACTGAATAAAACATACTTTATGAACTAACCAAGTAGGTATTCAGTACCAAATTAAATAAATTAATTAAATAAATTAATGTAGAATGTATATTATAGTAATATGTGCACACTCACTGTGTCTGATGTCACTCTTTTGTAAACTGTCCACAACTAGTCCTGGTTGTTGACCACAGACAATCTCACCAGTATTTTTTGAGCAGTATTTTCTCAACATAAATGAGCCTTCAAAAAAACAGGGCACATGCAATATTCTGCAAAAATAGAAATTGGTAAGAACATGTGCAAAACATCATTTTAATTAGATGCCTACAGTGTATATATTAATATTGTTTTTATAAACATTAACATAAACTTATGACCAGTGACTTATGAACAGATATTTTGCAGAGCTGTGCTTTTCTCACCTTTCTTAGGGTGTGTGAGCTGTGAAAAGCAGGATATGATGCAATCATGGTCACATGGCTGGTCTGTATTTTTTTCAGAAATGGTGTAGGAGAATTTCTGAACCCTGTCTGACAAATTCATCATTGGTTTTGGCTACCTGGTTTTTCACACATACAGCTCAGCGTACTAAGCAAAGAACTACAGGCTTGCGGCACAAATGTGAACAGTGCTCGATTATAAAAAAGAAAAAAAAAAGAAATCATTGATGGTGTTTAAACGAGTTTGCTTTTACATCACAGTATAAGTAAGCTTCATTCAATCCTAATACTGCAAGCTTGGTTTAGTTCTTGCTGCTCTCATTTGTAAGATGCTCTAGATAAAAGCATCTGCTAAACTACTAGATGTACTCCATACATTCTGATCACAGTGAAATCGATACAGTGACACTAACTTTATCCTTATAAAAACACTGCTGAACAGCGGAAGTTCCAAAATATGAAAGGTTTTTACCTGATAATTTAATTTTAGGCCATTTTAATATGAAGCATATACATAACTAAGACATTCTAAATTGTCATTGAAGGTATGAGTTGACACGCATTTTAAAAGTAATATTTTATTTGAGGAGAACCTAGGAATGACCAAATGAAACCTCTGACCATGTGAATGAACGGTAAAATGAGGACAACAAACAGCATTTATGTTGAGACTACTGTCTTGCTTGTTTGAGAATATATTAATCGATGTCTCATGTGAAAATACAGTATAGTGTGAAATTATTCGCACACAATCGACGAGCAGCAAAATAATTACTAGCAATTCCAGACAGTGTACAGCATGACATGCTAAAGTCTAAAAAGCTACGAATCAACTAAACATGGTCCGTATCAACAATCTGGCCTGACTTGATATACAAATAGGTCTGTTTTTATTACACCGATATTGATCAACTGACATTACAAAATCCAGCTCATACAATACCAACACGGTAATGAGAATGATGGGATGGGGGGGGGGGGGGGAGGACAGAGACCTCATAGAGATATAGTGCAGCGATACATGCCATCATCATACAATTCACATGGAAAAAAAAATGAAAATAGACAAAAGGGTTAGTTCTTAAGCACAGATTTAGCTTAGTCTATAACTATAATTATTTTTTTCACAGAAAATCAATGTTAACAGTGATATTTAGTCTAGGACTAGGCTTAATCGGTGTGAAGACAATACCCCTGAAAAGGTTGTCGGAATTGTGCTTGGGCAAATGCCCTTCCATTCATTCCATAGGTGAGCTTTCAGGAACGTTTCATTCGTTAGGGAGAGTACATGAATGAACACTGTTTTATTTAAACAGTAACAGTGTGCAGGGAACTAAACAAGAACAAATGTTAGAGCACATAGACAGTTTGAAAATGAATGTATGGTTATTTCCAGCAGATCACAAGTACACTCACAGAGGAGGAACTTTTTTTAATCTATGAATTCCAGTTTTACTACAATACAGATGAGGTCAGATGGATCTTTTAAGACAGTGTGGACAGTATGGAATGGTCAGAAGTCTCGTGTTCAAGCATCGACACTATGACACGGCCATTAACACGCATCAGGGATTAATGAGTCAGAAAAAGAAAAAAAAAAAATACAAAAAAAAACAACAACAAAGAAATAGAAAAGAATGATTTTCATTGTCGTGGCAATCGTGGAATGATTCACATGGCTAAAACTGTCTGTTTACCAAGTGCTATGTTTCAGGCCTTGAAAACATTTGGAGGTCTGTGTGGGAATGTCTGTGTGTGTGTGTGTGTGTGTGTGTGTGTGTGTGTGTGTGTGTGTGTCATTAAGACGTTAAGTGCCACTTGTGACAGCACCTCTCCAAGACTGAACAACAAGAAATGACAGACAGCTAGAGCAAGAGGAGAAACAGAGAGAAACAGAGCAGGCAGAGCCAGAATGGGTTAACACCCATCATACATACATATGTATATATAGAGTTATAGATATATGTCTTTACATTATGTGTGTGTGCATGAGTATTTGCATGAGTTATCAAATGCATTAATAAGATAGCACAAACAAGAAAGAAAGCAAAGAAAGTTCGTAAAATATGAAATGGCACTAGGCTTCATACTATCCATTTCTCTCTATCCCTCTCTTCCTTCCCTTTTTCTTACTTTGTCGTTTTCCTTCAGTTTCTTAAATAGCCTCCACATAGTTAGCAGGCAGCATGCCTTGCTGACCAGTACGTTCCACTCTTCCGTACATCCATCCTTCATCGATCGGCTGCACATCCACTATCACATCTCCGTCTTGGAATGAAACCTCGTCTTCATCTGCCGCAGCGTAGTCATACACTGCTCGGTAACGCTTCTATAAAACACACAAATGCATTCAAATATATAAGGCAGTATAACCATAAAGTAGGAAGCATGGCTGTGGTAGCTCATTGATTCAATTAATGGATAATCAATCCTAAGTCTGTGGGTTCAAGTCCTTGGTGTACTTAGTTATTATTATGAGTTCTTGACCGAGGGCCTAAACCGTTATTGCTATAGGGGTGCTGAATCAAGGCTAACCCTGTGTTCTGACCCCAACCAATTTAGGATACTTCTTAGTAGGGGTGAGGTGCAATATTCGCTGATTCGACGATTCGATTCGGAGAACCGTAGTCGACTATGAACCTCATAGTCGAATGTACCATTTTGACCACATGGGGGTGTCCATGGCTGCTGCTTTAGTTTTTACATGAAATGTCTTTGTTTTCGTTATATATATAGCCTTTTGTCAAATAAAATCATCATAATTTCTAGAAAAAAAAAAAAAAATAAAAAAAAATAAAAAAGATTTTCTTTTGTTAGAAAAACAAGTAAAATATATTTTAAAAAAAATATTTTTTAAAAACTATGCTTATAGCGCCATCTTGTGGTGAAATTTAACTGATTAGACTATCAGTCGACTATAGGGAAAATCTGACGAATCAGATTCGACTACGAAAATCTGTAGTTGAATACAGCCCTACTTCTTAGTCAGTTTGGGTTAAACTGTCTGCTAAATAACCAAATGTAAATGTTTGGAAAAAGGGTTTGTAACAAAACTGTAGTATTGACTTTAATATCAATTCTGGACAATGGATCAACAATGGAACTTCTGTGTAGGCATTAAATACACAAACATAAAGTAAAAATGAAGTTGATGATAAAACCACCAATCTATTCATTATCTTCCGCTTTATCCTATATTAGGGTCGCAGGGGGCGTTCCCCATGTCCATCCAGGGGAGAACGTTTGGGCGCTGGGCAGATACACCCAGGACAGGGCGCCAATCTATCGCTGGGCAATTCTGAACACAATATCCAAAAATAATTAGAACACAACTTTTTTTGCTGCCCCTCTTCTGTCATTCTTTAAGTTACACTCATTTGCCATCACTCACACCTCATTGGTACTATTTTAATACTTTTACTTATTACAGGTCTAGTGCTTTGTAGTTCTACAATTATTGGACTGTAGTCCATATGAATACACAGCTAATCTCCAACCTTCAGATTAATAACCCAACACCTAAGTTCTATGGGAAGAAAACTCTGGAAAAAACATACAGCTCCTCATAGAATAGGGCTACATTGTGCTCTGTACATCAGCTTAAGATGTAATAGTTTTAATACATGCCTTATTAAAGGCAGTATGTGTGAATAGGGATGCACACTGCATCTTCAAATGTTTAAAGAATTATTGCCAGTTAATAATTTTTCAAAAACTATTTTAACCCATATGTATGTGTATGTAATATTTAGATATTTAAAAATGTTAATAGAGGGCGGCACGATGGCTTAGTGGTTAGCATGTTCTCCTCTCCGCGCTAGGGATTCCCGGTTCGAATCCCAATCTGGGTGGAGTTTCCATGTTCTCCCCATGTCTGCGTGGGTTTCCTCCGGGTTCTCCGGTTTCCTCCCACAGTCCAAAAAAACATGGATCAAGTCAATTGAGTTCTCCAAATTGCCCCATGTAGAGTGTGTTTGTGTGAGTGAGTGTGTGCCCAGCGATAGATTGGCGCCCAGTCCTGGGTGTATCTGCCCAGCGCCCGAGACGTTCTCCCCTGGATGGGCATGGGGAACCTCACCGCGACCCTAATAGAGGATAAAGCGGAAGATAATGAATGATAATGATAATGAATTAATGTCTCAGCAGCGCTAGGAACATCCTAAAGGACAATACAAAAATTGCCCCATATAGAGTGTGTTTGTGTGCTTGTCTGTGTGAGTGAGTTAGTGTGTGCCCAGAGATAAATTGGCACCCTGTCCTGGGTGAATCTACCCAGCGCCCAAAACGTTCTCCCCTGGATGGGCATGGGGAGAACCCCCCCGCGAACCTAATATAGGATAAAGCGGAAGGTAATGAATGAATGAATAAATGTTAATAGGTTTCTGTGTTATTTCTAGCCAAATCTTTGTTGAGCCAGCTAGAATTATTATATTTACATTTAGTCATTTAGCAGACGCTTTTATTCAAAGCGACATATAAATGAGAACACCACAAGTCAGTGGCATTATTTTACTATTGCATATTTTTTTTTATGTTTAATTCCAGTATAAACTTTAATGGAGATGGGATCAGTACAACAAAAATATGGCTGAGTGAAATAACGCACTGAAGATAACCCAGAGTGTTCTGACTCTTACGCCAGTGTTACAGGCAGAAAAAGGAATCAAACAGAATGCAGAATAGTGTTACATAACATAAAGAGATCTTGGAAGCCAAACAGTTCTGAAAACATTCTAATGCTCTGTGCACACATTAATGAATTAGGTAACATAGCTGGTACTGTGGTGTTTCTTTCAGTGCCTCTCCAGAAAAGGAAAACTGTGATATTTGTGCTGAATCATTCAGAAAGCTTAAGAGGATCTGTTTGATTGGCAGAGATATTGGAAGTTCTCCAAACACTGTTTGGAAGGTGAACAACTCTTCTAGTGTGTGTGGATGTTTGTGTGTTCACAAAGCATTACCCCAGAGCTGGGAGGGGGAGCAGCAGCGGCCTGGCGCACCGGTTCTGGTTCATAGTGGAAGTTCTGTGATGTAGCTTGGGGTTGGTATGCTAAGAAAAACAATACAGAAAAATAAGTTAAAGCAAAGGAGGGTAAAGAGTGAGAGAGCAATTGTGAGACTTGAGCATGTGAAGATGTTTGAAGGAACCTAGCAACATACACATAAATTATTAACTGAGAACAGCTTGACAGTGGCTGTGGTTAACATGGTTGAAAAGGTTTGTGTGTACCTGGGGGTGTGTTTTGCTGTGGTGGTGGATGGTGAACTTCTCCTCCCATCCTACTTTTCTCAAAGTCCTCATGATATTTAATCTGCAAAGCAGACAATCACGGATTCAAGTAGGTCAAATTCTTTATAACGAAGGGGCAGGGTGTAATTAAAACAAATACTGTAACAAAAGACGGCTGTAAGTAGAAAAGGTCTTCCCATGAAATTGTCGTCCTAAAAACAGCAGTAAAAAGGTTATTTTTAGAATGAACAATAGGCGTATTCTTGTTAACTTCTTTAGTGCTCAGGAAAATTTGACTAATAGGGGCTTGCGTAGTAAATTATCAGGAAATAATAATCCTATTTAATGACTACTAGAAGCATTAACTTGTTTAACTTTTTCTTTTTTTAATGAATATTATAAATGAACCATGGAGCCATTATATGGACCCCTTTATACACTGCAGCTCTGCAACTATTCTAAAGAACAAAAACCATTTAATGGTCCCGAAATATTCCTGTGGTGTCTTATTATTACTGACAGTGCTGAGCCACATTTTCATTTAACATACTACATAAGAAATAGAAAAAAAAGTTTTATTCTGCTGTAATATTATAATTTGTGTACATTGTTTTAATCACAGCCAAACTCTGAGGAAAATACTGCAATTGAATTCTGGCTTACACACACAGGTAGGATCTACATTACTTAAATACTACCATCCTTTTAAACTGTAAAAACCTTGAGATTTACTGAGACCTCATGAACAACCCCCATAACCTTCCCAACTTCTCTTTTCAAAATAATAACAGATATAAATAATAAAAAATATCCCAATGCACGAACACTAGGAATGGGATGCAATGCAGTTACGTGACGTATCCCAATTACTCTTGTTTACCTGTTAAATCCGGCAACATTTCTGTCAGGCAACAATGCCAGTAAATTGGACCAAACTGAAGAATTATAAAGTAGCATGATTCTTGTTTTTTTTCCTTTTCATGAAGCCCCATTCAATTTGGTTTTAATTTAGCACCAAATAAAGAAGCACAATTTCTTCTATTCTAAGCACCACAATGTGTTGTGTACAAAAGACAAGGATTTGTCCACTCAGGTGTGAAGGAGCTTGATTGGCCTGCAGAGAGCTCAGACTGTCCAACACCTTTGGGATTACCCGAAATACTCGGTGTAAATAGAAACACAGTGTAAACAAACCTGTGTCTCTGTGCATCACTGTTCCATTTCACTCATGCAGAATTTATGTATTTTCAATGAAAACACTCACATTAGTTTTGTTGCTTTACATTTAATGTAATGAGTCCAAATACATTTGGAAATGTGTCAAAAAACCAACCAATACACAAGGTTCTAACATCTGTGCTCGTTATGGCCCTGAACCTCAATGTTTGGGATGCACACATCATTGGGGTGGTATCTTGCATGGACTGCTGAATCAGTGCCTTGACAAAACATCTAATTAACATTCAGTCTAATAGCTGTGGTTTTCTTTAAACTCTAGTGTTTCCAATCACCACACACAGAGTCTGGCTTGACATGTGCTTTGATGTAAGAGCTCATCCACACTTCTTCAAGTAACCCATTATCATATGTAAATCACATGCAAATAAAAAAATGGTATTCAAATCAGTGAAAATCTTGAAAAGCATGGTGAAACGGTGTAAATAAAGGTCATTGCTTCTTGTTTATTAATAAGCATTCTAAATGGGCTTTAGAACGTTTTTGTGTTTACAATCATATTTGAATGTGGACAAAGAAGAAATGGGACATACATACATACATGTGCAGCTACTTAGTAGGGCAGACTATTTAATTAGCATATCTGGGAGTGACTATGTGAACCTTTGCTTTCAGTATCTAGGGTGACTTTAGTGTGCTAAGCAATTCCAGTAAGTTGCTCAGTCTTGCACATCAGCTTGAAAGAATTATAGCCCATTCAGTTTGCTTTGGATCCTTGTTTCTGAACAGTTCTTTGAATTTAATTCCTAAACAGATGACTTAACATCTTCTTTTAGACTTCATGGGTATAATTTAGAATGTACTCTTCTATCGATAAAGCAAGTTATCCAGGCCAAAATGGAATATGCTTATTATGATGGAATGCTCCATTTTTACTTCTACCTAACAGTATATTGTATATAACAGTATATAGTATATTGCCAATAGGCAGCAATGTTCTTTATTGATGTTCTGGATTTACATGGTGGTAAATTCATACACATATCATTTGCCACTGTGAGAGGTCTTTAATTAATTAGTTTTATGGATTATCTTGTCACTTTACAAATTATTAAACACCTTGCTCCTGAAGTGATATCTGTGAGCTGGTCACTGCTGTGGGGGGTAATATTGGAGGGTTTTGTTTACATTAACACAGGATGTTGTGACATGGTGAAACCTTTAACACATCTTGTGGTACGTTGTGGCTTTTAACTTACGTTGCTGATCTGGTCTTGTGTTTTCTTGATTCTTTGCAGTTCCGGTGTGTCAGCAACAACACTGAAACCTTTTCCTTTGTTCTTTTCAAATTCCTCCTTGTAGAGCACCTAAAAAATATAGTAACATGACTGAATAATGTAGACTTAAATTACGTACACAGATAAAATGTGTGCACTCTACTGATAGTAAAAAGATAATGTATATATAAGCTTTGGGATAGTTCTTAAATCCCTGAATTATGTGTCTAATTGCCATAAATGTATAAAATCAAAACACATAGCCTTGCACTTGTACATGAACTTTGGGCAATTGTATGCTTTAAACTTTGTGGGAACAGTTTAGGAAAGGCCCATTTCTATTTGAAAATGACTGTGCCACATTAAGGCACAGAAAGGCCTATTAAGACATGGTTGGCTGAGTTTGGTGTGAAAACAACTTGACTGTTCACACAGAGCCCTGACCTCAACCCCATTAAACACATTTAGGATAAACCAGAATGAAAATCGTCAGCCGGGTCTCTCTTATCCATCATCGGTGTCTGGATTCACCAATACTGCTTTAAATAAATGGCAGAATTTCCCAGACAGACAGACTTCAAAAACATTCCAGAAGGTCTCCACAGAGAAGCAGAAAAAGTTATAGGTGCAAAAAGTATGTAGGAAAAAAAATTCATGTAGAATGAGATGTCATAAAAGCTATTGTAGAAGGAATGTGTAGCTGTTCCAAAATCCTTTGTCCATCCCAATATCGATCATTTAAAATAAAAATCTTAAGGAAATAAAACAGAACTATGACAATCATTTTTCGGTTTTAACACTTTAATAAATCCTAAAGTGATTTTATTTAGTTCTTTACTCTAATGGCTTAACAGTATATAAATGATAAACAAATGAAATTTCTGGTATTATATTTGTATTCAATTTCATGCATCACCAGCCTTACATTTGTAAGAAATTAGTACACACACACAAAAAAAAAACTGCCTTAAAAGTGGAAACTGGTAGCTTCTCATTCCTGAACTGAGAGTTTTGACTACAGTTTTGCTAGAAGCTATAGCAAAGATGGGAACGGCAGTAATAGGATTATAAACAGCCCAATAAAGGTTGCTTATGACAGTGGTAATTAGAAATGATGAACTTTTCAAATGATTTCTATTTAATATAAGTTAAGCAAATATTTAACTCTATATGCAAGTTGTGATGTAGTTCTGGTAACTTTTATAAATGAAATGAGCATGAAAAATTGCATAAACCATGAAAATAACTTATTTAGGAACACCTAAGACACAGTATAAAAACAAAACTCATAACTGCATACAGCCCTAATACTGTATGATTTTGGTTTAAGAATTACTTAGTGATTAGCTTAGGATGTGATGAGTATGTGATCTTATTGGAATATTGAGCTTGCTATAGAGTTTTTATGTGATGCCCACGATAGGTTGGCGCCCTGTCCTGGGTGTAAACAAAGACTCTCCCCTAACTGCATACAGTCCTAATACTGTATGATTTTGGTTTAAGAGATGTTTTGAGCCAAAGACTAAATTACCGAGGACAGTTTCTAAAATTTTAAAGTAGAAACTTTTCAATTTACTTCTCTTCTTCCCCAAATATAGACACATATTCTTATTAAGTGTGTTTCTTTACATCACCAGTTTATGTGCTTTACCAACTGCAATCATTCTAACTTGAAAAATTGTCTTGAACACCCTGTCATAAGTTTATACCACATTTATGACCATGTAGTACATTATCACACTTACTACATGGATTAATTTAAAAATGATTTCCACAACAGAATAACAGATATAGATGTTTAACTTCCTTTACATATATCTTACTAAGAAAAAGCATCAAAAACCCATGATTCTATATCCAACTCTGTGATAAGATATGGTAGGCATTGAACTACTTCCTGTGTAATTGTGCTTATCAACAGTATATCTGCTAGAATTAGGGGTGAGGGTGTCAAGGGGTGGGTGAAACATGAAACTAAAGGAGGATGGAAACTGGACACTGTAACCATGAAAAAAGTCAGCCAGACGAAGAGTGAGGAGTGAAGCCCTGACTCAGCATGAGAGATATTAGGGAGTGAAGGCAATTAGGGATAACAGAAGTAGAAATGGCATGTTAAAGGAACTAGAGTCTGAAGTTAAAACTCCTGAATTAGTCATTAGATTTGGATTGTACACCTAGGGCATTAAAGATTTATAAATTAATATAATGCAGAGTTAAAGGGTGCATGTGTTACCTGGCTCTGCATCTTGCTCTGCTGTTTCAGTCGCAAGTTTTCAGGAGTGTCAGCAACACTTGTGAATGACGTTTTTGGGTAGTGTCTATAACAAACATAGAAACACAGCATGATGAAGGCTTTGCTACCCAAAAACATGGTAATATTTCTACAGAATTGATAGTTGCTTTGCCTTTTTACAAAGTTCCTAACTGAAACCTTGCATTTTTCTCTTTTTAAAAGAATTTTTGTGTTTTATTAAAGAACTGTACCTCAAGCACAAATAAGGACAAAACGGAAACAACCACAATTTACCCACTGGGCATAATTTAACCTTAGGAACTCAGGGAGATATGCTGTTTAACAGTCACATAATTGCTCACTTAAAAACACATACAACAGATACCATCAGCTTTGCCCAAATTTTCCTTTTTAAACAGAGATAAAAAAAAATGACCAATGTACAAATATGAGACATCTGATCAAGTAAAATAGTGAAACTATAGTTATAAGTGGTACACATATGGGACTTGGAGTGCTTACTTAAAGCTGCAATGTTTGAACAAAACTTATTTTGTTACAAATGTTTGAGCTGTAATCCCTTCTTAAAAGAACTTATCTGTTTTTAATTTTAAGAATCTGTGCCCTTGCAGTAAAAAGGACAACTGAATGGTGAATCTATTGGTGGATCAGAAGGTCTATAGCAATAAAAACTGCAAATTAATTAAAAAGGTGTAAAAGGAGGTTAACAGTTTAAGGTTTTTAGAACTAATAATGACACTCTGGATAGCCTCACAAACTGGATGACCAAAATGGGTAAATATTGTTCTTATACAAATTTTAAGACTTGTTTCTTACTTTTTATTCAACAACACAAAAATTCACAAAAACATAAGCCTTAACGGCATGAGCATAAATTCCTCTCTATTGTAGTGGAATAATATAATAGTTGTAGAAACAGTTGTTCATGAGGGATTACAGTGGTCTTGGAATCCATCTTTGTGAGCGATTAAAGTACCCATGGCAATAATATATAAGGGCTTACAATAATCGTTGCAACCGTTGGTTATGAGGGATTACAGTGGTCGTTGAGACAGTTGTTTATAAGGGATAAGAGTACTTGTGATAACCATTGTTGCGATTAAGCATGGACATACACGAGTTAAACAATATAGGGATCTGACCTGTGTGGCATGACTTGAAAGGAGCATTTTCTCAAAAGGTATGCTGTCAAGTACAATATAAATATTGCAGGAAACACGAAACACTCTGAAGATGAGCAATCAGTTTGTGCATAAAGAGTGAAAATCTTAAAACATACGGTCAAAAAAAGTTAATTATTATAATAAAATCTACATGATCTTGGTCTATTTTCAAGGAGGAATTAACAACTACTCCCCAACTTAGAAGCACAAAACATAAAATCAAAGACTGATACCATGTGCTAAATTAGAAAAACTACTTTTATTAAAGCGGTTACTCTTTACATTGTGTTATATATAAAGAAACAATTCCGAAAATAAATCTAAAAGTACTTTATTTTACACTTTATGGACAAAGGTTTTGGGACAACTCCAACAATGAATTCAAGTGTCTCATTGGCATAAATGCCTTAATTTTAGACAATTGTATGCCTATATCTGTTCTTGCATGACAAGTCCACAAAGACATTGTTGGGTAAGTTTGGTGTGGAAGAACTTGCTCACCCAGAGGCCACCTCGTCTGACCCTACAAATGTACTTGTAGAAGAATAGACCTTCACAGACATACAGTTGTGATCAAATTTATTCAACCCCCACTGAAATAAAGTGTTTTGGCCAATTTGACATTGATTTGGATCATTTCAGTCATCTTATTTACAATTATATCAAAGAGGCACTTATAAATTAGACAAATATAACATAATATTTATGATGGAATAACCACAAATGTCTTTACTGTGCTCACATCATTATCAGTTTTATTCAACCCCCTAGTGACATTATTTTTTAGTACTTAGTACAACATCCTTTTCCAGTTATGACAGCTTTCATGCGTGAAGCATAGCTTGACACAAGTGTCTTGCAGCGACCTATGGGTATCTTAGCCCATTTTTCATGGGCAAAAGCCTCCAGTTCGGTCACATTCTTAGGCTTGCGCACTGCAACTGCCTTCTTTAGGTCCCACCAGAGGTTCTCAATTGGATTTAAGTCTGGTGATTGCGATGGCCACTCTAGAATGTTCCAGCCTTTCATGTTCAACCATGCTCTAGTGGACTTGGATGTGTGCTTCGGATCATTGTCCTGTTGGAAGGTCCAACGTCTCCCAAGCCGCAGGTTTGTGACTGACTCCATCACATTTTCCTCCAAGATCTCCTGGTACTGAAGGGAATTCATGGTACCCTGCACACGTTGAAGCTTTCCTGTACCATTAGAAGCAAAACAGCCCCAAAGCATAATTGACCCCCCGCCATGCTTCACAGTAGGCAAGGTTTTCTTTTGTTCATAAGCCTGGTTCTTCCTCCTCCAAACATAGCGCTGGTCCATTGTCCCAAACAGTTCTAATTTAGTTTCATCTGACCACAGTACACTGTCCCAAAACCTTTGTGGCTTGTCCACATGACTTTTGGCATACTGCAGTCGACTTTTCTTGTTCTTTGGAGTCAGCAAGCAACTTGAACTTGCGAATGATACTTCCGATAGTGTCTCTTGGAATATTTAACAACTTCGTAATCTTTTTATATCCATTGCCATTCTTGTGAAGAGCAATAACCTCTTCTCTTGTCTTCTGGGACCATTCTCTTGCCTTCACCATGCTTGTAAACACACCAGTAGATGTCTAGAAGGAGCTGAGTATCACAGTCCTTTTAAATCTGCCTAATTGGTGCTTATCATGCTTGATTGCTGCTCGTTGACATCCACAGGCGTTTTCAATACCTGATTGAAAACACTGGAATGAACCTCTGTTCTTATGAGTGGTAGTTGTAAAGGGGTTGAATAATTGTGTCAATGAAGAAATCACAAAAAGGCCATTTAATACTTTATGACAAAAACAATTGATGCTATCTTAGTTGCATTTAGTTCTTTAACAAGTCCTTGTAAGATTTTATTATGAACACAATTACAAATGTGCACTGAATTCCATAAAACCCTTCGCAGCATTGGGGGTTGAATAAATTTGATCACAACTGTAATCCAAATTCTTGTATTTAGCTTTTTCAGAAGCTGTTTTAGCTGCAAAATGTCCCAATACTTTTGTCCATAATGGATTTTAACAGGTTTAGATTTAAGGCACAGACCCAAAAAGTGGTTTGAGAAAAACAGAGCGTAAAAAAAAAGAAATATTTTAATTTTAGAAATGCTTTTACACAAAAGCCATCGCTGTTCTTAAAAGAGTTTTACCTCTTTTAAATGCACAACAGCCAAAGGTAAAGACAATGGTGGTAATTTGTTATCCACATTACATTTACCAATGATGGTTGAGGCTGTACTACTTCCTCAGGAAAAGGGACAAGTGATAGCATGATGAATCGGGAAAGCGTACGTCAGGACTGTTAAAACCTAATCGGGAAGCGTAATAGGAACCTGCATCATTTTTCCATTAAAACTAAACACCAGCATTCTGTCAAGTCTAAAAGTGTTTCGAAAAGTTTTAAGAGTTAAAAAAAGGGTGCAGATCAAGTAAAAAAAAAAAAAAAAAAAAAAAAACTCGGGCGCTGGGTAGCTACACCCAGGACTAATCTATCACTGGGCACACACTCACTCACACAGACACACTCTATATGGGGCAATTTGGAGAACTCAATTGACTTGATCCATGTTTTTGGACTGTCGGAGGGAACCGGAGAACCCGGAGGAAACCCATGCAGATACGGGGAGAACATGCAAACTCCACCCAGATTGGGATTCGAACCGGGACTCCCCAGTGCTGAGAGACTAACAGAGACTGACTTATCAAATCACAGTCTCAAAACTTCCAATCCAATACTCAGCTTAATAGTGCATTATTCTTCATGATTACCTGTTAACAGCATATTAAATTTGACAACAAGAACAAAGAACATCCTATTACATTATAAGACACTTACGCATTGCAGTATGGTTTCTTGTCAAAGCCTTTGTAGTTCTTCATGTTTAGAGTCATCTTGCATACTTCGCAACTGAAGCATCCTTTATGCCAGTACTAAAAGGAAAGTGGGTTTGTGTGGGGAGGGGGTGACAAAAATAGGGGGTTAAAATATTTTCAAAAATGTTAGTCATGCTAACGTACGCATGATTTTGTATATACATAAATAAAATCTAAAAAGAGCACAGCTCACGGTGGGTTATGTTTATTAGATTTGAGTCATTGTTGACCTTGGAGGTGTATAATGCTGATTAGAAAAAAAGAACCCTCAAAGAGCCTTAACTAAAGTGTTACACTACACTGTACTGTCCTGTCAAAGTATGCTTCACTGACATTTTTACAGACTGTTATGAATGTAACAACACTGCTTCGTGTGAGACTTACTGTATGCAAAATGAAAACTGCCATTAACCGGATGAACAACTAATATTAGGATCACTATCTTATTAAATCTCTAATCACACTACAAGTGCTTACATTTACATTTGGTCATTTTGCAATTCCTTTCATCCAAAACAACTTACAAGCAAGAGAACACCACGAGTCAGTAAGTTAAAGATTCAGTAGCTGAACTGCAGTATTATCAGTCTGATTATCTAGATCTGCAGGAGCTCAGGGGGCGCGGTAGCTCAGTGGTTAGGGCGTTGGGCTATCAATCTGAAGGTTGGGGGTTCAAATCCCAGGTCCACTGAAGTTACCAGTGTGGGTCCTTGTGCAAGACCCTTAACACTGATTGCACCAGGGATGTTGTGATTAACCCTGTGTTCACCTTGTTGGATAAAAGCATCTGCTAAATGACCAAATGCAAATGTACATGTAGATCCTGATGCCATCACGTTTCTTTATAAATAAAGACATTATACAAAGTGCTTTATTAAAAGATGTGTCTCAGCATTTCCTCTAAAATCAATCTAACATTTAGCAATGGAAAACATGCTCCTAACCCGAACAAAAACTAATATGAACACAGTAGGTGCCCATCTGGAAGTCCATGATTTCAAATGCCAGTGTGTTTCAAACTGAAACTAGGTCTGTATATCTCTCGATTAAGCTCAGCACTGAATAAGAGACCTTTCACTACATTACAGGATGGCGAAAGGTCACAAGCAAAAGGTCACATATTCAAATCCAATGTTTCCATTTGTGTAATGTACTTAACCCTTTAAGCTATTTACAGTCTTTCACCAGAAATAATGCATATATTCATTTTACATTCATCATTTACTTATCAATATTGAACACAACAGTACAAAATCATATGATGGAAATGACACGCTTATAATTTTTTGGTTTAATTTTCAAACTACAGGGAAATGGAATATCCTTTTATTAAAACCAAATAGCAGTTTCACAACATGGTAATGCTTTTTACATATACAGTTCAATTTTCATCTACAATCTTTATTGTATATGTTTGTCCAGGAAACTGAAGCCCCCAAAGGAAACCCACACAGACCTGTTTAAAAACATGGACAATTCACACAGAAAAAAACCTTGGCAATCATCCCAACAATCAAACCTATGACAACATTGCTGTGAGGTGAGACCAAAAAGAGGACCAAAGATTAGTGAGGGTAATTCAGAAAGTTGTTGATCATTTAAACTGTATAAAATTATGTTATTTACAATTTATCTTTTCCTTCAAGCTGCTAGCCATCTGCTGCTATCCCAATATCTAGTCCAATTTAGAGGCTAAATTCATATGTGCTTACGATTTTCAGAAAGAAGAAATAAAAGAAATAAAATGCTACACACAATGATACAGAATATATCTTACAGGTGTCATCACACATACGCCTTTACCAGTATGATTCAGCTTTGTAATTCGCTCATTTAATTCAACTACTGTGTAATTATATGACTTTAGGTTTCTATTAGTGCACTGTTCAGTAAAGAGCCCATTCACTCATGAGTCATGATAATTCTGCCCAAAGCTGTGCTGTCTAACAGCAATTGATTTTGAAAAATCAATGACATACATTAACATCAAGTCCTTCACTGGTTGTCTGTGTTATAGGTGTGTAAAAACCAAACAAAAAAAAGTCACTAAACTTAATTATTAAATGTGAAGTTATTTTCGAAGGCAGCCAAAGAAGAGAATTGTTTTAACCACAACAAAAGAGACCAGGCAGGAGAAATAAGGGTGGTATGCAATACATCATCGACAACGGCATTTCCTTTATACTGGTTTCACAAAGACCATGCACAATTAGAACACAAACCACATTCATTAAACAAAGACATAGGTGGCTTTACAACAAATTATCCTGAAGGTTAGTGCCTAGTGCAAACTTAATTTGCATATGAAAAACTTTGACCCTGGAGACAATCTTGGTAAAAAAAAAATTTCTCCGGAAAACAGATACAAACTACACACAGTAAACACAGGAAGTTTATTGTGTTATAAAAAGTTACATACAAAAACCTGCTATTTTTCCTGATATGCATATCCATAATAGAGATTATTCATTAGTCCTCAGAGATTAGCCCTCAATATCTAGTCCTCAAGTTTGACCTATACCCCACAGCCAGTAAGCACTGGATGCAGACATGTCAGCAATTAAATAAATGATAAGATTACTATAAACCTTATCTTTAAATAGTTGCATAAAAATAAAACAAGGGGCTTGGCTAATCTTTTCCCATGTTACTATATAATTGTAGAAAAGCGTAATCCCTTTTTTGTAAAAGTAGGCTATAAATCTTGCATCTTCAAGATCAGCGTTTTAACCCAGTACTCAAAACCTGACGACTGCATTTACTTTTACATCAAAACTTTCACACATGCACTATAATCTTGAACTTTCCTATTAATTAGGCACAGGAGCTATACACACTTTCCAACATCAGTTATACTGGAACTATATGACAACCGAATTCACAGAAAGCATGAGGTCACATCAAGGTCATTACTTTAAACCACTGAAGAAATTTACATATCCAAAGTTGAAGAATAATGCAGTTACGTCAGGCAATAGACTCAGTCATGACCAAATTACAAGCCGGATACATGACTAAGATTTCATGCATCATGTCCTGCTCGACTCAGACTCCCCCGGAATGGGTGAGTATGGGCGTTTGTGATTTCCTGCCATGTGCTACATGTGAAAGAGCGCCTCTGTGAAAACAGCCACACCTGATCCTTTAAACAATACCCATTGCTTAAAAGACAAACTGTAGAAATCTAACTACATCAAATATTTTAGCTGATGACAGATCATTTGGTTGCTTTGGAAGAATGATTATTAAAATAACCATAAATTATTAAAATTATCCATGTCTACATAAAGACTTGACAGAGTGGAGGGGCTTTCAGTTGCAATAAGCAAATGTGTTATTTAATGACACCTTCATCTTTGAATAAATGCAGGATTATTTCCTAACCAATGCAAATCTGTTGACGTTTAGGCACAGAGCATAGCACAATAAAATATTTGTTTATGTAATACATGTGCTGGTAATAAAAAAAAATAAAAAAAAGCTTTAAACAAAACAAGTATTTAAGACAACAAATTAACAGGAAGACTTTTGATACATATTTTGCCACATATACTTCTGCTCCTATTACGGTAATTGGAATGTAAACATCTGCTTTTAATTAAAAAATATATACATGTAAAATAAACTGGTCGAATTCGACACATTAAGCATTCCTGAATAATTCTAGCAATTCGATCAAATCTATTAGACAGAGTGACAGGGCACATGTGCTCTTTGTTATATTAAACTAACCTGTATATTCTTAAAATGTATCTTAATAAAACCTGCATAAGGCTACCAGTCTCTACTGATGCGTTTTACTCTATTACAGCTCTGAAAATTTCATTACACTCTTTTCTTTTGTCTGTAATGGTTAGGAGCAGTATATAGAGGTGCCTTAGTGTGTTGCACTGGTATGAGTAAATCAAACACAGCAGTGCTGCTGCAGTTTTTAAAACACCTCTTACTGATGGACTTGGGATAAATAGTACACTAAACAGCCACCAGCACCCTGTAAGCTCTGATAAGAATAAAAGACAAACACAAACCATGCAACAAAAAAGATGGCATAATAAGATAAATGTGACTAGTAAAAAGCACTGTAAAAAAACAACATCAGCATCATTGCAGTGCCTTAGCCACTCAACACAATCTAACACACCACCACCATATGTGTGTCACTGCAGTGCTGAAAATAATTCACCACCCAAATAATAAATGATCAGCAGTGGGCCTGATCATCAGAGAACAGATTAAGGGGAACAAACTAAAGATGAACTACAATCAGAAAACTGTAGAACTACAATGTGTATTTATATGATAATTAGAACTTAAACAATAAGTGTAGAAACAAATAAGTGTACCAATAAAGTAGCCAGAATATATGCAATGATATTGTCCATTTCTTTAATATCCCAGCATGACAAATCATCATCATATTGTACAATCTAGACATTATGATTTGGCATGGGACATAGTAAATGAGCATGTTTTTAGCCTGCTACAGTTGGTCCCTTGAGCAATATCCTTAACCACGGAGTTGTTTAAACTGCATTACAACAATGTCTGACCTCTGAATCTAACAACGACTGAGTCTATTTGGCTATGGGAGTCTGCTAAACGTTGTAAATGTAAATAAAATGTAAAGTACCATGGCTGATATCTACAAGGTTTGTGAAATCAGACTACTCTGACAAGGTAAATAATGTCTTCACTTTGAACTCTGCAGTTCAATCGAAAACTGGATAACCTATGGTCAATAAAACAGCCTTGGATTCAGGACTTGCAGCCAATGGTCCATGCTCTGCGAAAAACTTCCCACAGATGGGGAAAAAATGAAAGTCCCAATGCCTAAAGTTTGCATACACAAGACCCTAAGAAGTACACGTGAAATCCAAAATCCAAAGATATTTTTAGGAGAAACGCCTCTCTTAAGATTACAGTTACCCTGACATATAAGCAAACAAATATTCATTAATGCAAAATTTAATTGTGTTTAATGGTAAATATGTCTAATGGTATAGTTGCAAAATACAACTATATATATATCTATCTATATATATAAGCTGAAGTGTGCACTGTTTGAAATATATTTCGTTTTGGATCGAAAATGACAGAATTTGACACGTCAGATTGCTCTTCTGTGGAGGAGGCCGCGCACGCACAGACATACACACGCAAAAACACACACCCTGTTCTTAGCGAATACTTTATATAAATAAGAATGCTTTCTCTATTCAGTTGTGTTAACGTGTCTTTTATTGCAACCAACTAGCAATGCACGCTGAAAGCCCGACCCTGTGTAGCAACAGCTACCTTCCATTAAGCTAACGTTTCATTGCTAACTATCTGACTGGGTTCCGCTTCCGTCGCCGTCGAAATTAGACCCCAAATTATCGCTAGCTGTCCAAAACAATGTTTAAAAAAAAATACAGACGTGAACAATATGTAATTATATCAGTCGTCCACTTACTTAACAACGGCTTGGCTATCTTACCTTGTCGAGACAGTTCACTTTTTCCGTGGGATAAACCACTCGGTTACATCTACCACACAACGGATTCATTTTCGGAAAGACTTCGAGCAAACGGGAATGAAAGCAAAGCGGTTTTTAATTCGAGAAGCACTAATAAACAACAGGCGTGAGCGGCTCCGGTACGTGTTAGCAGTGAACGTCGCTCCAGGCGGAGGCTGTTGATGTTTTACACCGCTGTCTGTCACCCAACGACCAAGAGCGCGAGGAGGCGCGAGGACGACACCACTCTGCGGGAGCGCGCAATCACACCAATCACACCGACACAGTGCTTTTAAATAGATACACTGAATAATAGCCAAGACTTTTTTAACTAACTCATTCATTCATTCATTCATTATCTCCCGCTTTATCCTCTATTAGGGTCGCGGTGGGGTTCCCCATGCCCATCCAGGGAAGAACGTCTCGGGCGCTGGGCAGATAGACCCAGGACAGGGCGCCACACACTCACTCACACAGACACACTCTATATGGGGCAATATGGAGAATTCAATTGACTTGATCCATGTTTTTGGACTGTGGGAGGAAACCGGAGAACCCGGAGGAAACCCACGCAGACACGGAGAGAACATGGAAACTCCACCCAGATGGGGATTCGAACCGGGAATCCCTAGTGCTGAGAGGCGAACGTGCTAACCACTAAGCCACCGTGCCGCCACCTTTTAAACTAACTAACTAATTCATTCATTCATTCATTATCTCCCGCTTTATCCTCTATTAGGGTCGCGGTGGGGTTCCCCATGCCCATCCAGGGGAGAACGTCTCGGGCGCTGGGCAGATACACCCAGGACAGGGCGCCAATCCATCGCTGGGCACACACTCACTCACACAGACACACTCTATATGGGGCAATTTGGAGAATTCAATTGACTTGATCCATGTTTTTGGACTGTGGGAGGAAACCGGAGAACCCGGAGGAAACCCACGCAGACACGGAGAGAACATGGAAACTCCACCCAGATGGGGATTCGAACCGGGAATCCCTAGTGCTGAGAGGCGAACGTGCTAACCACTAAGCCACCGTGCCGCCACCTTTTTAACTAACTAATTCATTCATTCATTATCACCCGCTTTATCCTCTATTAGGGTCGCGGTGGGGTTCCCCATGCCCATCCAGGGGAGAACGTCTCGGGCGCTGGGCAGATAGACCCAGGACAGGGCGCCAATCCATCGCTGGGCACACACTCACTCACACAGACACACTCTATATGGGGCAATTTGGAGAATTCAGTTGACTTGATCCATGTTTTTGGACTGTGGGAGGAAACCGGAGAACCCGGAGGAAACCCACGCCGACACGGGGAGAACATGGAAACTCCACCCAGATGGGGATTCGAACCGGGAATCCCTAGCGCTGAGAGGCGAACGTGCTAACCACTAAGCCACCGTGCCGCCACCTTTTTAACTAACTAACTAATTAATTAATTAATTCATTCATTCATTCATTCATTCATTAACTTCCGCTTAATCCTGTACTCTATCCCAAACCCATCCAGGGAAGAACGATCTGGGCGCTGGGTACATACACCCAACACAGGGTCTATCTCTGGGCACAGTCACTCATCCAGACACATTCCATCCATCCATCCATTATCTCCCACTTTATCCTCTATTAGAGTCACGGTGGGGTTCCCCATGTCCATCCAGGGGAGAACGTTTCGGGCGCTGGGCAGATAGACCCAGAACAGGGCGCCAATATACCGCTGGGCACACACTCACTTACACAGACACGCTCTATATGGGGCAATTTGGAATACTCAATTGACTTGATCCATGTTTTTGGACTGTGGGAGAAAACCGGAGAACCCAGAGGAAACCCATGCAGACACGGGGAGAACATGGAACTCCACCCAGATGGGGATTCGAACCGGGAATCCCTAGTGCTGAGAGTCCAACGTGCTAACCACTAAGCCACCGTGCCATCCCAGACACATTGCATATGGGGCAATTTAGAATTTGATTCCATGTTTTTAGACTGTGGGAGAAAACCGGAGAACCCGGAGGAAACCCACGCAGACACGGGGAGAACATGGAACTCCACCCAGATGAGGATTTGGACCTGGATTCCCAGCGCTGAGAGGCGAATGTGCTAATCAAGAAGCCACCTTGCTGCACACTTGTTATACTTATTCCATCCATTCATCCATTATCTTCCGCTTTATCCTATATTAAGGTCACGGTGGGGTTCCCCATGTCCATCCAGGGGAGAACGTTTTGGGCGCTGGGCAGATACACCCAGGACAGGGCGCCAATCTATTGCTGGGCACACACTCACTCACACAAACACACTCTAGATGGGGCAATTTGGAGAATTCAATTGATCTTGATCCATGTTTTTGGACCGTGGGAGGAAACCTGAGAACCCAGAGGAAACCCACAGGGACATGGGGTGAACGTGGAAACTCCACCCAGATTGGGATTTGAACCGGAGATCCCCAGCGCTGAGAGGCAAATGTGCTAATCATGAAGCTACCTTGCTGCACACTTGTTATATTTATTATTAAGAAAAAAAAATTCTGGAAAAAATAGCAATACCCCTTTAAGTTCTGGGGCAATTGAATAAACACATAGTTCTTTATGGACAGTTATCACAGAGAGGAGACTTCCACAAAGTGAAGTATATTCTGAGTTAAAGCAATTTTAAAGTCATTTTAAAGTCTGATTTTAAAGTCATAATAATACTCACAAGAGCACTTAACACCTAACGGTTGTGTGACGCACATCTAACGTTGTGTCATCACTTATCTAAATCACAATCATGAGCTTTTAACTTTTACTGCTGTGTCCTCTTCGACAGTCATGGGGGTATAGCTCAGTGGTAGAGCATTTGACTGCAGATCAAGAGGTCCCCGGTTCAAATCCGGGTGCCCCCTGTGAAATGCTTGTTTTCCAAATCTTTAGGGTTTTATGCTCCATTATATATTTATATATAATAAATGCCATATGCTACAAGAATCAAATTCAGTTACAAGCAATACACCTATAGAAAAAAACAATAACATCTCCAAATTATCTCTCAGCATGTCTTTGGAATGTTGGTGTATAGAGTTCCTGTAGTAACCCACAAGGGCATGGGGAGGACGCAGAAAGGCCAATTGCTTGGAAATCAAACCTTAGTAGTTAAGAAATAAAGCTATCGACACAGGGAGAACATGGAAATTCCACCCAAATTGGGAATGAGACTGGGATCCCCAGCTCGGAGAGGTGAACGCACTAACCACTAAGCCACCTGGTTTTCTGTTGCATCGTGTTACTTTCTCTGCAATATACATTCTCTGCTGGTAGCAAAAAGTACTTTGTTTCATCAGACAGTCCATCACTTAGATACCCAAGGGACCTTGAAGTGTGAGATTGAGACAGTGGAGTGAAATTGAGCACCACAGAAGCACTAAAAAGGCAGCGAACCATTCGCCTATTCTGCTAAATTTACTTTTAAATGGTAGCATTGCTCAAACAAGAGAAAGAAAAACTCAGCTGTGTGGAGCGATAAAGGTCGAAGATTTATTTTTTTAATAATTACTACTAAAATTGATTCTTTATTTATAATCAGAAATGACCCAGAAGAGGACATAACTGATGTTAAACTAACAAGCACCTAGAAGTTGTTATTATTATTTACTACTTTGCCAAAAAATAATGAAAAGCATATTTGAGGTAAGAATATGTTTTTTCTAAAAAAAAATATTTAATGATACTTTAAATATTATAAATATGGATATGGCACGGTGTGGTTAGCACGTTCACCTCTCAGCACTAGTTATTCCCGGTTCGAATCCCCATCTGGGTGGAGTTTCCATGTTGTCCGCGTGAGTTTCCTCTGGGTTCCGGTTTCCTCCCACAATCCAAAAACATGGAACAAGTCAATTCAATTCTCCAAATTGCCCCATATAGAGTGTGTTTGTGTGCTTCTATGTGTGAATGTGTGTCCAGTGATAGATTGGTGTCCTGTCCTGGGTCTATCTGCCCAGCGCCCGAAACATTCTCCCCTGGATGGGCATGGGGAACCCCCCCCCCCGCGCGACCCTAATATAGGATAAAGCGGAAGATAATAGATGGATGGGCAAAGCCTTCTCTGCTATCTGAAATATCAGCCTTATAGATGTGTATTTTAGCTTGTTTATGTGGTACTGTGTGACATTATTCAGGCTTTTAGTCAAGACATGGAAAGCAAGCCTTCATGTAGCCTAGCAACAATTATTCAGTTTAGTTAAGTAACTTATGACTTGGCAACCATATGGACAGTATTTTCCCTATTTAGCTTCAGTTCAGATCTTCATCAGTCTTCATGGCTCCTTCAATGTGTCTGATTATGTCCTTCAATCCAGTTGCTGGTTGTTCTTTTCCAATTTAACCTTTGACACTTCCCAGCATGACTGTCTTTTCCAGTAAATTATGTCTTTAATAAAAGAACATAAATTTAGATTTCTGGGCTTCAAAAGCCACAATGCTCATTGTTAAAATAATACAGTAACAGAAAGGGGTTTGGAACTTTCCTGTATCATGACTCTTTCTAATTTTTAAGTCTGATGGCGTCTGGCAAACAGAATGCGGGTGCATTACTGCCATCTACTGGACATCAGGGTGTAGAATCGACGTTAGAATATGAATACATACATACATTTACATTACATTTGGCAGACACTTTTATCCAAAGCGACTTACAAGGTGAGCACAGGGTTAATCACAACATCCCTGGAGCAATGAGGGTTAAGGGCCTTACTCAAGGACCCACATTGGTAATTTCAGTGGACCTGGGATTTGAACCCCCAACCTTTAGATTGATAGCCCAACACCCTAACCACTGAGCTACCGTGCACATATATAGTCAAATGTAAATGGGCATCTGCACATCACACGTATAGAAGCGTTTATGACATTACATTTGAAGTTGATCATCATTTTGCAGCTAGTAAAACATTCACAGCTGACTTACCACAAACCAACATTGTGGTTTGTGGACGTTTTTGTCCATTTTATCCATAAAAGCATGTTCTAAGTCAAGAATATAATGTTGGATGACTTCTTTATATGTTCAGTTAACATATTTCCCTGCTTAAGAAAACTGTTTGCAGATCATGTGCTTATAATTCATTAAAAAATAAAAACACATAGTTTGGAGTTTATTTGTATAAAACATCACAAAAAATGCAGAGAAAGCTCTACCAATATAAACAGCTTGCTCTCATGTTTTAGAGAATACTTATTTTGTTCATAACACAAATAACATCCTATTAAATATTTCAAGTAATGCTTAAATAGCTTAAAGACTGAGCAGCAATGACCATACGAATATGGCACTTTCGAAAAACAAGAGTGTGATTAGGCAGGGACTTCTATCTTCGGTGAAGTAAACTTGTCCTTCAAAGAATCTTGATAAAGAACCAAAGTGGAATCCATCTGCTCCGGTTAACACAATCCAGTTTTTAAAAAAATATTGACCTCTCAAAAAGAGATAATGTGCAAAAATGTACATGTGGATACACACACACATACTCCATGTCCAGGGTTTGAACCATTTTCGTCAAAATGATCTTTCAGCACATGGTACATTCTGTATACTGTTTGGATGAGGCGCTGAGTCGGCTTTAACTCAACCTCTGGCTTGGGTGATATGGGAATGAGATAAAACCTCATCTAACACACACATCGAGTTCTGGGTTCTTATTAGGAATTAATAGACTACTTCGCTACACGTGAATGCATCCAATCCAGACTTGCAGGTAAGCTAGAAGGGGGGGGGAGAAAAACTGTTAATTATATAAAATAGTATGATGGCTAATTAAACACACAAAACCTATTAAATAATTAAATGGCAAACCAATTGTTCTTTCCTAGTTAGCAAAAGCAATTGTTTTTAAAGTTTAATAGTAAACACACACTTAGTAAAAAACACACTTACCCCTCTCCAGTAAGGGCACAACAGGCCTGGATATGCCAGGAATGGCCAGTGATACAATTCAGGGTAAGACAATGTGAAATCTCAGCTGCTGACATGCTGTTCTTCATGTCCTGCTTATTGGCCAACACGAGGACTGATGCATTCTGTAAGTCCTAAAAATTATGTAAAGTAATAAAAAAGTCAAAACATGTAAATTAAAAGTTAAAAATATGTATATTTGTATGCAAGTCAAACTCAAATGCATTGTCAAAAAAGATTAAAGTGACAAGAATCGGAGTAAAGTGACTTATGCTGTGGTTAAAATCAATGCAAAAAAGAAAGACGCATGTCGTCAGTATCAATAAACTACAGACTGGCTGGGTAAACATAACAATTGTTTATAAAGTAATATATAATTATTGTACAAAGAACGTGGGTCAGACAACCAGACACCAACACCAAGCGGCTAGTCATTCTACTTAAGTATAAAAACAGGAATAAAGATGTTTTGAAACAGCCGAGTCAAAGTCCTGACTTTAATTCAATATTGAATGTTGTGGAAGGACCTAAAGCAAGTAGGTTGTTTATTAAGGTTTTTTTCATTTTAATAAGGTTCACATATTTTGCCGCTAACAAATACATTAAAGTAAATCCTTTATCCTAAGAAATAAGTGAAAAAGTCTACTATTTTTGTTTCTTTTGCCAATTTGTTCTTTTTTCTTATTTTTTCTATTTTTCATATCTACTTGTTCACAAATCTGGTTAAGTTTGGATAATTTATGTAAATGTATTGGACATATTGGTGGCAACATATTCATTTTAATAAGGTTCACATATTTTGCCGCTAACAAATACATTAAAGTAAATCCTTTATCCTAAGAAATAAGTGAAAAAGTCTACTATTTTTGTTTCTTTTGCCAATTTGTTCTTTTTTCTTATTTTTTCTATTTTTCATATCTACTTGTTCACAAATCTGGTTAAGTTTGGATAATTTATGTAAATGTATTGGACATATTGGTGGCAACATATTAAAAGTCAATACAAATTGTGTGCTTTACAGATTGAAGTAAAAAAACAGCAATTGTGTAAACACTCTGAACCCACCTCATGTGCAAGCATTTTATGTAGCTCGTCTTTTGTTATTGTCAAACGCTCCCGATCTGTGCTATCAACCACCAGAATCACAAACTGTTAAAAATAGAATTGTTAAAAGCTGTGAATTTCCATTATCACACACACCCATAAAACATATATCATTGGTATGATAGACATCAGAATACAAACAGTTTCATTTTTCTCTTTCTCTTTTACACTTTCATTTCCTTATAGCTGGAAAATACCCTGAATTCTTATACTTTAAGAAACACACACACTTTTATACACACTTTTCATTTCAGTGAAACTTAACTTTAACCATACTGACTTCTCAACTTATCCTAGTAACATCCCACCACACATGAACACAAACACACACACACCTCTGTATTGGAGTAATATGTATTCCAGCTGGCTCGTAGTGTCTCCTGGCCACCAATGTCCCACATGTAAAAGCAAGTTTTCTTAACAGTTATTTCTTCCACATTACTGCCAATTGTAGGGGTGGTTTGTACAGCCTCCTTCATTAAACTATGAAAGAATTAAAACACATTTTTTAGAAAAATATAATATATACTGTAGAAGTATCAGTTCCGTTTATCGTAGTACACCAGTTTAAAAACACTGATCAATTTAACATGTTAACACTGTGAAACTTAAACAAATTAAACATTTCATGCTTTTAAACATGAAACATTCATGTTGTCTACTGTGACAGTAAATTAAGTACCTTTAGATAATAAATAAGACAATTTAAAAACATGTCTCAAAGACAATTCTCACTATATCTGTCATTTTTGACATTACTTAAATATTAATTTACTAATCCATCACTTGGTACACAATCATTTACACGTCACACACACCAAATAGGGAAAAATTGGAGCAGCCAATTCATCTTGAGGATAGTGGAAAATCCAGAGAATTCCCAGACACAGGGAAAACATGGAAAATCCACCTGGCTTGGGATTTGAACCTGGATCCCTAGTGCTGAGAGGCAGCCGTGCTAACCACTATGCCACCATATTATGTAACATAGAATATAAAATATGTACTTACAACTGGTAGAGAACTGTTGTCTTTCCAGCATTATCTAAACCAATGATAATTACTTTGTGTTCTGAAAAAGAGTTAAGTATTTATTACACACACGTGGAAAATGTCAGTGCTATCACGCAAAAAGATCTATTGTTCATAATAAGACCAATCAGCCGATGTTCCATGTTTCCACTGCTTCTGAATTTAGATACTCATGAAACTGCATGTTATGCTGAGCTCAGCATCCTACAGTGTTTTATCAGACATGTCTCCAGACTCTGACCCATGTGATGTAGCTGTCAAAATGTGAACTTTCAGCTTATGCAGATCTTATGTAATTGCTCTAATTATCTGTTTTGCACAGGTGAATAGAACAGAACACTTTATACCCATCTTAATTGTCATGATAGCTATGGCAGTTTGACCATGGAAGTAAATTAAAAATAAAGCACAGGGCGTTGTTTCTTAAAGCAGACTCTAAGTCTGAAAAGTCAACTTCACCTGCCTCTTTAAAATTTTAAGAGCTTGAAAGTTTTTTTTTTTTTTTTTTTTTTTTTACTGTTTCCCTATAACCTTAAATAGGCGCAAAGGGGACATGAATATTCATAACTAATTTAATATCTTCTATGAATTATTAAACAATGAATACATCAATAAATCAATGCTTTTTATATAAGAAAATCAAAAAAAGAAAATCAAAGACACCGATTTCCATCAGGACTCTATTACTTTTATCGATGTTTCATGTTGTCATTTTTATTCAGATAAATATTATAGTAAGAATGTGGAAAATGTCAGTGCTATCACGCAAAAAGATTTATTGTTCATAATAAGACCAATCAGCCGATGTTCCATGTTTCCACTGCTTCTGAATTTAGATACTCATGAAACTGCATGTTGAGCTGAGCTCAGCATCCTACAGTGTTTTATCAGACATGTCTCCAGACTCTGACCCATGTGATGTAGCTGTTAAAATGTGAACTTTCAGCTTAGACAGATCTTATGTAATAGCTGTAATTATCTGTTTTGCACAGGTGAAAAGAACAGAACACTTTATACCCATCTTAATTGTCATGATAGCTATGGCATTTTGACCATGGAAGTAAACTAAAAATAAATCACAGGGCGTTGTTTCTTAAAGCAGACTAAGTCTGAAAAGTCAACTTCACCTGCCTCTTACAATTTTAAGAGCTTGAAAGTTTTTTTTTCCCCCTATAACCTTAAATAGACACAAAATAGTCATGAACATTCATAACTAATTTAATATCTTCTATGAATTATTAAACAATGAATACATCAATAAATCAATGCTTTTTATATAAGAAAATCGAAAAGAAAATCAAAGACACCGATTTCCATCAGGACTCTGTTACTTCTATCGATGTTTCATGTTGTCATTTTTATACAGATAAATATTATAGTAAGAATTCATCTAAAATCCATTTATTAAATATTACATTGTTAGTTAAACTTAAGGTACAGCTCTAACGTGGTTCATATTAAAGTGGTATTATGTGAAATTATGGATAACATAATATATATATATATATATATATATATATATATATATATATATATATATATATATATATATATATACACACACACACACACACATATATATACAGTATATATATATATATATATATATATATATATATATATATATATATATATATATATATATATATATACAGTGTTATTAAATGAAATTATAAAAAATATATATATAATTTTGTTATCCATAATTTCACTTAATAACACTTTTACACAGTATATATATAAATAAAAGTGTTATTAAGTAAAATTATGGATAACATAAAATATAATATATATATAAAAAATAATATATATAATTATTTGACTTACCTTTGTTTCCGAACAGCTCCATTAGTTTGGCAAAAAGTTGTCCCATGTTTGTTAAGAACTGTCAGAACTCGAAGCAATAAAAGCTATAATCTTTGTGAATTTTGGGTTTATGTTGTTATGCTGTGTTCCCCCGCGCTGTCAGACGGAGCTGATCTTAATGCTGCTAAATGAACCGACACCTGCAGAACTCCGTTGTTTGCTTTCGACGCTTACGATCTAAATACAGTAAAGTTTTCGATGACGGCTGAGTAGAAACAACGCAGTGGAAGAGCTGAGAGTAAGAAGCGCAAAGCCGGCGTCACGCCGCGTCCTTTACTCCAGCGAGGCGGGTTCGCACCTGACGCACTGAATGACGCAGAGCTGAAGGAAAGAGCGCCTCTGATTGGCCTCGTGTGGAAATGACGCGCTCGCTCTGAACCTAACAGAACATAAATGGCGCGGGGCGGTGCACCGGACACTGACGTAACCCGAGCGGTTTCGATTTGTTGTGTGGAAACACCCGAGGCTTTGGTTCCACCACCTATCCATTATCTCCCGCTTTATCCTCTATTAGGGTTGCGAGGGGGTTCCCCATGCCCATCCAGGGGAGAACGTTTCGGGCGCTGGGCAGATACACCCAGAACTGACGCCAATCTATCGCTGGGCACACATACACA
The DNA here is from genome assembly GCA_019802505.1 of Corydoras sp. C115. Taxonomy (NCBI): domain Eukaryota; kingdom Metazoa; phylum Chordata; class Actinopteri; order Siluriformes; family Callichthyidae; genus Corydoras; species Corydoras sp. C115. The sequence goes on along the minus strand of JAFMOC010000085.1, from coordinate 792,414 downwards.
CTCTATATGGGGCAATTTGGAGAACTCAATTGACTTGATCCATGTTTTTGGACTGTGGGAGGAAACCAGAGAACCTGGAGGAAACCCACACGGAGAACATGGAAACTCCACCCCTCCACCCAGATGGGGAATCAAACCGGGAATCCCTAGTGCTGAGAGGCGAACATGCTAAACCACTGTGACGCCCCTATCCACTATCTTCCGCTTTATCCTCTATTAGGGTTGCGAAGGGGTTCCCCATGCCCATCCAGGGGAGAACGTTTCGGGCGCTGGGCAGATACACCCAGGACAGGACACCAATCTATCACTGGACACACACTCACACACACAGAAACACTCTATATGGAGCAATTTGGAGAACTCAATTGACTTAATCCATGTTTATGGACTGTGGGAGGAAACCGGAGAACCCGGAGGAAACCCACACGGACACGGGGAGAACATGGAAACTCCACCCTTCCACCCAGATGGGGATTCGAACCGGGAATCCCTAGTGCTGAGAGGCGAACGTGCTAACCACTAAGCCACTGTGACGCCCCTATCCACTATCTTCCGCTTTATCCTCTATTAGGGTCGCGGGGGGGTTCCCCATGCCCATCCAGGGGAGAACGTTTCAGGCGCTGGGCAGATACACCCAGGACAGGACACCAATCTATCACTGGGCACACACTCACACACACAGAAACACTCTATATGGAGCAATTTGGAGAACTCAATTGACTTAATCCATGTTTATGGACTGTGGGAGGAAACCGGAGAACCCGGAGGAAACCCACACGGACACGGGGAGAACATGGAAACTCCACCCTTCCACCCAGATGGGGATTCGAACCGGGAATCCCTAGTGCTGAGAGGCGAACGTGCTAACCACTAAGCCACTGTGACGCCCCTATCCACTATCTTCCGCTTTATCCTCTATTAGGGTCGCGGGGGGGTTCCCCATGCCCATCCAGGGGAGAACGTTTCAGGCGCTGGGCAGATACACCCAGGACAGGACACCAATCTATCACTGGGCACACACTCACACACACAGAAACACTCTATATGGAGCAATTTGGAGAACTCAATTGACTTAATCCATGTTTTTGGACTGTGGGAGGAAACCGGAGAACCCGGAGGAAACCCACACGGACACGGGGAGAACATGGAAACTCCACCCAGATGGGGATTCGAAACGGGAATCCCTAGCGCTGAGAGGAGAATGTGCTAACCACTAAACCACCGTGCCACCCCGGCCTTAGTTCGAAATTCTAATTCTGAGATAAAAAAGTCCAAATTCTAAGATTAAAAGTCAGGATCCGGAGATAATTTAGTGGCGGAAATGGGCTTCCATACAAAATACCTCACTGAGCCATTCATCCATTATCTTCCGCTTTATCCTCTATTATGGGTTCCCCATGCCCATCCAGGGGAGAACGTTTCGGGCGCTGGGCAGATACAGCCAGGACAGGGCGCCAATCTATCGCTGGGCACACTCACACACACAAACACACTCTATGTGGGGCAATTTGGAGAACTCAATTGACTTAATCCAAGTTTTTGGTCTGTGGGAGGAAACCGGAGAACCCGGAGGAAACCCATATGGACACGGGGAGAACATGGAAACTTCACCCAGATGGGGATTCGAACCGGGAATCCCTAGCGCTGAGAGGCGAACGTGCTAACCCTAAACCACCGAAATTCTTATTCTGAGATGAAAAAAAGTCCAAATTCTAAGATTAAAAGTCAGGATCCGGAAATAATATAGTGGCGGAAATGGGTTTCCATACAAAATACCTCACCGACACATCCATCCATTATCTTCCACTTTATCCTCTACTGCGGTAGTTGGATTGTTCTCCCCTGGAAATGTTCTTCCCTGGATGGCCACGGGCATGGGCGACCCCCCCCCCCCGCGACCCTTCCCCCCACCCCGCGACCCCAGTAGAGGATAAAGCGGAAGAGAATGGATGGATAGATATCTCGGCTATTAGTTATGCCTCCTCTTTTGTAATCTTTATATTATATATATATAATATTATATAATATTTATATAATATTTACTTTTAACCTTTGAAACTAATTAAAATTTATTTTTAGTAAAACAATTATTTAAACATGGTGTCCAGTTTGTTTTTACTGTCTTTCACCTACTATAAATTATATTTAGTTTTTATGCTTATATTTTAATTTATTTATTTATGGTCTTTTCCCCTTTTGTAAAGCTGCTTTGTGTTGTAAATTATATTGTAAGAAGTGCCTTTTAAATAAAATAAACTGAAGTCAATTCAGGTTAAAAATTAGTTGCCCACAATTACTTTTGTAATTGTTTTTGTAATTGTAATATTCTAAATTCTTTTTTACGAACAAATGTTTAACAATCTAACCACCTAAACATTCATTCATTCATTATCTCCCGCTTTATCCTCTATTAGGGTCGCGGTGGGGTTCCCCATGCCCATCCAGGGGAGAAATTCACGGGCACTGGGCAGATAGACCCAGGAAAGGGCGCCAATCCATCGCTGGGCACACACTCACTCACACAGACAAACTTTATATGGGGTAATTTGGAGAACTCAATTGACTTGATCCATGTTTTTGGACTGTGGGAGGAAACCGGAGAACCCGGAGGAAACCCACGCAGACACGGGGAGAACATGGAAACTCCACCCAGATGGGGATTCGAACCGGGAATCCCTAGCGCTGAGAGGCAAACGTGCTAACCACTAAGCCACTGTGCCGCCTCCACCTAAACATGTTTTTGTTTTTACCATTAGGAATCCCTTTGAGTCAGAAACATAGCGTGTTTGCATAGTCATCATATGTGCTTCCTTGAAAATTCACAGGTTGAGTCATAACTGCAAAATGTGCACAAGACATGCGTGTTTACAATATCATGGGCTCTAATTAAGAGCTATAGGTCTAGGGTTTTAGTAATGTAACCAGCAAAACATTCATATAATGATGTTATTCACACTCTTGCAAATGCACTACAGATAAATTAAGATACCTAAATATTATCCTTTCAGGGGTTTAAAACATCTCATTCTAACTTAATCCCCATTAGCAGCTATAGATATATAGATTATAATTTGTGGCTATAAAAATGTTATTTGTGAAGTCATATGCTGTTATTATTACGTATATTGATATGATATTTTACTATATTATTAATATTTACAACTATAATACTATTATATGTTTGGTGCTCGGTCCACTGTTTATCTTACAGGAAACCTAGAAGTTTTTTTTCTATCTGCCTATAGTCTAAGAAACTTCCTGTTTGCAGCTTATTCTGTGGTTAACAGAACTTGAATGATGTCATGCGCTGTGATAAGAGCAAGAAATCTACACACCACAATATAACATTGTTTAACATGTTAGTAATCACACATTTCCATATAATGTAGAATCACATTTAATGTAAATGGTGAGTCAAGGAAGCACCACATTATTTTTTCACACAGGCAGTGAATTTAAAAAAAATCAACTTTTTAAAAAATGCCATTTAATGAATTTATTTTTTCCCAAGTAACTTTTTTGAAATACCTTGTGACATTTCAGTTCCTCTTTCAGGTCCAGATTTTTAAAAAATGTTGACTCGTCTATTTAATTACCTCACAGGCACCAGTTTGATGAAAAGCCATAATATTGTTCATGTTAATCAATTTAATAAAGTGAGTTATTATGGGAATTTGAGAGTTGAAATGTGCCACATGCTTGCTTACTCAATATCACAGTCTTTCAGAGTGCTGAATGTGTGAGAAATACAGAAATAGCATGATACCAATCTCTGCCCTCGTCCAAAACATTCACGTCAGCTTTCGTGACTTCTTGTTTTTTTTTCCAGAATCAGACGGAAAAAACCATTTTGAAAGTTCTTGTAAATGGGTTATTTTTCATTATTATTTAAGTGTTTCTATTACTTGTAGTGAGATAAATAAATCTAAACAAAGTGTTGGAAAGCCTGTTTTTGGTTGGAGTCTTCTCCATCAGAATATTTATATCAACAGTCAGTCTGAATAAATGTTTCATTTCCTGGAATTAGCAGTTTGAGATCAGAGTACAAAGAAAGAGCAGGGGGTTTGTACATGTAAAAAACACAGTAATGTCATCAATTCGGCATAATTATCACAGTAATAATAATAATAATAATAATAATAATAATAATAATAATAATTAGTTTGTATTACACACAGAGGTGAATATTAATGTATTATAATATATATTCATATATTAATAAATTAAATTTTCTTTTAAACTTAAATGAGCTAGTGATCTACCCAGTGTTTTTTTTCTTTTGCCACCGGTTGTGCTGAGTGCCTTTTGTGACACTAATCTGGATAAGTGAATTAAAGGATGAATTGTTAATGAAACCATTCCTCAAAAACTATACTTATAAAAGCAGTTTTAACTCCAGCTACACAATGTACTCTTACATATGCATCTTGTATCTTTGACTTTATGTGAATTGTTAGCTACTTGATTTTGAAGTGCACTTTTACACTAAGAATTGAGCATAGTGTTCATGCATATGTTGATAATATTGTAAAATTGAACATTCATTCTAATAAAGTGAAAATGAGCATTAGTTAAAATTATTTTGAAGGGCAACAGATGATGTTTTTAAGGTCATGGCTCTTCTTTTATGTAAACTTTGCTAAGTGATCTAAATTGAGGTTACAGGTTTTGTATTTACTAAATCTCTCAAAGGGCACAATCGAATGCAAGAATAGTGTACTTGTATATAGATCTGTATATAGGAGCATGTTGGTACAATGTTTAGTTGAAGAACATTGCACTTAGGCGGCACGGTGGCTTAGTGGTTAGCACGTTCGTTTCTCAGCACTAGGGATTCCCGGTTCGAATCCCCATCTGGGTGGAGTTTCCATGTTCTCCCCGTGTCCGTGTGGGTTTCCTCCGGGTTCTCCGGTTTCCTCCCACAGTCCAAAAACATGGATCAAGTCAATCGAGTTCTCCAAATTGCCCCATATAGAGTGTGTCTGTGTGAGTGTGAGTGTGTGCCCAGCGATGGATTGGCGCCCTGTCCTGGGTCCATCTGCCCAGCGCCCGGAATGTTCTCCCCTGGATGGGCATGGGGAACCCCACCGCGGCCCTGATAGAGGATAAAGCGGGAGATAATGAATGAATGAACATTGCACTTTTAAGATTTAGGAAATGCAAATGATGTGCAGCTTGTGCATCTGCAGCTTCATTTCTTTCTTTCTTATAAATGCCCTCCCCCTCCTCCTTTTCTTAGTAAGCTATAGGTATAATCTCCTTTTCATCGAGTCTTTTGTTCTTTATCTGTAATGATCTGTAGAATTTATTTGCATATTCTTTGTTCAGTTTTTTCAACCTTAAATTAAACTTAGTCTTAAACAGTACAGAGACAGAAATGGGTTTTCAATTTAAGTTTTTAATTAAAATACGAATTTACCCACAGATTAAAAACAGAAGGCAAAAAGCAAAATGGAGCTACAATCAGGCACCAAAGAGTACATTTTTTGTTATTTGTATGTGAACAATTGCATTAACGCAACAATTACATTATTTCTCAGGCTATTTACTTGCACATTAAGTGAGCTTCCTTATCAGTGTCCCTTTGTTGTGTGAGTAGAAAAAAGGCCAATTCACTATGTTCACAAACACTCTTCCTGCACGTCAAAAGCTGTTTGAATGTCTCCCACATACACACATTTCTTTTTTATTTATAAATGCCCAAAGAGGTAACACACAAGGCAACAGCATGAGAATAAAGGCAGTAAAAGGTTTACTTTTTGTATGTATATACTTGTGTAGGCAAGAGTTTTGTTTCTAAAACCTGCTTTGTGATATGATACAATCATAACTTTTCATAATGAATGTCAACCAGATATAAAAGGGTGGGACACTTTAATAGAACATCCACACAACAAGTGAATGGCACAGACTTAAGACAACTCACCATACTGTAGCAGGTGTGGCATTGTGAAAAATTCTGGCACTTGCGTTTTTGTGTCTGGCACGTAAAGGAGAGTTTGCCATGCCTACTGCAGTGGTTCATTTGGAAGAGAAGTAGACAGAACAGTACAGAAAACACAACTCTGTACTCGATTAGGATGGTGTCATAGTTTCCTCTTAGCATTTGAAAGAGGTCTTAAACGCAGATTTTACACAATAATGGTGTGGCTCGGGCCATCAACCTGGATTTGCATTTCCATATCACACTGGCTGCCTTTTTGTAGATGCATTTAAACTGATGGCGTGCATGTGAGTCCCCCTCCCCCCAGAAAAAAATACAAAAATACATTAGTTAATGAATTTAGGTGTACCATTTACTGTTTGGCTCTCATCATAGGGCCCAAACTTAATGTGGTACTGTTATTCAACTTGTAAGAAAAATGCAAATAAGCATGGTTCAAGGAGCAAGAATCAAAACAGTAAAAGTGCTATTAAGGGATCATCAACCTTGACAGCCCACTGTTCTACAAATTCTATTTCTATTTATAATCATCTTTCAAAAGTGGGGCCATGTGTAACTACAAGGGACCACTACCTTTTCAGATAATTATATATTATTGTAATATAGATATTAGATTTTTTGCATAATCATACCTGCTATCATGAATAACTTAACATTGGTCAGTGTTATCAATGTGTATCAGCCACTTTAGTAAAGCTGTTCATATCACAAAAATCGGGCTTAGAACAGCGACTGTACACGCTGAAATAAACATAGCAGCAACGGAGCTATAACAGGCAAATGATGTAATAAAATTTTTAGCATTATAAGCGTAATAAATAAAATCCAAAGAAAAAGATAAATTATGTACATGAAAACACATTGGTAGTTTTTTTTTTTTTCAAAAGAGTTTTGTTCTTGGAAATCCTGGTCTCAAATTTATTTATTGACAGATAACATAGATTTACTGTAGGGAAATAGAAGATTAAGTTTAAAGTGGCTTCACATCAATAAAAATTGAAGCCCTTTGACCTGTGTCTTTATATAAAAAATGATCGTTGAAAGGTGGAGGTGATAAGCATGCATTTAAATTCCTGAATTTAGTAAAATCCTGACCAAGTGTTTCGTTTAGTTTAACATTTAAACCAAGAGAAACAACAAAGAGGCCCAGGAAATCCAAAATGTGGACAAAAACGTATCAAGAAACACAATGACCTTAAGACTACAAAGGACAACGCACACATGCACCCATGTATTCTCGCTCAATCGGCTACTCAAACATACTCACAAATTTGCAATAATGCATATTCTGACTCCTACTTGTCATTGGGAACAGTAATAATTCCATGCAGGACTACATAAAAAAATAAAGATTAAAAATGAAAACAAGTTGTAAAATAAGATGACTAAATGCAATATGGCAGCTTGAGCGCATAATAGGAGTATGAACTATACACATTTGCCTGTAATGATTTGTATGGGTTGTAAACAGATTCAGCTATAGACATCAACACTTCGAACCCTGTTATCCTCCTAAAACTTGCTATTTGCCTGACTCTCTGTCCCCTTTCTGTACATTTTTCCTGTCCTCATTTTCAGGGTACTATTTCTAGTGGATATACATGTCTCTGCTCCACTCCTCCTGGTTTTGGTTGTGGCCCACTGTACTCTCGCCAGCATCTACACTTTGGCAGTAGCGCTCCCTCAGCTTGCCCCGCCCACGGTGGTGATGACCGGTTGGCTGTGGCATTAAATTAAGGTTCTCCTGATCAGGCTCAGCCCCTTCATCCTCCCAGGATGCCTGTCGTGGAGCATGATGGACGGGGTTTAATCGGCTTCGGCAGGAGTCTGGCTCCTCGTACGGATCTGTCTCCATGTCATCTGTGTATGCTGAGTCTCGGCTGCCCTGTGTCTCCGAATCGAAGGTGTCTTGGCGTGATAAGGCCCGCCCACCAGCATGTAATTGGCTGCGTGATGAGCGCAGTGGCTGCTTGCTGGCCAGGTCGGTCTGATAGTCGTGGGGGCCGGCCTGTTCAATGATGGGCCCCTCACTCTTTGGCTCGCTGTGCACGAGAAATGGCCCCTGGGAAAAGCCACACCCCAAAGCACACAGCCCCGGCAATCAGCATGCAAAAACACAAACAGATCAAGCAATCAGTTAGTGCTTTGTTAGTTATGTAAGGTCACCATATTCATAACTCATACAACAACACATTCTCCATACACTAACATGCTGTATCTTTTTCCTTTTGGACCCATAAACTTCAGTCACATAAATTAAGCCTGTAAGAGATACAAATCATCCACTAGAGATTCCTATAAATATGTCTTTAGGTCCTTAGTCAACTCTATAAATTAAATCTAAAGCAACATTCTGTAGTTATGTTTTAAATATAAAACAGAATTCTTGAACAGGAATGAGCAAAGTACTTTTTACTTTACCGTGTCCTCTGCAAAATGTGTCTTGCATTTCGGAGTAAAAAAATATCACATTCTATGCAGAAGACAGATGTGTGCAAATAATTATGCAAAGTTATTATTATTAACAGGTATTGCATTTCGTAAAGTAAAATGTGAGCTGTCCAAAGCATTTTTGTCATATTAAAATTGGCAAAAAAAATGCAAAATTGTTAGAAAATTGTAGCAAAAAGAAGTCATAGTTCTTTGGCTATTCTTTATACTTTGAATATTCTTTATACTATGTGATTTTTGTTAGAAAAGTTATGATAATAAAAAATACATAATAAATAATAATAAACCTGGAGAAAACTCCACTCACATTTGCAGGAATAAAATGTCTATGTTAAAAATTATAAATGGTTATTTATATTTGATAGACACTACTGAATGTTGCTTTATCTACAAAAGGCAAGATCATTTCAGCAAATAGTGTATGGTGTAATTTTCTTTACTGTAATTTAAAAATAGCAGGTTAATTGGTAAGCAATGTCAAAAGCAAGATATATTCCAGTACATCTCATGGCTGAAAGTTAAAATTAAAGCCACCATTTTAGACGTGAACATTTTCCCCAGTCTTTATATTTCCTACTATTTTAGTAAACTTATGTCCCGAATCGTTAAAGAAACAGGACAGAAAATATCTCATGATATCTTGAAGTGCTCTTGTTAACTTCACGCAAAGTGAGTTTACATTTTTTGAATGATAGGTTTGAGTGAATCATGGCGTTTTTTTTTTTTTTTTTAAAAACTGTTCCTAAATTGTTTAAAAAAATTCAATTAAATTTAAACAGGTGTTTGAGGGTAAAGGGTTTGTTGCATGTGTTCGTGCTTCTTGGATATTATCACATCTACCACTCTTGATCAAATAATTCACTTATATCTCGCTGCCATGACGACAGTTCTCTTGTCTCCTTGACAACTGTTAAGGTGGAGAGAGGGAATATTACTTTGTTTAAACCACAGTCAAAACACAAACATACACATAGCCATTTAACTTGGGCAAACAACATTAGTATTCACATTCAAAATAGGTAAGACTAAAAGCACTGTGTTAATTAGGTAAGGGGCAGGCGTGTTTTGTAGGCTGGTACCATGGTAACCCAGAAAGGGGCTTAAATTAGGTCCATGTTTTCCAGATGACAAAAAGACTAATGGTGTAGAGTGTAGAAGACCCATAGGTGATGTGTGAGTGTATTTGAAAAAGGGCACTAGGATACAAAGTGTGTAACAGAGACATAGTCAGTGCTGTATCATTTAGTCGTTGTTGAGGTTCTGTTTAAGTAATATATATTAATGGATAGGAAGCACAGAAATAGAAGAGTTTTATTTGAAGTTTCCTATCTGTTCTGCAGCTATCTGTAGTTTTATCATGAGGCACTGCATCTCCGACTTTTTCTCAAAAGCTGCTTTTTGGGTTTCTTAGCTCTTGTTAAAGCGCGTGTTCATCCACTTGACCCTCCCTTTCAGGGGCGGAGCCATCCAGAAGCTCCATGTTGCGGCGGAGTGAGGTAAGCACCTGTACCTGCAGGTTGGAGACAGGCTCGGGTGAGGCAGCAAGTGCTGCTGTGGCCATGGTGCGGTTTAACAGAGGGTTAGGGGGGTTGCTGCTCGGAGGGTGTGTGGCTTTCCAATATGCCTCTAAATAATCTGCCAGGTGTTCACACGCATCCTCCAACTGATTTTCATCTAATATGATGTCAAAGAGCTCCTGAGGAGAAAGACGTGAGGATGTATTGAACATTTAGAAGTGAAGTTTATGTTTAGGGTGCACACAAGCATTTACACACAGAGATACTCACAGGGGGACACTGTGCAAGTTTGTCAGCTGCCACCATCTGAACATTGAGATGTTTAGCCTGAGATTTACCTCTGGATTTAATCAGCCTTTGCAGTACCTAGTAGGGGTAGAAAGGGGTATATTAACAGTTTAAAACTAGTGGAGGTTAATAGCACACAAAGTTAATTAACTTGTAGCTCGTGGTAGCTCAGTGGTTAGGGTGTTGGGCTATCAATCTGAAGGTTGTGGGTTCAAATCCCACTGAAGTTACCAATGTGGCTCCTTGAGCAAGACCCTTAACCCTCATTGCTCCAGGGATGCTGTGATTTAACCCTGTGCTCACATTGTAAGTCGCTTTGGATAAAAGCGTCCAATAAATGACCAAATGTAAATGTAAATGTAAATATTAAAAGGAATCTTTGTCAGTATGTAAAGTTTGTATGTGGGAGTTGAGCTGAGTGTGTAATACCTTTGGAGAGGCAATTTTAATGTAAACTATTATAGGTGCCAGAGATGTTTTAGCAAGTTGAGATGGGTGATTTATGGTATCTGCATCCAGAGCCACTAGCTGTAGAGTCCGAGCCAGTTCGAATATTCTCTCAATTTCACTCTGTACCTCGGCTAAGAAAAATAAAAAAGATTTAATGTGCATGCACACCCCCTAACAAAGACACTATATGACCAAAAGTATGTAGATGCATGACATTGCAGTGTCATTAGATTTGTTGATATCAAAATCCAAAATACTGGTCATGAAGAAAAAATATATTTAGGATATTATTTCGATCCAGAAGATGGCTAAACTAGGGCAGTGTAAAAAATTCTTAGATTTTTTTTTATGGAATTGGGAATTTATGGGGAAAAATGTTTGCCAAAAGTTGTAGACACTCAGTAAAAAAGGGCATTTGTGGGTTCAGGCACTGTTGGTTGATAAGGCTTTGCTTCACTTTTTAATTTCCTTTACAGTTCATTGGTTTTCAACCGGATCTCAGTCGGGGCTCTGTGACGTTCTCCATGGCTCCTACATGCCAAAGTCATTACAACATAATAGCTACCACAAAACTGACATTATATAAATGCCTAAACTGTTCATTTGAATGGAATTAATAGATTTATTCCCGGTTCTGAGAGGCAGAAGGGTGAGCTAACATAGTTTTGGCCATACTGTGCATGAGCACACATTCCACAATAAAATCCATATACACTTTTAAGAAAAAAATAATGAGAGCGATCATAATGGACAAAGTGCCATTATTTTGCATAAAAGAGTCATAGCTACCTTAATTAAAAAATGCAGCAATATGTTAGTTTCATGCATGTGGAGGTCACTGTGGTCTGTTAGAGCACATATACATTTAGTATAGCAAATCACCACGTCACTAATCTTACTCCAGACATCAAAAACAGCTATTTAAAATTATAAATGCAACATACAACATGTTTTAGGTAAACAGAGAGCAGAACATTTAGCCACATTCACTGGCCATAAATGCACTTTATGTACTGTAGTTCATACTTTGCACACAATAATTGCCCCAATAAAAATGTACAGAGGCCAATATTGACCAGATATAAGATAAGTGAGATAAGAAAAAAAGTGTTAATAATCTGTAATGGCTGTATCATGGTCAAACAGCCCTTTATCATGTTCAATCATTGTATACTGTTACTGGATAGTTAATAAAGAACCTCTTTTTGACCGTGTTTTTTTTTTTTTTTTTTTTGTAAATTTGTATTTTTTTCAGCTCAACTTTGTGTAGAAATATGTATTGATATTTAGTAAAAAGTACACAATGCATTTTGTTAATACATTCTTAATCACACACATATCAGTATTGCACACCCTAGTAGGTTTTAGTCAAATTTCCAATAGCCAAAGAACTGCCAAAGGTATTGAACACATCCTGAATAGGAAACATATTCATTTTAATGCATAGTGCAAATTTCAAGGATATTTTGCACAAAAGTTATGAAACATATATTTTAGGTCTCAAATATTCCTGATTAGATTTCCAGTTTAGAAATGGTAGATAGCATTTTGGCTTTTATCCTTTGCTAAGTATATATGAAGCAGTCCATACATTTCTCAAATTCTTTGCATTTCAAAATCATTAAAAAAAGTACTTCCTTCATTTTCATTTCTTGCATTACTTAGTCTCCTTATGCCTACATGTCTGTTTCTTTACAGTCTTGGTATATGTCTTATTCGCTTTCTCACATTTATACAGACTCACTACTGCATTAAGACCCATTTTGAGTAAAGTACTAGAGTGTGGGCATTGCTTTCATTATGGTTTCTCATGCTATGCAGTCTACACCCTGCTCATCTTTTCCTTTTTCTTCAAGCTTCTGTCTATGCTCAGCTCCCTAGTCCTATTTGGTGTTCGTATGTCTGTCACTTAGCATCTTTAAGACACATCTCAAAACATATCTTTTCCACAAACACTTGCTATAAAAAATATTGTTCTTTCATTTGTAAATCGCTTTGGATAAAAAGTGTCTGCTGAATTATTAACTGTAAATGTGTAGTGGTAAGCAGTTCACACAGGTCTACCTATTTATCTTACGTGTTACATAGTTTTGATTCTGCCTTTTCTTGTCTTGGCTTCACCATTGTTCTTTAGTTCCTATTTTTGTGTTATTTGTTACTTGGTTTTGTGTTATTCCTGTTTATTGCATTAAAATTTATTGCATTATGTCAATTCTCTAATAAGTTAAATGTACCACATACAATATAGTATCTTGTAAAAGTGACTGTAAAAATATATTCTACTTATTTTTCCACTTTAACCACTGCCATGTAAAATATTAGTTTTGTAACTACAACTGCAACATCAGTTTTAGGGGCAGAGAGACAACAGCAAACAATTAAATGAGTAAAGAATGGATGGAAAAATAATGTAAATAATATTGGTAATTTTTATTTCTGTTAAACATGTTTAGTGTGGGCTTTTTCTTTACTCTTAGACCTGGCATTCAACAAGCGTGTTAAAAGCCTTCAATGCAAATAAAAAAAAGAGATAAATGTGAGTGATGTGGATGAAAGAATGATAAGGTTCAAGAAAAAATGGGCAAGATGACAAGATACGTACCCAGTACGTCTGAGGTGGAAAGAGAAGAAAGGTAATAGAGCGAAGGGGTGTGGTTGAAAAAGAGAGGTGCATTGAGAAAGGCAAAAAGACAGAATAAAAGAAAAAGAAGAAGCCAATCAGGCACAGCAACTCACAGGAAATGTTTTAAAGAATGTTCTGGAAACACACAATGTTCACAGAGAAACCATGAAACAGTCTGGAAATTTTGTAAAACATTTTAAGGAACCATAACTTAAATGATGGTATTTCTCACTGCTCCAATTACCTTTCAGACCTCCATGTATGAATTTTATCATTGAATCGGAAAAAAAAGTGTGTGACTTTCCTACCCAAACTGGATCTGGTGCTGGAACGCTCAATGATGGTGTGTTTGCTGGGGTTGTTCAGAACAGAGCGCTTGGCAAGTGATATATCTGCTGTGACCCGCGTAATAGATATTCTGCAAATATTCAACAACCAACAGTATTATTACCAACTTGTGTGATAAAGGTTTACTATATTTACATCACTGTCTTACACTGATGAGAATCACATACCTTCCCTCAAACTTGTGTTTCAAGAAGTCAAAGAGAGCTTTTTGCATCATATCAGTAACCTGAACAATCAAGCACACACACACACACACACATACACACATACACACACACTATTAAGCTCCTTAGTTATTTGCTTTAATAAATTGAATTTACATAAATATATCAATTGTCTTCATTTTGTAAGTTAAAGGCACACTTTTATAATATTTTCATTTGACTCTCAAAAAGAGATAATTATATTATGAAGCATAATACACTTAATATACTTTTAGAATTTATTTGCAATATTAAAATTTAATAGTATTCGCTGGGGTCAAAGTTTTCTCAGTGCCATTTGCAACTACACATGATTTGCTGTGCTACCTTCTCTTATTCCTGCCTTTAATTAATTAAAGTGCACGCCTGCAAAGCCAGCTTTAGGGAACACTTATACTCATACCTCATAACCTTTGAGTGATGGCCCCACCAGAATTATGGGTCTCATAGAAGGCACCACATCATAAGGGGGAACATGTTCCATCTGAAGGATCACAAACATATATATCCAAGTTAGGTAGTGTAAGACACTGTAACCCTATGCTTGTAAACAGATGCAAGATATGAAATATAATAAAACTAAAACATGATTACAAGAAAATAATCATTTTGCTAACCACAGATACAGGGATCTTACTAAAAACAATCAAATTCCTGCAAATGGTGTCAACGGTAGTATACGCATAATAGTGCGTGACACACTCATTGCTTTATTGCAAGTAATGCCGAAAAACACACTCATGAATCATGCCGTCACGGTACCAACAATACAGTGACATGCCCTAAATCAAGCTGCAGAGTGCATGGTTGACAGCCCCGTGAGCCACGTTTCGGGGTTGTAAAGTGTATTTAAACCTCTGCAGTGTAGCGAAGAGTAAGTATGACAAATTGCATGGAAATTGAAGCAATGGTGTGGATTTGTGTAGGGAAAACACACAGGCCAGTGAATGTAAACAGAAAAATATGGTAAGAAGTTCTTAGTTAGCAATCTGAGTGGGATATTCAGTGGCTCATTTACAACAGACTGTTCATGGCTGAAATATTGCAGCTTTATTCTGCTTTAGCTTTCTGTAAAAAGGGTATAAAGACAGAATGGTGGGCTGGTCATTAACATTTTTCTTTTAAACCAGCATCAAAGGTAGTCACAAAGTCATATCCACTTCTGTGAAATGGTGTTTTGGCAGACCAAAGTTTTTCTTTTGAACCCATTGCTAGTCATGCTTTCAATTTTTCAACCTGTGTAAAAGCACACATACAAGCAACTCTGTCTCCTGTGGTTGCATGTGTAGGTAATTATTCATTGGTGCATTCAGCTCCTGGACAGCTTACAGACCATCTTCTTTGCAAGAACTGTTTTGAGCAATACAGTTGTAGGACAATTTTGTGTCTTTAATTCCCCTGCTAGCATGCATTTAGATTGAAAAACCCCAGAGTTTCCAGAGAAAACCCATGTAGGCATGGAGAGAACATGCAGACTCAAAAAAAGGACCTTTGTCCACTCCACACAAAAATCAAACATATGACCTTCTCTCTGTGAGTGAGCACTCTTAAGAGCGCTACCAACTATGCCACCCTGCTATCCTTTAATGTCTTCCCAATGTCTGTCAATGAATGGTTTGGTCTAAAATCATCTATTTAGTTATCAAAAGTTCATGGGCTCTGGCTAAAATGACTTCATTTGAGCTGAGATTTTACCTCCAACCAACTCCTGACACTAACAGCACGTGTTTCTTTACCAGGAATCATGTTTTAGTTACAACCCTTCTTTGTTTTGTGATTCATGTTATTTTCCTTTGTAATTTGCTATCTACACTGGCTTTTTCCAGGGTTTAAGCTACATAGGATTGTTGAACTACAGGCCATCTTTGCTAGCACTAATGTTTACTAGAAAACCCCAAAGTACAGTAATTTGCTTTGCATAAAGCCATGATTATACTTTCTTGCAGACACGCAAGCTTATAGTCACGACCACTGTGGGAGTACAGATTTATTATTTTTGCATGTTTGCTGAGAGGACTTGATCCACACATGCACAGGTGTTTTGTCTTTGCCTAGTCTTGGCTATTTCCTTTTTAATATGATTGCATGTATAAACATCCCTAAATAGTTGTACAGATAAGTTAAGCCAGACCTCTTTACCAAGCTTTACACAGTGTATATTCAATTCACTGAACAAGTGGTGTTTCATGCTACTGTATCATGCCCCAAGAGCATGTGCAGCTGGTGGCCTGTGATGCATCACTAACAATTTTCAAAAGTAGATTAAATACACATGTATTTACTCTAGCATTTAATTAATCCCTGTAGATAAAAGTGCAGCGCTCATGTTAAACTGCATTGAGTTGATCTGGGATAGTGAGTGCTGCCATTTTACCTCTTCATCAAGTGTATTAGTGGAGCGTGAGGTGCTCAAATGCTGACAGTCCAGGGAGCCCTTTTAAATACATAGTCTGTAGACTTTGCCCCTATTAGCTGCACTAGACAGTGCTCTGAAATCCCATGGTGTACTGTTTTACACTGTGTATCAACAGTGCAGTGTTCTAATTTCTCTGTTTTTTGTTGTTTTCTTTTGTGGCGATACCAGCTCCTCATCCATAACACTGATGGAATAGTACAACATTGACCTAGATTACTTTTATCTTCACTGAGAATGGACTTTTATGATTCAACATAAAAATCTTGATGATCTAACACACTTTTATTTTATTAAATTAGTGGTTTTGCGGGCAGCATGGTGGCTTAGTCATTAGCACGTTCGCCCTAAGCGCTAGGGATTCCCAGTTCTAATCCCAATCTGGGGGAGTTTGCATGTTCTCCCCGTGTCTGCGTAGGTTTCCTTCCACAATCCAAAAACATGGATCAAGGTCAATTGAATTCTCCAAATGACCCCATATAGAGTGTGTTAGTGAGTGTGTGCCCAGTGATAGATTGGCGTCCTGTCCTGGGTGTATCTGCCCAGTGCCCAAAAGGTTCTCCCCTAGATGGGCATGGGGAACCCCCCCGCGACCCTAGTAGAGGATAAATTGGAAGATAATGCATTAACAGTGGGTTTGCAGTTCTGCCAAGACCTTACTGTGAAGAACTTTGAGCACAGTTAAAATAAATGATTTAATTTACTTATTGCTGATTTAACATATTTGGTTTCTGTTGGATCGAGCATTTTAAAATAGACATACATAATCTGTATATTACAATTTCACTGTTAATAGTGCTTAGCCAATTAAAAAGTGTATGTTTCTCACCAGGCACGGTGGCTTAGTGGTTAGCATGTTCTCCTCTCAGCACTAGGGATTCCCGGTTTGAATCCCCATCTGGATGGAGTTTCCATGTTCTCCCCGTGTCTGCGTGGGTTTCCTCCGGGTTCTCCGGTTTCCTCCCACAGTCCAAAAACATGGATCAAGTCAATTGAGTTCTCCAAATTTCCCCATATAGAGTGTGTATGCGTGAGTGAGTGTGTGCCAGCGATGGATTGGCGTCCTGTCCTGGGTGTATCTGCCCAGCGCCCGAAACGTTCTCCCCTGGATGGGCATGGGGAACCCCACCGCGACCCTAATAGAGTATAAAGCGGAAGATAATGAATGAATGAATGAATGAATGTTTCTCACCAAGCCTCAGTCCTCATAAGATCTCTTTCTAATGAAACAAGCAGTTTTAGTTTCACTTCAGTTTGATCTTTTTGAGGCTTCAGGTTTAGAAATTTGTAAAGCTGCTTTAAGACAATACACTATTGCAAAAAATCCAATATAAATAAATTAAAATTTTACATTTTACGTGGACACACACACACACACACACACACACACACACACACACACACACACACACACACACACACACACCATCCAAGGACAAAATGTATAACTCAAATTCATTGCTGTAACCCTAATGGCCCCTTAAATATTCATATATGTAAACTTTAACCAGGTTTTAAGACTGTCTCCCACCTGCTATAAATGCAAAGTGAATATAATGATTTACACTATCTATAATAGGATTAACTGCTGATTACTCTAAGCAGTTTGAAGCACATGCACAACAAAACATGCAAAACATAGCACAAGTAATATACAGTCACATAATTTTTATATTTATATTTAATTGTAATTGACATTTGTTGTGATATTAGTATCTGTTGAGACTGTAACTTTAAGAACAGTTCTTCTAACTCTGTTACAAGCCTTATTATATTAAGTAAATTACTTACCAAATACATTATTATTCATTCATTAATTAAATAATAAAATGAATTACCAAAGCAGGAGTTAGAAGATCACTGCAGGTAATGGGTCAATTAACACAATGTGTTAACCAACACCTAATGTGTTATAGTCATTGTAATATTTTTAACGTGGTGCTTTTTAAAGAAAATATTGCATACTGGTCACATAAGTTGTTTTGTAAATATAATTATTTTAGTGTCTAAAACCTTTACATAGTACTGGATATGTAGCAAAATAATCTTTCAGATCAAAGCAGTAGTGTGTAGTGTCCACGCTAAGCTGTTAAAACACTCCACTGATCCAGCTCACTATCGATCATATCCAGTGTAATTCTGAGTCATACTAAAATGGCTGGTTCCTTAAAGGAGATAAAAAATGTTGGTCACTAGCTGTAACAATTTTATCTTCACAGGAAAAAGAAATCCTATTAAGCGATGACAGTAGCAATTACCAACTGGATGTTTCTACAAATTATCTCATCTTATCAACAAGCAATAAAAGCAGCCGAGAATATAACAATAATGGACATTTAATTGTTTGAAAGGAGTCTGAAATCTTTATGTTAACTGCTGTGGTGACTCACCGACTTCTGTTTCTGTTTGGCTGGGCCACCTACTATTCCACATACATCCGCACCAAGTGAGAGCAAGCAAGCACAAAAGAACAAACACAGAGGCACAAAGCAGATGTTATTGACAGGCTGTTAAAATGTTTAGAAGCCTGGGAGGGCCACCATTAGTAAGAGTAACACAGCCCAAGAAAAAACAAGACAGGGGCAGTCTTAAGCCATAGTTGGTCTTAGGGCTACTGCATGTTAGTTACAGCCCTCCCAGAAAACAATCACAAACATTTGGTCTGTTATAAGAATTAGAAATCATCACCATGCTTGCATGTTCAAACCCAGAAGACAAAGCATTGTGGAGCACACAGCCACACTGCTTTTAGGATTCTCAAGGCAGGAAAATGGTCGTTAGAAAAATAAATCCAGGGAACACACAAATAAGTGAAGGCAGCATAAGCAAGGGTTTGTTTAAAACAGTACAGGAGCATTCATCTGAAATATTATGAGGCATTCCCTGATGCATTTTTGGGCAACAACTATCACTGTGGTTACCTTCTTAAAGAAGGGCAGACGGGGTATATTGCCCTGAGGTGAGGTGACACTGCTGGCCACACCTTTGCGATCCCGGGGGTCAACATGATCCGCCTCCTCACCGTCCGATGAATCATCATAAAGTGCGGACATATCAACTATATGACAACGCGGACCAACCGTAAAGTGGCATGAGGGGTTGGGTAAAGAAGTGAAGAGATGATAAGAGGTCGAGGAAAGGAGACAAAAAGGCACAGAAAGTATAGCGAGAAGTATAGAAACAGGAACCAATGTATAATAATGTAACAGAGAGAGAGATGGAAAAAAAAGAGACTGCAAAAATTGGCTACAGTCCATGACAGAACTGCTTTGAGCCAGAAATACTCAAAAGACAAAATGAGAAAAGGTCGCAATAAAGAAATGAATAAATGAATAAAATAAAAACAGAATAATAGAAGGAAACAGTGAATAGCTGTTACTGGGACAAGGACTGCACAGGTGGTTACAAATTACTAAAAACCCCTGAGACTGCTTTGAAAAAGGTGTTTTCTTGAGCACAATGTAAAATGAAGGTGTTTGTAGAGTAGCATTTTTCCCCATTGTACCAGCTTGACACATTCTGTTTGAGCATACCTGTTCCCGGTGGAGTGGGTCTGCGTGTTCCTGATGCAACATCCAGACTGGAGCTCCCACCAGACTTACTGATAGAAAGAAGGAACATACAAAAAGCTGATAATTATCAAACTGGTGGCTGTATTTATAAAAGTGTAATTTGTTATCAGCTTGTTGATGTTTGATAAGTGACAATTCCATGTAAGTAATGATTAAATGTAAATGTATGTGGTTTTAGTGTCTGCATTAATAGAAAACATTATACTAAGTCATTAATTATGTTCACACAGAACTATTTTTACACAGAAACTTGAAAAACCATGCACAGTGGCTTAGTGGTTAGCACGTTCGCCTCTTAGCACTGGGGAATCCCGGTTCGAATCCCAATCTGGGTGGCGTTTCCATGTTCTCACCATGTCCTCGTGGGTTTCTTCCAGGTTCTCGGATTTGCTCCCACAGTCAAAAGCATGGATCATGGTAAGTTGCTCCAAATTGCCTCATATAGAGTGTGTTTGTGTTTGTGTGAGTGAGTGTGTGCCCAGATTGACGCCCTGTCCCGGGTGTATCTGCTCAGTACCCAAAACATAAAATGGAAAAATTCCCGAAACTTTAAAAAGGTACACTATTTTGGGATCCTAAAGTATAAATATAATGTGATATATAATCACATAAAACAAATGCATACCCTATAACCAAATATTGTGTGGAAATTATTCCAAAAGTATTTTGTCAAGCTATAGTACATACTTTATGATGGTCATATAGGATCAATATAAAACTTTGTAGAAACACACAGTGGATAAGGCTTTGCTGCAGACACAGTAACAGATATGCAGAAAGTCATTATTAACAAACATGATCACGGATCTGTTTGTGGTGCTGTTTGTTTTGAAGCGGCTGTGGAAGTACTCCTTCAGATACTTGTCATCAAGTGTCAACAGGAGGCAGCACAAACAATTAAGACTGTACTGCAAAGACTGAATCTTCCATTCATTAAAATAATAATGATTTAAACAAGCAAATTAAAAAGAAGTCATAAATTAAATATAAATCATGGTGTCAGTTTTTTTTATCTCTGCATGTCACATTTCCCACAGAGACACTGTGGGGTTTTAAATGTGCCCGTCTTATTTTATTATGCTATTTATATATTATTTCAATTCTGCCCCACCTCAATCCATCTGTTGATTAGTTGGTTAGTTGGTTCTTGTCACTTTTTAAATTAAATTGTAAATTTAAGTCTCTATTATTTTATTACTTGCGGTATCATTGCTAACACTCTCTTGTGTTTCTTTGGTTGTTTGATGCTCGCTTTAAAATGACTTCCAGTCGATTGTCCAATTACCTAATCAATCCACCACCATTGCCCTGTGACGTGTAATGATTTCCTGTTTTAAGTTAAATTAATGGTAATGAATGTAAGCTGGTAATCAACAGGTCCTGTCCATGTTTTAATATGGACATACATTACCTAAAAATAATATTAATTATAATCATACAAGGTATACCTTTTAAATGTTGGTTTGATGGTTAATGACTGATAATTACCTAGAACTGAGGCGATTCTGTCTACTTCTTTGCTCTTGCAGTTGACGAGTGCTTTCCAACTTTACCGGACTGGGAATAAATCCAACTTCACAGCCTTCTTTCACCAAACGCCCTATCCACCAGTTATTATTATACTTCTGTTGCCACAAAAACAAAACAAAACAAACAAACAAACATAAAATAAGAAAAACAAAGAAAAGGCATTGTAATTTCACAATTGGCTGTTTAACATCTTAATGACGTGTGCAAATCATTAAAAAGATACATGTAAATGATAAACAAAGAGAAAAGTTTAGAATGTTATGTGAATACGCTTATGTGTATTAATGTGTATATGGAATAAGAGATTACTCTAAAATCACCTAGAAATTACAGTAAAGATATATTAGTTGTTATATCTAAGTGTTGGGCGGCACGGTGGCTTAGTGGTTAGCACGTTCGCCTCTCAGCACTAGGGATTCCCAGTTCGAATCCCCATCTGGGTGGAGTTTCCATATTCTCCCCGTGTCCGCGTGGGTTTCCTCCGGGTTCTCCGGTTTCCTCCCACAGTCAAAAAACATGGATCAAGTCAATTGAGTTCTCCAAATTGCCCCATATAGAGTGTGTTTGTGTAAGTGAGTGTGTGCCCAGCGATGGATTGGCGCCCTGTCCTGGGTGTATCTGCCCAGCGCCCGAGATGTTCTCCCCTGGATGGGCATGGGGAACCCCACCGCGACCCTAATAGAGGATAAAGCGGGAGAAAATGAATGAATGAATGAATATCTAAGTGTTTCTCATGGCAGTAAAATCTGACCTCTTTAATATGCAAGAAATCTTTGGCTTCAAATGAAATAGCCATGCCCTGCACTGGAACATCATCATTAGGACCTGGGTTATAGCCAACATTAGTTCTCACAGCAAATGCAACTGGTTTAGTCTGCAAAAGAAAGACAAAAAAAAAAGAAACATATTTCTGGGTGGTTGGTAATTATTTCTCACTTTTCCAAGTCCACAGAGAACTACAAAGGACAAAGATGCCAGTATAAACGTCACTTGCTGATTTATAATTAGTGTACCAGAGTGGGCACAGTAGGAAACAAAACACTGGAAGGAGAAGAAAAACAGGGAATAAGAAAGAGACCTTAGCTTTTTCTAGGGTGGCTAGTGCCTGTCTGTCTGCCTCTTTCCGCAGGGCCTCTGGATCCTCCTCCAGAGACACATCAGAATCAGAGGGACGACTTGTGTAGGAGTCTGCTGAACCCTGAATGAAAAAATTGTAGAACAAAAAATAGGAGGTGGATTCTGTTAGAACACATTTCACATATACCAGTAACAGAACAAGTTAAAGCATTTGTTAGATGTTTACAACTTGGGCAAAATCATACAAGATAATATTTCTTGGAACATTGTTTTCACACATTTATGAAATGTCATAACCTTGCTGTTTAGGTTAATGTTGCTTTCACTTTGTGGTTGAGATCTTGGATTTAAAATAGGAGATTTGAAAACATTCAAAAAATTTGAACACTGTTGTGGCCATATTCATGAGTAAAATGATTCATCATGCGTCCTTAGCCCATTGTCACAACAATTTAAGTATTGTAAAACTGGAATATTCCCGTATCATGAAAAAAATAAAAACATGGTGCAACAACCTGCTTATTCAGCACATTTAGTTATTAATGCTGAGCTTTGACCTGAAGCAAATTCAAAATACAGATCATGACTTTCCAGGCGGCATCTGTAAATTTGTGGACAAGATTTTCCCCTAGCAAATACACGTTAGTTTAGTGGTGACACCACAGCAATTATAAAAGTACTTAGTTAGTTACAAGAACAAAGAGCTAGTGTTAGCTGTTTTTAGCTTATTGCCAATAAGGACGTTGAAGACATTCATATAATTTATAAGACTAGGCCTTTGATAAAAAGGTTTTTCATAAAATGTCATGGGGAATACAACAGAAATCAGAAATTAGTAGAAATCAGAAACAAACAGAGGCGGCATGGTGGCTTAGTGGTTAGCACGTTCGCCTCTCAGCGCTAGGGGTTCCGCAACTGGGTGGAGTTTCCATGTTCTCCCCGTGTCTGCGTGGGTTTCCTCCGGGTTCTCCAGTTTCCTCCCACAGTCCAAAAACATGGATCAAGTCAATCGAATTCTCAAAAATTGCCACATATAGAGCGTATTTGGGTGAGTGAGTGTGTGCCCAGCGATGGATTGGCGCCCTGTCCTGGGTCTATCTGCCCAGCCCCTGAGACGTTCTCCCCTGGATGGGCTTGAGGAACCCCACCGCGACCCTAATAGAGGATAAAGCTGGAGATAATGAATGAAAGAAACAAACAGAAACCAGTTTTTTTGCCAGTAAGACTTTTATTGCATGTACTAACAGGTAACTGCCAAGCAATAATTAACTAATTATAAATACACTTCTTACACTACCAGAAATACCAGCTCAAATGTCCTTTTCATTCATTATCTCCCGCTTTATCCTCTATTAGGGTCGTGGTGGGGTTCCCCATGCCCATCCAGGGGAGAACGTCTCGGGCGCTGGGCAGATACACCCAGGACAGGGCGCCAATCTATCGCTGGGTACACACTCACACATGCACACAAACACACTCTATATGGGGCAATTTTGAGAACTCAATTGACTTGATCCATATATTTGGACTGTGGGAGGAAACCAGAGAACCCGGAGGAAACCCACGCGGACACGGGGAGAACATGGAAACTCCACCCAGATGGGGATTTGAACCGGGAATCCCTAGTGCTGAGAGGCGAACGTGCTAACCACTAAGCCACCGTGCTGCCCCGTGCTCAAATAATTTTTAAAAATAATTTATGATATAGTTTCCAAAGATTATACTGCCAAATAAAAACTGATCATTAAAGTTCATTTCACTGCTTCATTAAGTTCTATACACTTGGATGTTTTAAAATGTGGAGTTTATTCAAGATCCATGCAGGTCAGAAAATTAACAAAATGTAAATAAATCACACTTAAGAAGCATGGACAAAAAATTACAATGAACAACCACATGTTTCAGTACTCAGCTCCTGCCCTCACTACTTTAAAACACTGAGCTGATAATAGTAGTAATGCTGCCTCGATGCTTGTTTTATAATTAACAGCTAATAGGTTTTTAATCACTGTGTTCATGCAGAGACACAGTGCATGTAAAAAAACAAGGTTGTTTTATCATGTACTGCCATTTTGTCCATAATGCTGAGACCTCTAGCATTTTCAAGACACAACTCAAAACACAGCTTTTCCAAATGGAGTTGAATTGTTATGGAAATCAAAGAAAAGGTTGATAATATTATAGTGTATCTGATTTCTTCTTAACTTCTCATTTGTGTTGTTCTCTTGTTTAAAAGTCAGTTTGGGTAAAAGCAAAATGGCTAAATGTAAACGTAAAAGGAATAAAGTTGTACAGAATGTAACACATTATTTAATGGTTAATGTTAATAATGCATTTCATTCTGTACGACCTTATACCATTTACATTCCACAAAACTTTCCACATATTAAGTCCATAAAAAATAACCTGTAAATGACCTTCCGTTATCTTATTTATAAATCACCAGTAGCAAGCAATAAAATTTTATTAAATCATTATTTATGTGCGCTTTTCTGGGCTTTAAATTTGTTGAGGTATCACAAATTATGTTTACAACCCTTATGTATGATAGAGATCACATCACAAACCATTCTGTGTAGTTTTGTGTATATTTTTTGTTTGTGAATATAACACTCTATAGTATGAAATATAGACCTCTTTGGGTTTTGATTTATTAGTACATTAAAGAGATGTAATAAACAAAAAATAAATTATTACACATGAATGACATTTTGTAACAAGACTAATTTATAGACAGACCCATACATATTGATCAGCAGCAAAGGCTGGTCACACACATGCTTCCTTATAAGAGCAATGATGAAAGCTGTGACATGAAGAGTCATGTGGGAACATTAAAAATGTACGTTATAGGTTTTTCAGGCAACTGTTATTAGTTTTACTACATTAGAAAGTCCTAGCTTAGGTATTTGGTCAAATTAGCTTATTGGGCTCATTTTCAATATATAATGTAAACCAACTGCCATAATTGCACATATATGCATACATTGAAAATGAGCCCAATGTGTGAAAATGTGTTCATTGTTAATTGTAAATAAGTTATATGCACAATTAAATTATGAATGTATTTTATACTTCAGGAAATAGGTTAATTTGATTGACAGTATTAGTCAATATTGATCAGGAAAATCATTTGACTTTTATTCTTTTATTTTTCATACTATATAGATATTTATCTAATAAAATGGTATTTTAATTAAAGAAACTGAAATGTAAAGAGGTAATTTTAGAATGTGTTTCTTGTAACTGCAAGTCATGTTGAGGTGGCTGTAACAGTTTTAGTTATTTTTACATAAGCCACCCACTCCGCTCTTGTTTCTCTTTTCCCTCGTTCCTCTCGCTGTTGTCAAGTTTCAGGAACACTTCTATCTGTGGGAGGTGCAGACAGACATGCAGAGAGCTGCAAAGATGTGTGCATGTATGAGTGTTTACACAATAATTAGAGATGTAAATTATGACATATGCCAAATGAAATGTTGATACATTATGCATGAAATATACCAACTGTCTTGAAAATTTTAAGACAAGGTTCATAATTTACTGCAGGTAATGTTTTATATTCATCTTGAACCATACGTTTAACACCATTCATTAAATCCATCCATCCATTATCTTCTGCTTTGTCCTCTACGAGGGTTGCGGGGGGGGTTCCCCATGCCCATCCAGAGGAGAACGTTTCGGGCGCTGGGCAGATACACCCAGGACAGGATGGCAAACTATCACTGGGCACACATTCACTCAAACAGACATACACAAACACACTTTATATGGGTCAATTTGGAGAATTCAATTGACCTTGATCCATGTTTTTGGACTGTGGGAGGAAACCGGAGAACCCCGGAGAACATGGAAACTCCACCAGATTGGGATTAGAACCGGGAATCCCTAGAGCTGAGAGGCGAACATGCTAACCACTTAGCCACCGTGCCCCATTCATTAAATATTTTTATAATTTCTGACAAATATTCTCAGCGTCAAGCCATGCATTTTATGGGGAAATTTTAGGAGGATGCAGATAGAATATGAATATCAAGTATAAAAGTTTAAAACAAGAGAGAATGTTTTTGGAATTGGTATGTATTCCCAACAACCAAAATTCAGTTAAATACTACGAATGCCTGTCTAGAATTAAAAAATCAGCATGTATTGCCTCTTCCTTTTTCTTTACCCTACATAGTGGTAATTAAGTGGTCTATTGTCCATAGAGTGTAGTTCATATGATAATGAAACAGAAATTGGGAAGCTATTTGCAATTGCAACAGCAAAATAATGATTGAAATTGTGTTAACTAATGCAGAAATGCAGAATTGCATAATTCAAACAATAGTTAATTTACTTAGCTAGCAGAATGAAAAATGCATGGGGATACATTGCAGACAGATCATTTGCTTCCCAGACACACAAAGGACTCTAGAGAATACACACAAAATCGATTTCAGAAGTGAGCTTTCAAAATAACCATGATAACATTTAAATTATTTGATTAATTGGTATTTACATGAACAGCTTGTAACTGAAATAATTGGATGGTTTTTTACTGGTTTGCTGAGTTAAAGCCATTAGTGCAGCAAATAAAATAGCTTATAACTTCAAACCCTATCCCTGACTAAAGTGTGATTTCAGATCTGGTTTATTTACAATTACTAAAATAGCCAATTATCTGATTAACGATGTAAACAGCACTTATGCACACAATATTCTTATATAGACATTTCCCCCCAAAAAATATTTTCCTGAGCTTTGTATTTGACTTTCCTAGTCTCTGATACAATGCAGTCTGAGAATAACACTTTAGCAATTGTCTTTTCATACCAGATCAAGCCTGTCAAAAACCCAGCAGAGTTTGTGTAAGACAGGAAAAAATAGAAGGTGATAAAAGATTTTTTGAACCATAAGAAGAATTTAGATTGTACAACGACTTAACAGTATTGTAATGTTCTAGGGTTTCTGTAAAACAGTGCTGCATACTTAATAGGTGGTAAGTAATCTACAATATAAATATAATTTATGTAAATAAGTATGCCTGTTGGTTGTCAGATGATGGATGAAACTGAAACGCTGGTTAACAGATGGTCAATTATGGATTTTTTACTTTGTCTGTTTTTATTATATATATATATACACACATACACACACGTACACACACACACACACACACACACACACACACACACACACACATACATATATCTACCAAAATGGCTCACATTGAGCATGAACATTACCATTGACACTTTTTTAAAATCTTACTAAGATAGATATTTCTATATTCAACATATCAATTTGTTTAGGTGTTTACACTTTTCTTGACATAAAAGACCCTGGCAAGCCGTGAATTTGCGGATCAACTGAAATATACACCAGAAGTTTCAAAACTCAGTATTGTTAGACTACCTGTTGAACACTTTGAGCAGAATTCCTAAACCGGTTTGAATTGTATGGTGTAGTGATTTCGGTCACTCTTAAGTCACTGAATAAGGACATAGGCTTATCCTAAATATATTTTAGACTGAGCTGAAGTTACATTTCAGCCTGGGCAGGCCAGTGCCACCCAGATTGACAGCTAGAATTTTAAACGGTGCTGGATGCATTTACAAGAAAATGGGATTAAAAGTTCATCGTGCATCACATGTGATGATAAGTTGATACCAATTTTTAATACAATCTTACAAACCTTTTCATTTAGAGTTTTAATTTGCTTGGACGATTCACATGTAACAATGTCACGGTTACTCGTGCTACTGGTGAACTTCTTAAAATATATGCAGAGCAAAACAAAAGATGAATTACTAACCAATACAAGAAATAAGAATATGACAGCATATGATAATAAAGGTATTACAGTTAACTAAGGCAGTGAACTGCTATACTACAGAAACAAAATATTTATATATTTTGTTGTACGGTCAAATAAGAATCTGGTAAAAATGTTATTTATATTTTATCTTTCAAGACTGGCTCATGACTAATAAAACCAATAAGACTGTTGTTTCTCTTTTCTTCTGCCTGAAGTATAAAACTATTTAAAATCAATCAACTCATGATAGACTGCAGGATACCAGCAAAAAAATATGCAATAAAATTACCTAGATTTGTAAAGCATACAACAGATAACATCATGTATCATGTCATCATCTTGTAATTGGCAGCTCCATAAACCACACACTTTAGAAAAAATCTACCGACCCTCTTGCAATCACCAAGAATTATTTAGCAACCATTTACTATCACACAAGAAACAATCTAAAAAACAATTTTGCCCGGCTGATTGCCCTCTGAAACCAATATAGAGTGCATTTACAAACTTTTGCCTGCTAGCCATTTGTAATAAAGCAAAAGCAGGAAATCAGTTCTGTGCTGGTCAAGATGATATCTGAAATAAAAGCAATACATAGATAATCCTAACATATTATGAGGGTGATTCATGTTATTAAAAAAGGAGAAATTTGCTTCTGAGCCACTAGATATAAGCAGCTACCTCCAAACATTTAAAGCCATAGTACCTCACAAAGTTTAAGTTACGATGTGCACATAATGCGAGTTACCCACCTATCTAAATCCAGTTAAACACAACTTATAACATGGATCAGGGCAAGACAAGACAGAGAACTTATTGCAGCTTAATGCAGTTGCATTTAGCTTCAACCTGTATTTCGTCTGAATGTTAAAACCAATCCAACAAGAAAATAAATCTTTTAACATTGATGTTACAAAGTGGGTGGTCATTGTACATGTAAAAGTCACTCTGCCTTTTGAACACAGACAAAATGTGTTTCTATTCAGAAACTCACATCCTGCACCTCAACTACACTGTGCGCCACAGCAATGCAATGATGTCATTCGCAAAACCTACTACGCTCGTGACACATCAAGGCGAATGTTGGCAATCAGTCAGTCAGGCCATCAATGACAGTCTGGGCTCTAGTTTTTTGTTGTGTATCCTGCAGCGTTGGTGTGTTGGACTCCATCTGTGGCTTTTTAGGCCGGTTGAGCATGTTGAATCAGTGACAGGAGGCGTTGCTGATCACACTGAATCCATGCTCGTGTTTTAGTTATTTTAACAGTGCCTTTTCCTTGTTTCTTCCATGTGCAGTATCCAAACTCATTTAGGTTTTAAGACATGACAGCTTTGCAGCTTAATTTTAATGTATATTTAGAAAAACGCAAAATTTCAACAAAAGTACAAAGCATTTAAAAAGGGTTTTCAGTTGAAAACTCGCCTTTCAGAAAATGATCTACAACAGTGAAACTAGACAAAATGGAAAAATCTATACAGTATTGAGCACAAACCAGCAACTTTAAAACTGCTATAATGTGGAATATGGTGACTAATATGGTGACAATCTAACTCACTACTGTGTTAATGAGGCAGAGCAGCTCAATCAATGAATTCCAGTTAACTACTCATCCCATTATCGTCTGCTTAATTCTCTATGGTGGATCCCCCATGCTTATCACGATGAAAACGTCTTGGGCGCAGTGCAGATACACACAGTACAGGTTGTTAATTCACACACTCACATACTGTATAGGGGCAATTTCAAGGGTTGGTTTGATATGTCATATTTGCAGTTAGGAACACTACTAGACTATCCCAATACTCAGTGGCATAAACACACCCTGCATAGGTCCCCAGTCTGATACATGGTAGAAAGGTAAATTCATATCTTTAAATAACATTAGTTCCAAGTGCATAAAGCAAGTGAAAAATTAAATGAGACTCTGGATATATGTTGCTATGTGTTAATGAAATTGTAAAAGGCATTTGCAGGCAGAAAATGTTGTTAATGTTAAAAATAATCAAACCATTTCTGTCCATCACTCTGACATACACATATTAGGGTCCATTTAAACACTAAGGTGGGACTTCTAAAGCAGTTAAGCCTAAAGTACTCAATGAGTTTTTATTAAAAATACATTTTGACAACATATTTTGATGGTACACTGTGAGAATGAATGCAGCTATATGGCTAATGAAACAGTTTGTAGTCTGGCATTTCTTAAAGCCTGGTTGAAGTACGGAGCTATGACAAGTCTGTCTGTTTTTAGCAGTCTAATGACAGTTTGTGTGGCAGCTGCCACTTTAATGTGACAAGCAGAAAACAATGCAAATAGCAGGGATGGTAAGTTGATGCCTAATATTCTTTTTACTGTCATCTCTTATTCAGAGTTATCAGAAGCAACATAATAATTTACTTCCCTGAACAATGCCTTTTCATAAATGAATCATCAGTGACTCTTCAGTCTTACAATCTTCAACCTTAGCTAGTTGGCACTACAGAGCAAAGTCAACTTACAACATCAAAGCCACAACACTGGCAAGGTTCATGAATTGAATTGAGTTGAATAATATCTGTTACAAATAAAAAAATAGTGGTGAAAGGTTAAACTAGCAACACAGAACATTAAAACTTTATTATGTAACCTATTAAGGTAGTCTGAAGGCTACATTCAATGCTCAACCGTTTTGTAACACTTTTTAAACCCCTCTCTCGTCATTCCTGCAACTGTATCATGCCATCGCTTATACAAGCTCTGCTTCTCTAGTACACTGTCAACAATCTGGTATTTTAAAAATGTCAACTTCACAGAAACAGCAGGTTTTTTAAGATATCAGATCTGATAAAACCTTGTGTCAAAGGTTTTATTTTTATATCTATTAAAAATGGCTGGCTCAGAAAATATAAGGGGCAAACTGTAGTGTAAAATTATGTGGACACAGACCACAATCGAATTTACCTATTATTATTTTTTGTTCTTTGCTACAAAACATCCAAAGACGTCCAGTTTTGCATCATCAGTATGAGTGTTTCTTTCACAGTGCTATTATGACTGTTCTCTTAAACATAAAAGCCAAATGCTGATAGCACAACATTGGTATCAGTTGGTAGAAACGTTGGCATTGACATATAGAAACAGTTTACCTCACGTACTGGGGCATTTATACATTACGCACACAACAAGTGTTTATACTAAACAATTTCAGAGGAACATTTTTATCATATGGAAATGCAACTTTTGTACAGAATACGCATGGTGGAGTACTATTACCCTTATGTGGTGTAATTTGCTGCAAAAGACAAAATAGAAAACGAAATAACAGAAGAGTCATGACTGAAAAGACTGCATAAGCATTCATGTGATTATAATCCTGTGATTATAATAAATACAGAATTCTTTTATATTTTATATTAAAAATGGAATTAAAAATATTGGCATCTCAAATAATTTTGACGTTTGAATATTATGAATAACACTTTTATTCATAATATTCATAATGTTATTTGTTTTCCTTACTTCTCATCAAGCACCTCTGTGCAACTTTACAAATACTGTATATGCACAAATCTTACAGGCACAAATAAATAAATAAATAAATAAATAAATAAATAAACCTTTCACAAGAATTACACAAAGCCACCTTGCCGCCAATAGCTGACTACTGATGTCACATTATTTTTAAAAGATACATTAAAGCTTCCACAAATGGTTGATTGAAAATTTATAAATCAAATATTCTCAATTTGCGTGACTTTTTAAAAAAAATTATAATTATCATAAAAAGTTCCTTACTGGCAACTAAATACATGCAATGAATGTGATGCACTTCAACATGGTTCACTTCACAGTTTTATGCTTCATAGAATATCTTTGTAAAGCTGTTTATGATTCCAACTCTGTACTGGATAGTTTTCAAAGTTTTTTTTCTCTTTGGTCATAGAAGAAGAATACTTTTCACAAAAAGTATTTCACAAAATTTCCATTTTATTTGTTCTAACAAATAAAAGCTTTTAATAGCATATATTACAAGTTTAGCTGTCAATCTCCCATGGTACAACATTTCAATTGGATATTTTTTATAGCTGTTTATATGGATGGCACCATGGTCCTGATATGGATTTAGAATCAAGAGGGAAAGTACAAAGTCTCTGGGCAACTGGTGGCTGTAGGGACCCTGTGCAGTGCTGGAGGGCTATTTAAACCCACAGGGCCAAGGCAGCTGCCCAACCCAAAATGGAATCACACATCAGAGAATGAGAGAGAGGTGAAAATAAAGATAAACCACGACACAGTATCTTTTTAACTGTGGAGCCAGAACACTTTATAGTAATTCTTTCTCCAAAGTTAATACACATCTAAAATACCAGCTAACAAGAAATAATTCAACAAAAGCACACACAGATCCATCCATAAGCAATAAAGATCTTACCACTACAGGCCTGTGAATCCGTTCATTTGTCTCCATGGCACTGTTTCCTTGCCACGGCAACGCCGAGTCACACCCAGAAGTTCAAGTCCACTCCAAAAGTGATATGGGTGTCACAGAGTGTGCACGTACAAGCTTGTGTCAAAAAAGTTTGAAGTGTACAGAAGAGAAGGGCCAATTGCTCTGCTAACCTCAAGCCCTCAACCCACATTCCTCTTCTTTCTCCTTCTCTCTCCCTCTCATACACAAACTGGAACCTGAACTCAGTTCAGGGAGAGAGACGTGGGGGTCGTATTGCAGGACTTGTGCTACATTTGCAAACTGGGGGTTAAATTTAGCCGTTACAGGCAGGGGCAGATCTCTCCACCTATATCTCTCTATGTCTCTCTCTCTCTATCAAATTTAGCGGTGGTATGAAGTGGTGCGCAGCAAAATATGGCTCCTAACACACGTTAACCTAAGTGTAAGTACATGTGTAAAGAGGACAGGTTAGCAAAAGGAAATGAAAAATAATAATATAATAATAATAATAATAATAATATAAAATATAAAAAGCTAATATTTAAATGACTTTCACCCATTAAAAAAACTTTACATGAATGTTTTTTATTTAATTTGTCCACAAGAGGAGTGTATTCAACACACATCGGGGTGTAGGTTGGTTAAAAGTTATAAGTATAAAGACACAAATGTGTTGTGATGGTAAAGTGTCAGTCACTGTTAACTCTGTCCGGCAATTATGAGCTTTTGTTCTAACAAGGTTTCTTTTTCAGTGCTTAGAAAGTAAAAGAGCAATAGCTCTTGTACTAATGTTACTTATTGAAACAATTTAGAGAATGAAAGTGAGTGCCTTTCCTAAGGAAAGAGAATTAAGGGCTTTCAGAACAAACTGTCCCAGAAGCCTTAAAACAAAATGTTCTGAAAGTCTCAGGATGAACAGTTCTAAACAAACAGTTCATATGCATCCATTTGGAGAAGCAACCTAGGAACTACATCATTTTAAAGACTGTTTGTGTGCATATGCAGTAATATTATTAAGAAACACATTAGCTGCAAAGTCTAAAGCAAAGTATTTTATTTTTTGGTTTTCTTTTTCCATTGCTTTGCTAAGTTGAGGATGATTTAGAATAAATTCTATAATGAAACTTTATTTTTTTTTATCAGTGGCATGAAAGTTGCTTTGCATTTCTTCCATTGCAAGATAAATAACAGCGGATGTTAGTTTAGGTCCATTGTTAGTGTTTCTTTTTGTTTTTAATGCTTAAATCTACATGGCTAAGGTTTTACACAGGTTTAAAACAATGGTGCTTGCAAATACTGTACACATCACTAAACTTTCACAGTGTTTATAATTACTCTTGTGTGAAAAGAATTATTGTTGACTCCAGATTCACTGAAAAGTTGCTGCTCTAAACTATAAACAATTATATAATCTTTTAAAAAGCTTCAATCCTCTGCTCTGAGAATATATATATTTCAAAGTTAATATTTAAGCTGTTGTTCCTTGAATTATTATTATTGTGATTTGTTTTCATTTTATGATACACAGTATTGATTAAAATGAAAATCCCATTCCATCATCTTCCTCTTAATCCTCTAGGGTCGCAGGGGAGGATGGAGGATGCAAGGAGAGAATACACAAGGGCAGATACACCAAAGACAGTGCACCAATCCATCGCTGGGTACACCCTCACTCACATACAATATATATATATATATATATATATATATATATATATATATATATATATATATATATATATATATATATATTTACACAATATAGGGACAATGACAAATAGCCAATTCAACTTTAAGCCATGTTTTTGTACTGTGGGAGGACTCAAAATTAAATCCACATGAACACGTGGAGAACATGGAAACGCCATCCAGATTGGGATTCAAACCTGGATTCCCTGAGCTGAAATGCAGATGTGCTAACCACCACGGCACTGTGCTGTAGTTATAATTAGTACTGTGAACATAATTAACATATGTATGATTAATAATGATACTGTCATTATTCTACCAAGCCAACTCACAAAGTGCAGCACTTCCAAGATCAGTACTAGTATCAGCTACTAATTAACTCCTAATTAACTCCAGGTGATGCTAATTAGCTGGGTTACATAAGAATTGCTACAGTTCAGCTGAGGGCCAAGTATGTCTAGGACTGGGTTTTCATCATAGCGCTGTCTCGTGCCAAAGCTCATCTTGTACTTTAATCCTCTAATCTTGACTTGTACTTCAAATAACTGAACTGCTAGCTTGTCTACAACTGACTTGTGTTATTGATTATGTATCTCAATCATGCTGATGTCCTCATCTGCTGGTTTATGTTTAACTTGTTGACCACAGTCATTAACAGATAACATATGCTAACTCTGCTTTATTAAAGAGACAAAATAACACATGGCCTACTCGATGCCACCTGGTGGATTATAGAAGTCGTATTATTAGAGAAACACTACTGTACTAAATGTATACAATTATGAAACATGAACAAATAAATATCTTAATGGGCAATAGTAGAAAATTATCTTAATATCATGCCATAAAATACTGCTATATCGATTGTAGAGTGTATGTATATACACTCTAAACAAATGTGTAGCCAGCTGGCATCAGGTTTAAGTGTGGCATCGAGGCGAATATGAGGTTTTGTTGTGTCGCTTCTGTTTAAGGCCATGATCAAACAAAGCCCGTCCTTTATGTGTCTCTCTACCTAGAAAGCTGCCCTCATCTAGCCAAAGTGAATGCGTGTGTGTGTGTGTGTGTGTGTGTGTGTCTGTGTCTGTGTACCCGCCTGCATGTGTGTTTAATAATAATGCTGATATACAACCCTGGGTGTCTGAGGTGTCCAGTGACTTCCACATTACATTAGCGTTCATCACATACACAAACACAGAGCTTCATTTTCCTTCTGCACTTCCTATGGTGCAGCCTGATTCAGAGGCACGGTCACCATGGCAACCTGGGCTGATATAGCACTGTGCGTGTGCATATGTGTGTGTGTGCGCGCATTTATCCATGTGTACATACGTGGGTTTGTACTACAGCTGGAGGGCCTACACAGTTTTTATAAAGCCTTTTGCTGCCAAAGTTTGATGTACATACAGTACCCATTTAATCAGTCAAGCGCTTATGAATTTACATAATACCACTCGTCTAAATTTTATTCTAAAAATGAATATACCCTTGTATATTATTAAATGACATAATATTCATTATGAAACACACTATTACATTAACATCTGTTTACATTTCAGCATAAAAAGCAGATGGCATTACGAGTTCTATCCAATTTTTTCCCAGGCGTGTAAAAGCACACACACATGGGGGATAATGCTGTGTAGTCTGTTAATTGTGTCTGTGCGCGAGGTCAAAGGGGAAGGGAGAATCTCTCAGGGAGTGAGAGAGAGAGAGCTGGAGCTGTGACACAAGAGTGAATGCATGAATGCATTTGTGTCTGAAATGTTTAAAAATGAAAATCAGCTGTAAAGAGGATCATGTGGTGTTAACACTAAAAAGTGGTATGAGCTAAAAGTGTGGCAATAAAAGACATTTTTAATTTTTTAATGTACCTGTCTCCAGCATCATTAATACCCATACCAGTGATTATTTGGGCTACATGACAGCTACATGTCACTAATTGAGACACAAACCCCACTGTATAAGTGAAGAATAGTCCCAATGGATTTATTATAATGTTTAAATCAATATGATGATCAATATAAAAGCAAAAATTATTTAGTTAGGAGTTTAATTATTTAGTTTAATTATTGGTTGTAGGAGTTCTGCTTGGACATAACACATTGTATGCTCCTAGAACACATGTAGGCAGCTTTTCAAGGTATGACTCATAAAACATTATTGTTATCTGTGGTGTTATTAAAAATGCTATTTAATTTAATATTTTGTTTACCTTTAATATTTACATTTATAAGCTTTTTAAAATGATTTTAGCTTTATACAGTAATAATGCAGTTATTTTATATTAACTTGTACTACTGATGTAGCTTCAAAAACCATGTAATTATTACTAGAACTAGAATAACCAAGGAATATCTAAAAAGCCATCTGCTTTTTCCATTAATGACCACCAAACAGTCAGTATAATTCCCCTGCCTCCAGTTTAAAATCACTGCTACAGTATAAAAAGATGTTTGCACCAAAAATAATAATTATAAAACTATAATGACAATTATAAAGACGTCGATGTGAGTATCCACACTGATGAAGCATAATTTCTTGTAAAAAAAAAAAAAAAAGTGTGTCCTAGAATGTACTGTAAACAGCATCTTAATACATTTTGGATTTAATGTGCAGTAAAATAAAAAATAGAAAACAATGGATTAGTGTTATTAGGTTATTATCCATCCATCCATTATCTTCCGCTTTATCCTATATTAGGGTCGCGAGGGGTTCCCCATGCCCATCCAGGGGAGAACGTTTCGGGCGCTGGGCAGATACACCCAGGACACACTCACTCACACACACACACTCTATATGGGGCAATTTGGAGAACTCATTTGACTTGATCCATGTTTTTGGACTATGGGAGGAAACCGGAGAACCCGGAGAAAACCCACACGGACACGGGGAGAACATGGAAACTCCAACCAGATGGGGATTCGAACCGGGAATCCCTAGTGCTGAGAGGCGAACGTGCTAACCACCAAGCCACCGTGCCGCTATTGGGTTATTAATAGCTGTTATTTGGTTACCGGAGATAATGGATAAATGGATTGGGGACGCAGATATATTAAATGTTTCATCAGTCTTATTTGCATAGATGTATTACATTAAGTACCTAGCTATGCATTTTGGGCAACTGCATGCTTAAAATTTTTTATGAAAGGCTATTTTTGTAGCTCAGTGCACAAAACAAGGCATTTAAAGGCGTTTAAATTTGGTGTAAAAGAACTTGACTGGCCTGAACAGAGCCCTGATCTTAACTCTTTTGAACTGCTTTAAAATAATCAAGAACAAAGATTAACACTGCTGCTGTGATTTACATAGTGAAAATTACTGTTATTACAGATCAGGGTGACATAGTGGTGCAACAACACCACATAGCTAAAAGGCTTAGGGCTCAGGTTCTGGGTGGGGCAAACAGTTCCTGTCTGTGTGGAGTCTGTGTGCTTCCTGTGCATAAAGGATGGGAATCTGGTATAACTACACTAAGCTAAATATAGTGCCAAACTTAAATTTATAGTTTGCCCTTTTACACCAGTACCTCTCTATAGAAATAAAGGGGCTGTTTTCATAGTTTAGCCTTATTTACTGAAGCAGATGTACTTTACACCTTTTAGCGATAAATACATGAACAAAGTAAACAACTCTCTAATTACAAGGGGCATCTGCGTGTGTTTTGTCATGGAGAGTAACTTCAAAGTGCTGATGGAAATCTTTCTTTGTCTCCGCTCCAGAATCAATTGGGTGCCGTATGGCACTTCCGCTGGCACCGTCATGGTGCTCAAGTTTTTATCATGGTGTGCCTATGAGTTGTCTGATCTGCGTACCCTTTTCTGCATGGGTAAGGAAGAGAACGTTCCCTGTATTAATGAGCACTAGTGAGACTGCTTAGTGCGCCACCCTTGCTGACAGGCAAATGTCATACAGCAGGGCGTGGAGAACAAAACACAAAAAAGGGTGAAGTGTTTCAGCATGACACAGGAACCTTTCTTCAAATGTCAAATCAACTTGATGAGCAAAGCTACAGGTGCACCGTTTTTTTTTTTTTTTTAATGAAGAAACAGTTTTCTGTAAGATTTATTGTTAAATCTCTGCTGGCAGACAGTCAAAGGTTACTTTTTACTTCTGCCTCAGAAAATACACTGAATGTTTGAAATCCAGAGGGACCTTGGTATTTCGTCTGCTAAAATATCCATACTATTAAAAAAAATAACAGAGCTAAAACTATTATTAAAGCAGAATTCTTTGTATAAAAAACAGCTAAAAGTAGTATAAATACTCGACTAGATAAGAATGAGTAAAGGAACATTTACTTATTTGCTGTTTGTCATCTTAGGTTCTTCCGTTAATTAGGCATGTGTCATTTCAAAGAAGTTTGCACAATAACACACTCATCTCAGGTACATTCAGGGGTTACATGACTATTATGTGTATGTGTGTGTGTGTGTGGGGGGGAATTAATTTAATTTATGTTAATAGCTTGCGTATTAAATAAATACCAAGCTTACATATTTCTAAAAAATTTATTTTTTCCCACAACAAGCAATATCAAACCATGCACATGAGCAAAACTAATTACATATGAGTAAAATGTGTCTATTAAAATAGGATAAATCCAACAGCACAGAATATGGAATGCTTCATATGGATTGAATATAAAGTACTGGAAATGCCCAGACATATCACCACACTACCAGCCTAGACTCTCCTACACTCCTGTGCCAATTGCAACACACCGAAATCTCTGATTTAGCAAGTAGCTTAAATTTATCAACTAAACCCAACTTATCCAATTAAATGTGTTTAGCTAAATGAAAATATTGTATAGAAAGCAGGAACAAATGAACTGACTTCCTATTATTTCTATAAAGAAAACTGATTTGCTTTTAAACAAGCGAGAATTCAAAGCAATAAATGTATATATCTGTATATATCTACTTTTTTTATATTGCTGACCTTTTTAAGACCATCTGCAGTATTTCTTGTCTTAAAAGTCTCTTCAGCCAAAATTATTTTTCTCTGAGGTTAATTTGACATTTTTTGTATTGCTGACTATATGCCTGTTTCCCTTAATTAAATAAAATAAAATATGGGAACATTTGCAAGACTAACTATAGACTGGAACATTTCTAAGTGTAAAAATGGTTGTGAAAGTATGTGGAAACCATTCTCAAGGTCAGTTTTTACTCTGTGTTACTGTAAGCAAAGTAAGACATGGAGCACCTTACGGACCAGCTATGGACCAGGAAAGTTCACCATCCCACACACAAACTGCATACTCCAAAACTGGTCCAAAAAAGGTCAAATAAATAGCTAAATAATTCATTATCTATAATTCATTCATTATCTCCCGCTTTATCCTATATTAGGGTCGCGGTGGGGTTCCCCATGCCCATCCAGGGGAGAACGTTTCGGGCACTGGGCAGATAGACCCAGGACAGGGTGCCAATATATCGCTGGGCACACACTCACTCACACAGACACACTCTATATGGGGCAATTTGGAGAACTCAATTGACTTGATCCATGTTTTTGGACTGTGGGAGGAAACCGGAGAACCCGGAGGAAACCCACGCAGACACGGGCAGAACATGGAAACTCCACCCAGATGGGGATTCGAACCGGGAATCCCTAGCGCTGAGAGGCCAACGTGCTAACCACTAAGCCACCGTGCCGCCTAGCTAAATAATAATAAATCTTATTCCTGGACAAGAAACAGCATTTCAGGAGTATCTCATTTCTAGAGCATCTCATTCCTGGAGCCATCTCAAGTCATCGCAAGTCAGTTACCGGAATGCCCCCTAGGGTACACTAAGTATCGTCTCTCTTGAGGGAAAAACAGATTTGTCTTTTGCTTGTATAATATGTTCTGCATTTCCAGACTGGCTTCCAATCTATTGAAAGTAATTATCAAGAAGGACATTATTCATTTCCCAGCTATTACCTATTGATCCCATTCCATGATACTGACATTATTATTTACATTAAATGCAATGTAATCATGCAAGCATTCCATAACCATAATAGTATGATTATTGTGTGGACTCAGTTCTGTGCAGAATCATTGTTATCCCTAAATACACACAATAATAACATAAGACACTTTTGCTATACCGAACTGCATTAGGAACTTTCATTGAACCTACATGTGGTGCTGGTGATGCATTCTTTTTTATTAGATCAAATAGAAAAATGAAGCTTTTTTTTGCGAAAATAAAACCATTTTCTTATGTCCAAACATCCCAGACAAATCACACAGGATCCTAAAATTCTGGTATTGCATTTATCTGTGTGTTTACCCTGTGTGACTTGTTCTAGCTCCTCCGATTCAGCCTATGAGCACTCTGATAGGCTTCAGCACCTCTTGTTCCCCTAATAAGTACAAGCGGCTTAAAAAACGTATTAAAGAACTTTGTCCTTTTATGTGAATGTATTCATTTACCAGACAGTTCTTCCAAAAATGTATATTTGTGCAAAAAAATCACACTGACTAATGTTTAAAGGACATTAACAGTAATACTCCAAATTTTCTATTACTATGATACCTGTTGTGGAGACTGTGAAATTTATATATTTGAGTAAGTTATGATTGTTTCCTTTAATATCACACTAATTTGATTACTAATATTATATAATCTAAGTTAAATTAGAGTAAATTGTTTTAATTTGCATTCAT
Organism: Corydoras sp. C115; assembly: GCA_019802505.1. Classification (NCBI taxonomy): domain Eukaryota; kingdom Metazoa; phylum Chordata; class Actinopteri; order Siluriformes; family Callichthyidae; genus Corydoras; species Corydoras sp. C115. The sequence goes on along the minus strand of JAFMOC010000085.1, from coordinate 751,417 downwards.
TTATAACATCACATGCAGCTAAAATTACACTTAAATCATATCTTATAGTATTTGTTGTTCACTACCATCAGAAAAGTCTCATCAATTATATGATTGTATGTCGTAGATATTTATTTATTTATGTTTTTTTTACAAAATGTTGGAATATTAGATATGTAAATGAGCAAAGGGACTAACTGAACACCTAGAGCTGAATTTGGAAAATAACCCCTAGACAGAAAAATGCAAAAAGTTAACTTGCAACATACAAAATCTGCATGTGTGTTTGTGTGAATGTGTAATTGTTGCCTTACCTGCCGCACAAAGCTGTTTGATGTCGTGTCAGAAGATGTGCTGCCATCAGATCGCTTGAAGCGACTTTTTCTTTTCGCGTACTTTCCCTGGAAAATGTAACATTAGACAAAGAAAATGTCAAATAAATTGTTAGGAGGGATCTGTTTTAATTGTAATACACTCAAACACACACACATACAAATCCAATGTCTGTTCCTCACATCCTGTCTCCTTGCACCAATATGATTACTCATAATTACTGAATGTCCAACAGAACAGTGCAGAATCTGTAATCTGATTGGCCTCAGCTGCGACCAATGACCTGCTGGCCGAGGACTAGGCCATGTGCATCATTCTCAAGTGGTAGACTCTGTCTCCATGGAGACATGAGAAAGGCTAATTGGGTTTGGTGGCAATAAAACACTCTGATGGAACAAGCAGCTCTGTAGCATTTCTAACACACACACACACACACACATGCAAATACACAACTTAATAATAGAATAATTACACCCTTGTTCCCATTTATTCTTCCTACTCATTTAGCCAAGTCAAGTTTACAGAAGAACTGTGGCAAGTTTTAATAATGAGCTGAAACAAATTACGAGGTGCAAATCATCAAGAAACCTGAACACCAGTTACACATACAGTAGGTATTTTGTGCTTTTTCATGTATGTTTTAAATCTAGACTGAACACATTTTTATTTACTGGCATTCTTGTCACACCAATCTTTCAAATTTTTGTCATGTCTATGTTTATTGTTGACCTTTTTCCATCCATCCATTATCTTCCACTTTATCCTATATTAGGGTCGTGGGGGGGGGGGGTTCCCCATCCCCATCCAGGCCAATCCATCGCACACACTCACTCACACAGACACACTCCATATGGGGCAATTTGGAGAACTCATTTGACTTGATCCATGTTTTTGGACAGTGGGAGGAAACCGGAGAACCCAGAGGAAACCCACGCGGACACGGGGAGAACATGGAAAATCCACCCAAATGGGGATTCGAACCAGGAATCCCTAGCGCTGAGAGAAGAACGTGCTAACCACTAAGTCACCGTGCCACCCTTGTTGACCTTTTGATTTGGTTTTATGTATAGTACAGTATATATTTGTCCTATAATACATTATCATTTTTTTTTTCTTTAGTTTGCTTTGTAAAATTTTCACATTTGTTACAATAAAAATGTTATATGAAAAAAACACGATGCTATTTAAGAAGCTACATTATTTGAGTTTCATTACTTGATAAATTAATATTGTTACATTTATTATTATTTTATATAAAATCAGATTGGTGTTAGTAGGTTATCTAATCTTCAGTTTAAAGTTATTGCTAAAATAGATTTTGTTAGATTTTTTAAAGTTATGCAATTATTCTTGTTAGTTTCCCACAATAAATTCACTTCAGGATCAATAGAAATTATTGCTGTATACTGTATACAGGTCAGGAGGTGGAAAAGGCCATTAAAATGTCAGAGCAGCTTTAGGGAATGTGTCACTAATATGAAAAGAAACATCCTGTTGACCAGGACATGGAAAAAAATATGGTTATTAGAAAAGTAAAGATGCTGTGATATAGGCAAAACTGTAAAGAGGATTAATGCCATAAATAAAAAGTAAATAAAAACAGAAATTAGTAGACAAGAGAAGTGGTTGAATTAATTAATTAAGGTGAACAATTAAGAAAATAACAGAATACTGAACACATAGAGAACCTAAACCAGAGTAGAGACCAGAAGAGTTGGAATGAGAAGATTAACAGGAAAAGAAACTGAGACAGTATAATACCTGTTAAATTCTATTACAGTTAAATGTGTTAAGATCCTTATAGAACATTTCACCTCCCACACAGTAAACTCCACAGACACGAGTAAGCTTCGCTAATTTTTTTTTTTTTTTTTACGTGAGATGCAAAATAACGTGGGCAGAGAACAATATGTACAGTCTAGCGTTCGCTTAATCCAACATACTACAGTTTATCTGAACAATATTGGTGTCCTCACGGTATCTGAAATAAATCTTTTGAGGACCAATTTTTTTTTTACTTAAAAAAATCAACTGAACCTGTTGAAATCCAACACCTGCAAAACAACTATGTTATCATATGAAGTAATCTACCACGTCAAAATAAATCTATTGTTTGTGCTAATGACATAATCATGATGTTTCTTTTAAGTGTTTCAAAAGATAAACAGAATCTTTCCAGACCTGTCCTTTGGATCAAACAGTAATCTATAGATATTAACTAACAGGTTCTTAATGATATACATTAAATCTATCACATAATATACATTTTGACACTCACTTGTCACTTTATTAGGTAAATCTTATTGTCTGTGCGCTCATCGTTTAACAGATTACATCAGTTCACTAAACATGCAAATGCACTTTTAGTATTTTGGTTACACTTTTAGTAAGACTGCAGTTTCTCTGCAACCATTGCTAGTCTTTAATGGTCAGGACTCCAATAGTTGTACCACAGAGTAGGTCTTATTTGGTTGGTGCATTATTCATATCCCAGCAGTGTCAATGGGGTGTTTAATTAAAACTACAACAGCACTGCTACACTTAAACCCCCTCAACGCATCAATGTCACTACAGAATTGACAATAAAAAACACCCAAATTATCTGTTCTGTGGTGCTGCTGACCAATAGAGAACAGAGAAGAGAACCAACAGGGGATCAACAAAAAAAACAGATGGCCTACATTCTGTAATTGTAAAACTACAATGTCCATCTATATGCTAAACTTTAAAAAGAAGAAGCCACTACTCAGTGCAGTTCCTCTGTTTATTCAAATTTCCGAAAGCAAATCCTTTAGGATCCTATATGATTTTAGTTTTTAAACAAAAAAAAAAATGAGAGGGCTCAGAACACACTTATAAGAGCTATGCTAAAAAGTAAATAGTATTTTTTGATCTTTTTAGAAAAAAACTTCAGACGAAATGATCTTTAAAAACGGTTATTGGCACCGCTGTAACTGTCAATGTCTACATTTTTTTAAATATATTTTTTTTAAATACTGACAATGGGAATTGTAAAGATGTAGGCAAAAAAACACCTGAAAACACCTGAAACCACCTAAAGTTGATTATTTAATAGGCAAATTGTTTATGTCAGTCGGGGTAATTGGGATAATTAATTTTAATTTAGCAAATTTTTTTAGCTTTGATTATTGTACTTAGACATATTAAATACCCATTCAATCCATGGTCATAATTAATTCTTATTAATATATTTTATCTATAAATGTTTTGCACATTACATTATGCTGCTGAGTTATTTAAAACCTTTTTTTTCATAACTGCTGAACCATTTGCCATGTGACACAAATACAACTATTGTGAAGGAATCAAACCTCTCGTCTTTTATTGCTTGGGAAAAAATCTGGACTCCAAATGTTATACCACAAATTATGTTTCTGTACATGCCTTTACGTCTTGCGTGTGGATTGTGACTTTTGTGAATACTTTTGTAAAATGCCATATAAATGTTTTACTGTGATTAAATATATATATATATAGTATTATGATGTGCAATTCAGATAACAAGCAAAATCCAATGATGATAAGATCAAACACACACCTTTTTAATTTACACCTAGCATACCACTAAGACACATAAACACATACACACATGCAAACACACACACACGCACCACAAATTATCTCAACCAGCTGTATCATCTCTACCACCACCTCCGCATAGCTATATATAAAGATGATTCAGATGAAGGGCCTCTCAAAAAATACAGGTCTCTTTTACAGAAAAAAAAACCATTATACAAAAGCTGTGAAACAGCTAAAGAAATATAATAGAAAAAGTCTCTGAAATATGGCCATATAAAATTAGCCAGAGCATTACAGTAAAAGCACAATTTGGGAGGAGGATCCCTCTCTGCAGTGTAGGGGTTCTGATGTGGTTGTGGTGTGTTAGTATTTCACTTTTTTGCATTTATATATTTATTTATAAATATTTATTTATATATATATATTTATATTTATATATATATTTTTTTAAAAACACAATAAAGTGACTAATATTTCTTTTTAAACAAGTTTTTAAAAAGAAATCAAAAAAGCAAATAATACAAAACAAAAATACTAGACTTGGTCATTTATTTAATTAAAAATGATGCAGTATTCCTGCTGTGAGTGGCAAAAGTATTATCTAAATTTATCTAAAGATAAAATTAAAGTTAAGTATTTTCAACCATTGAAATTATATTCCGGTTTGAATGGGCAAGTAAAAGACTTGACTTGAATTAAATTATCTGCTAACCCATAAGGGTTACATACTTTTGCCATACACAGATATGTAATTTTGCATCATCTCTCCAAATAAATGATTGAGGCAAATACCTTTGTGTCATTGGATTGATTTTCTTATCTGTATAAGTTTTACGACTTCTTTGAAAATCTGTTTTCAAGTTTGAGGTCTTTTAAAAGTTTCACAAAGCTTTAAACACACATGTAAATCATTTCTGAAGATATAAACCTGTTATGATTTAGCAGAAACATCAAACTCCACACTTAAAGCTCAGCAGAAAAAATATTTACGATTGTGCAAATGGCTAAAAAAAGGAAACGTCTACTGATTATCATTCCACAGTAAGATAAGAGTCATTATATTGTTTGGAGTTAAGTGATGCACAAATGTAAAACTAAATCACTCCAGTGGGATACCCAAATGGCTTTTCAAAAGTACTTGGGAAAGAGTGAAGAGGAAACTGGAAAATAGCCTCCTGCTTGTTTATTTCCCCCTGAAGAACACTTTCTTGAGTTTAAGAAAAGGTTGGTGTTTCATGTGTAAGAGCAGTTATTTCAGGCAGAATTTCTGAGAGGGCAGTAAAAGTATGTATACAATAAAAATGTTGAGTACATATCTTATTTCCCCTAAGAAATTATTTGCAGTACAGCACTGTTTAATAGACAGAGTACTTGGTTGATTATATTACATATGGTGACATCTGAAATCAAGAGAGAATTAATTTTAAAGGTGCGGATGATAAATTTGAGGGCTAAACTTGGCTCTTGGCTCTGTTAGATATCAGCTACATTTGTTTTGACACCTATCGTGTTATAATATTACACATTATAGATGTGTAAAATATAGATATTAACAGTGTTTTTCTATTTTACATGAATAATTAAAATATGTTTTTTTAAATAAACTTCTAATTCTCATTCTGACCCATTAGAATACAGAAAATTTAGCAGGTATAGTTTGTTTCTATCATCAAGCATTATGGAATTATCACAAGAACACACTACTGGGGGTGTGAAAGTCATTGGGGTAAGCATTCTGATTGTAAATTGATATTGTTTATTATTTCTCATTAACTTCAGAAAGTACAAACGTATGTTTGTTTATTCACTTGATTTTCATTGTTTAAGGAAATTAATTTAACTTACAGCACAAAACAATATGTGAGTTACTGATAGTTGTGGTACCTTCTGCTTTTCTATGTAGACTACAAGAGGTAGCATGAGGCTCCCATTTCTATACAGAAAATTGTGTTCCTTCTCATTTTCCACCCACAGCCAAGTCACATAAATATGAGTACTATATGAGTTAAATATGAGTTTGCCGCACATCTATGCCTTGGTTTCTTTACTCCATGTGTGATTCCAATTAAGGTCTCCACTCATTCAATACAGGATTTTTTGTAAGATCAAATTTTATACAATTATACAAGACGGAATTTTTTCAGTATTGTTATACACATCATTATACACAGACTATATACTAAATGAATAAACTGCTATATTGTTTTTGCTAGTTGTGTTTTTAAATTATGATTCTGATAACTGAACCTGTAGTGTTAAACAGTATTAGGTTAGCTACTTATTTACCGCACATTTTTATTTTATCAGTGGCTATGGTGAACTGAAATAGTATTTGGTAGTTGAATTGATGTTCCGAAGAATTAAGGCAGTTATGCAATTAGCCATGGCGTTTGTCAGCCAGTTAATGGCGCACTGATTTTATATTTGCAGTGGGGTATTTAGCTAACTGAGGCATGCTGAGCTCACTTTACAGATGGTAAATATAGGCTTATGTGTGAAAAAATCCTATAACTGCTATATACATCTAGGTGTAGGCTAAAGAGTATTTATTTCTATTTACACCATGGAACAAGGGCTAGATTGATGAGGGAAATATCATCTGGCTAAATAAATATTACATTTACATTACATTTACATTTAGTCATTTAGCAGACGCTTTTATCCAAAGCGACTTACAAATGAGAACACCACAAGTCAGAAGCCATGGAGAAAACCAACTATACTGCAAGTTCATCAAACCTGATTGTTATTCGAAGCTGCCCCCCCCCCCACTTTTTTTTATTTTTTATTTTTTTTTTTTTATTACAGGTATTTGTTAAATAGATGCGTCTTAAGTAGTTTCTTAAAACTGTTTAGAGATTCTGCCTTACGGACAGAGTTGGGAAGATCGTTCCACCATTTTGCAGTGGTGAACGCCACAGAGTGAGAATTAGCTCCTCGGTGAGGTGGAATCGCCAGGCGGCAATCATCACTGGAGCGAAGTGAACGTAAAAAATATTAATAATAAAAATATTTGTACAGTCACTCTCATTTTTGGATTTCCTCAGAAAGGGTGCATAATCTCCTTCAAATTATTTTAGATTATTTTATTTATAACAGGGTCATCAAGACCTGACCTACAAGTACATTTTCTATCTTAATAGATTTTCAACCCTTTAATTTTTCAAACCATTTTAACCAAACTTTACTTGGTCTATAAGGAAAATCTCGTGCAATCATTTTTTTGGGGGAGGGGTGGGGTCACGTGGGCGTTACCAAAAGAAAACATAACGAATGATGTCATTTTTCATTTTACAGCTTATTTAAATGATTTTACTGCGTAAATCAGGTATAATATTAGGTCTACAACATATACGAACCTTTATTTGACCATAGGATCCTAAGTATACACTCTGGATCACTGTATAGCAAGAAAATAAATAAATAAATAAATAAATAAATAATAAATAAATAAATCAATAAATAGGAGTATAGTCAAGAACTAAAGATTCTACACCTGAGATTGTAGAAACGTTCAGAACAAAATGTTAGTGGTTTATACACCGAAACAACAGCAGAAGTAAGAAAAAACAGCTCGTGCGTTTAAATGGTGTTTTATTGACTGTGTATTTTTACTTATATATTTACTTTACTGTAGTAAATGTTTGTATGCAGACTGAAAACAATGAGTTAATCTTTGTTTTAGATTCAGCTGAAGGATTTATAACTGGAAAGGGATAAAATGGGACTTTGGGGATCATGGATGTAGCAACGGCTTACGATTGCTTGGACTATAGTATACTTTGCTTTATACTTTTTTTTTTGCCGTTAGTGTTAACACACACATTAAGAAAAACTTTTCTAGTCGTCGGAGTTAAATCAGGGTTAAATCTGGGAATATAAAGAAACCGGGGATGACTTGTCCCTTTGTAGAATTTCATATTCTGTGCGTGTCTCGCAAATTAAAAACATTTCTAAGCACATGATGAAGTGTGTGGACTGATGCTTTATCCTCTTGAGTCAGGCTATTCTAGTCTTTTCTTTGCTTTGCTTTTCTCTTACCTGTGTGAGTGATCCGTGATGGTCGAACATATCCATCTGGATTTCCTGTGTTGAAGTGGAAGGCGTTCTGGACATCCCTTTCTGTACCATTGAATTCAGCGTCAAGCTCGTTTGTCTGTTTTTATTAACTGTAGCGCCTTAGATGTTCCCTTGCGATCGTTGTCAAAACATTTTGTTTTCCTTTTAGTTTTATTTGACAGCGATTGTTAATTTTTCCTACAGCTACTATAGCGACTACAGCGCTTCTGCTTCTCGCGGTCAATATGCTGCGCTCAGCCTCCAGCCGCTCCGAGCACTGGCCACGCCCCGCGTGTCTCCTCCTGCCAATCAATCCGCGCCTCTGATTGGCTGAGCGAACGGTCGCGAAGATGCTCGGTGATTTTCCGCCATCACAAGAGCCGTCGTTTGGCAGGTTACAAGTGGGGGCTTCAAATTCTGGCTTTGGAGCCTCCACAGTGTTACACACTCATGAGAAAAGTGTCTTTAGCACGAAAATACTTCTTCTCTTGCTTTGGGCTCATCTACTTCTAACTCCAAGGCTTGAAAGCAGCCCTGCTGATGTTACATAAATCTTGTCCTATCACTTTAGTTATTCATTCATTCATTATCTCCCGCTTTTTCCTCTATTAGGGTCGCGGTGGGTGTCCCCATGCCCATCCAGGGGAGAACGTTTCGGGCACTGGGCAGATACACCCAACACAGGGCGCCAATCCATTGCTGGGTACACACTCACACACTCAAACTCACTCTATATGGGGCAATTTAGAGAACTCAATTGACTTGATCCATGTTTTTGGACTGTGGGAGGAAACCGGAGAACCCGGAGGAAACCCACGCGGACACGGGGAGAACATGGAAACTCCACCCAGATGGGGATTCGAACCGGGAATCCCTAGAGCTAAGTGGCGAACGTGCTAACCACTAAGACACCGTGCCGCCTATTCACATTTTTCATTCATTCATTCATTGTCTCCCGCTTTATCCTCTATTAGGGTCGTGGTGGGGTTCCCCATGCCCATCCAGGGGAGAACGTTTCGGGCGCTGGGCAGATACACCCAGGACAGGGCGCCAATCCATCGCTGGGTACACACTCACACACTCAAACTCACTCTATATGGGGCAATTTAGAGAACTCAATTGACTTGATCCATGTTTTTGGACTGTGGGAGGAAACCGGAGAACCCGGAGGAAACCCACGCGGACACGGGGAGAACATGGAAACTCCACCCAGATGGGGATTCGAACCGGGAATCCCTAGAGCTAAGTGGCGAACGTGCTAACCACTAAGACACCGTGCCGCCTATTCACATTTTTCATTCATTCATTCATTGTCTCCCGCTTTATCCTCTATTAAGGTCGCGGTGGGGTTCCCCATGCCCATCCAGGGGAGAACGTTTCGGGCGCTGGGCAGATACACCCAGGACAGGGCGCCAATCCATCACTGGGTACACACTCACACACTCAAACTCACTCTATATGGGGCAATTTAGAGAACTCAATTAACTTGATCCATGTATTTGGACTGTGGGAGGAAACCGGAGAACCCGGAGGAAACCCACGCGGACACGGGGAGAACATGGAAACGCCACCCAGATGGGGATTTGAACCGGGAATCCCTAGCACTGAGAGGCGAACGTGCTAACCACTAAACCACCGTGCCGCCCACTTTAGTTAATATTTTAGAAAGCCTACTGAGTAAGTAGTGTTAGTTGTTCAATAAATGGCCTCGGAGATGCAGGTTGTTCCAAAAAGATTTTAAAGCAAGTTACTGTAGACAACCAAGTGTACAGAAAAATCATCAATGGCGGGCAACCACAATTGATGAGAGAGCTGTAACTTCTCAAAGATGCTGCTTCGGTATATAACCCTTAGGTGGGCTGTCCTTCTTCTGTGTGTGCGCCCCCTCCAGACAACAGTCTTTTTTCTCATGTGTACATTGACCCGAACATTTCTATCTTCTAACCCACCTGGTCCTGCTTTCTGCCCCCCTCAGGGGTATGAATTTATGACAGGTTCTTGTTGACAGTCCCATTATTCAAAACTCTCCGCTGACCCTACAACTGGACATTCATACTCTTTCCCATGCTTATTCATCAACTAGTCATTTTCTCTGTTCCCTGAACTATTCGACTCATCATGAGTTTTACTTTACATTATTACTTTTACTAAATTACTTAAAAGTATTATAAAAACCTAACAGTAGAAAGTTTGTAAGTAAGTAGTTTGTAAAGCTTTATGAACCACTGATGGTTTTATTAGGTTCAGTATTAAATGTTTTAAACCCTTTCGGTGTTTGTTATTTGAAAGCCTGATTATCAACTAACCATTCATTCATTCATTCATTCTCTTCTGCTTTATCCTCTATTAGGGTCGCGTGGAGGGGGGGGGGGTTCCCCATGCCCATCCAGGGGAGAACAATTCGGGCGCTGGGTAGATACACCCAGGACAGGGCGCCAATCTATCGCTGGGCACACACTCACATGCACACAAACTCTATGGGGCAATTTGAAGAACTCAGTTGACTTGATCCATGTTTTTGGACTGTGGGAGGAAACCGGAGAATCCGGAGGAAACCCACGCGGACACGGGGAGAACATGGAAACTCCACCCTGATGGGGATTTGAACCGGGAATCCCTAGTGCTGAGAGGCGAATGTGGTAACCACTAAGCCACTGTGTCGCCCCTATCAACTAACCAATAAAATAATTTACTACATTTTACATTTACATTTACTGGACGCTTTTATCCAAAGCGACTTACAAGGTGAGCACAGGGTTAATTACAACATCCCTGGAGCAATTAGGGTTAAGGTTCTTGCTCAAGGACCCACATTGGTAACTTTTTTTTAGTGGATCTGGGATTTGAACCCCCAACCTTCAGATTGATAGCCCAACACCCTAACCACTGAGCTACCACGCCCTCAGTCAATGTGACTAAGTGTCACATTGAACTGCATGGTCAAATATAGCAAAGAGGTCAGAAAAACAATAAAAGATAAACGGAAAAAGAAAAGGTAGAAATCACTGTGAGATAGGCTTTTGTGATTGAGCTGTCTGTGCTAGTTTCAATAATACAAATTGCTTTATCATTGTATATACAGTCTTACACAAATAAATTAACATATGTGTTACATGTTTAATCTTTTGTTTGCAATCAAACAAAATTAAAACACAATGAAAATATATTAGATATCATTTTAACATCACAAATTGACTTTCCAAAGTTGTGAGAGAAAATGTATCATTATTTACTTTAAATGAGAATTTAGTTTTTCTCAATTTTTTATTTCCATTATTCTAAATGAGTAAAGACTGTAAAGCCAGAAGATCCAAAAATCAAGTATGTAATGTCAAGTAAACCACTTTATATGGTTTAGGAAGCAACATTTGAAGGATCATGACTCATTAAGAATCCCATTATTTAGAGAATTTCAGTTTAACAGACAACCACATACTAATTATATGAAGTCTAGTTTGGATTTAAAAGTCACATGCAGTATTTAGTTGGTCTTTGAACAATGGTGAAGGAAGTTATTGAACCGTGGCACTATGCAGAGGTGAAGGTAGAGAGGAAATGGCTATAATAAAACAATAAATCCAGCTGAAAATGGTAAGAAAGTTATGTTTCTGAATACAAACCTCAATCTTTATATTTTGTATTCATACTGTTATGTTTAGCCAATTGTGCAGTTCCAGTGCTAAGCTCTTAGGTTGTGAGGGCTGGATGATTGCAAGTTCAAAGTACAGACACAGAGCTGTGCATCTCCCTAAAGGTTGAATATATAATTTAATAATAAGATGATCAATCCTTTCTAGATTATATTATATCTATTATATCCAATTAATTTAATGATTTAATACCACACATTTGTTTAACAGTGATTTATCTGCTACAGTACTGCAAATGATTTTAATTAAACAGACTACCTATTATTATTATTTGATTAGTTGATTAAAGGCATCATGTAATCAGGTAAAAACAAAAGGTGATGATTATTGTTGATGATTGTTGTTCCTACTTGTAAATGAATTTAAATGAATGCTATCATACGCATGACAAAAATCAACATCTGGTTCATTCACAGGTTTTTGTGCTGTTTCCCTCTCTCTGCATGCCAATCTGCACGTGTGACATCATCAAAAACTGTGTGTGTGTGTGAGTTGTGTGTTGAGCTGATAAGACTCGAAGGAGCCAATGGCTCAAAAGAACCTATGATATCATGTTTTAAAACATTTACGAGTGTAAAAGCAAAAATATTATTAAGAAATGTCTTCGAAACATAGAAACTACAATGTGAGAGGGCAAATATATAGTGTTTGGTCATAGAGTAAGAGAGATGTATTAATTCCAGTTACAAAAAAACTAATATACTAACTAAAAGGAACAACATATTTAGATTAATATGAAGCATAACAAGAGAACCTAATAATCTTAAAGAACCTTTGGAAATAGGAAAGTGTGTGAAGTTTTCTGTGATAGTGATTAGGCATTGATAGGATTAAAGGCATTTTAAAGCCAAATACCTTATTAAGAAGTGCTGTGATGAGTTATAAGATTTTATCATAAAAAGTGCCGTGATGTCTTAATTAATAAAAAGATAGAAAGTGGTGGTTGGACTCAGGAAGGAAATCCAACCTTATATTACAGACATGGCAGCATGGTGGCTTAGTGGTTAGCACATTCGCCTCTCAGCGCTAGGGATTCCCGGTTTGAATCCCCATCTGGGTGGAGTTTCCATGTTCTCCCCGTGTTCGTGTGGGTTTCCTTCGGGTTCTCCGGTTTCCTCCCACAGTCGAAAAACATGGATCAAGTCAATTGAGTTCTGCAAATTGCCCCATATAATGTGTGTGTCTGTGTGAGTGTGTGCCCAGCGATAGATTGGCGCCCTGTCCTGGGTGTATCTGCCCAGCGCCCGAAACGTTCTCCCCTGGATGGGCATGAGGAGCCCCACCGCGACCCTAATAGAGGATAAAGCGGAAAATAATGAATGAATGAATATTACAGGCATATTTATGTGTATTTATGTGTGTATATTTATGAGTGAAGAATAGTTTAGGGTGTTCATGACACAGTTTTGAACAATGTATGGATGAATTAGATAAGGAAACATGAGAGACCCGACAAGCAAACTTGCGGAAATGAAACAAACTGATAAAGCCGAGGACCAATCAAAATGACCAAGAAAAAACGCCCAATAAGGTTAATAGAGTCTAACCTCAACTGACATCTCTTGTGTTTGAAGCTACGCCGAGGGTGATAGACTGAGGGCCAGACTGACTGACTCAGCAACCAAGCCATGCCAACTTAATCCTCCAACCGACACCCAGCGCGCGCACCAGACCTCTCTTTCTGCAGGCCGATCAGTAAGTCAGTCCTCTCAAAGTCTCCAGGAGGTAGGGACAGGTCAGTTTAGAAGCAGGATATATTGTTTGCAGTATTTTTCTCTTAATTAAGCAACATTGGTCAGTATATAACGGTTATGTTTGCTGTGCTAATTTATTCAGTAATACTATTTAATCAGTAGAAGCTATGTGCTTTGCTACTTTATTAAGTTTGGATTAAGTTTGAGTAATAAAACAACTTTGGCTTGAGACCACCCAGTCTTGACATGCTCCTTACCATTGTCATTTAATACCATCCTAGAGGGGGGTTGAAGGAAAAGCCACTGACTAGCCAACCATTAAAGTTGACACCCCAACCAAGACAGACCAGTAACCTAACATTGTCAACAAGGGTTGTCTGGGAAAGGGCCTAGGTGAACTAACACACAGGTGGGATTTGTGCTTTCGGCATATCCCACACATACACCTCCACTGACCATAGTAACCAGCTGCTTGTTAGTATAAGCCTGGGGAACAGGCTGTGCCCTTTACCATGCTAACAAAAAAAATCTTGACCCAAAGTGAAGGGCAACGCAAGATCTTCCTTTTCTAACTGCCTTTGATTGAGGTAACACCCAGCACATGACATTGCTGCACCAGGGACATTCATCTGCTGCTCATTGATGGAGGTCTAGGGAAGTGCTGCAGCATCTGGGCCTGCGGCATCTGGGCCTTATTTGTTTCAGAACCCTGGACTGATCTGTTTCAGAACCCTAAACCTGATCTGTTTAAGAAATCTGGCCACTTGTTAATAGCAGCAGTTACGTCCCTACACTAACGCACCCACACCACACTCTGGAGCAATTGCTAGCTGCTTATTAGTAGCAGCCTTGGGAACGATCTTTTTTTGTTAGCTTTTCCCCCTGCTAACAAAGAAAGCTTGGCCTGCAATGGAAGGCAACGCAAGTCTGCCCTTTCCTAACAGGTGCATTCTGTAGCCCTCAGCGTAAGGGCCGACACTACCGTGCTTGTGGGGCTGCACCTTACTCTTACCCCCAACCAACAAATCAGCTCATGTCAACAATACATGCTCTCAGTCCAGATACAGGAGGTCAGACAGGAAGCTATAGCGACCAAGCCAGTGATGTTTAACCTACTGTAGCACCTATTAGGGGGAGAAGCCTGGAGACTTATTGTTAGCCATGGCCCCTGCAAGAGCATTTGAGTATCATCATTACCTACTGCGACAGCAACCCTTTCCAAACGGCACACCCCGAAAACTTTTTATTATATTATACATGGTTGATAAAATTGCTTAGTTTTGTTAGTTTTGAAGCATTGATCAGTCTACACTGCATTTACTAACAGCACTAATTTGCATCTCTCTAACATTAGTTTATGAGAAAGTTATTGTTTGATGAAGCAAGGCAATGGATATGCAATGTTTTAAAGGTTATGGGCAAAAATAGAGATACATTTTAAGGAAATCCATGTAACTATCTCTTTAACCACCTCCTTACTGTTATGTATAACGATGATTCAGATGGAACACTCAACAACAACGTTATGATACATTTTACATACAGTCACAGCATGATTACACAATGTATGACACACACACACTATACTTAGCCACAATGTCAGAATATACACAAGTTATTATTTTATAATTTACTAGTACAATATATCAAATGGCTCAAATGTTTTAATGTTTTTTCTTTATAACCGTTCTCTATTGTTGCCTCACTTTTTACTTCCGAGATTTTCTATATATCTATAGCAACTGACAAAAAAAATATCTTAATTTGTATGGGTGGTCCCAGAGTGCATTTTTTTTCTATCCAAAACTGGCTGTATTAAAGATGTGCTGAGAAAGAACCTTGCCAAGGCCTGAGCTAATCAGCTGTGTAAAGCAGTAAAAATGATTGTATAACCACAGCCTGAGGAAACAAGAGGTTCCTACGCTTTGTAGAACTACTTGTATAGTTTCTGTGCTCAATGTCCCTCAGTGACTACAACCTAGTGACCTTGACATCCCACATGAAACGAATAGTTTGGATTCTAGCCCTTCTCTAAAACATAGCTGCTTTATAATAGAATATTATTATTCTATCAATTTTCTTCTGCTGGTATATACACCCAGGACAGAGGAAACCCACTTGGACACAGGAAGAACACGGAAACTTCACCCAAACTCTAACCTTAGAAAGAGGCAAACATGCTAACCACAAAGTCACCGTGCTGCAAAAATATTAATATTTTACAATAAATGCTAAACCATAATTCAATATATTCTTAACTTGAATTTTGTTCCCAGAACCCAAAACTTATAATCTTTGCAGATTCTTTTTCAGGTTTTGTCATTCAAACTCTACTTCTCACTGTGATTATATTTGTGAAGTTAATTTATTCCAAACTTAATGTAAATGCAGCCTTAATTCACCATAACCAGAACATTCAAAACTCTTGGTATTGATTTTACATTTAGCTTAAATTTCAATGAAACCACTCTTTTTAATATCAAGAATATCATCTAGGCAGCTTAAATCATGTCCAGTATGCCCCCACATTGGAGGTGGCAACCCCATTTCTCACCTACCTGTAACACCCCTGATTTTTAAAAGATTTTAAAATGTTTGCTTATAATAATTTGTGATAATTTAATTCAAATAAATACACTGGCGGCACGGTGGCTTAACACATTCACCTCTCAGCGCTAGGGATTCCCGGTTCGAATTCCCACCTGGGTGGAGTTTCCATGTTCTCCCCGTGTCTGTGTGGGTTTCCTCCGGGTTCTCCGGTTTCCTCCCACAGTCCAAAAACATGGATCAAGTCAATTGAATTCTCAAAATTGCCCCATGTACTGTGTGTCTGTGTGAGTGAGTGTGTGCCCAGCGATGGATTGGCGCCCTGTCCCGGGTCTATCTGCCCAGCACCCGAGACGTTCTCCCCTGGATGGGCATGAGGAACCCCACCACGACCCTAATAGAGGATAAAGCGGAAGATAATGAATGAATGAATAAATACACTTTCAGTTTAAAGCATTATGGCTTCCTTTTTTGTTAAATAGTAAGGAATTAATCATTGGCAATAAAATGTATTTTAGAGAGTATTTTAAAGGAATAGGGTGGCACGGTGGCTTAGTGGTTAGCATGTTCTCCTCTCAGCGCTAGGGATTCCCAGTTCGAATCCCGATCTGGGTGGAGTTTGCATGTTCTCCGCGTGTCCGCGTGGGTTTCCTCCGGGTTCTCCGGTTTCCTCCCACAGCCTGAAAACATGGAGCAAGTCAATTGAGTTCTCCAAATTGCCCCATATAGAGTGTGTATGTGTGAGTGAGTGTGTGCC
Source organism: Corydoras sp. C115 (assembly GCA_019802505.1). Classification (NCBI taxonomy): domain Eukaryota; kingdom Metazoa; phylum Chordata; class Actinopteri; order Siluriformes; family Callichthyidae; genus Corydoras; species Corydoras sp. C115. Next base: position 734,855 of record JAFMOC010000085.1, on the reverse strand, counting down.
CAATGATAGATTGACACCCTGTCCTGGGTGTATCTGCAGAGAGCCTGAGACGTTCTCCCCTGGATGGGCATGGGGAACCCCCCCCTGCGACCCTAATAGAGGATAAAGTGGAAGATAATGGATGGATGGATTTTAAAGGAATAATATAATCTTATTTAATTAGTTTGAGTTAAACAACCCTCTCCCATTACCCCACATAGTTGCAGATTACATAGCAAAGTCCGCCATCTTGTGGCATATAGCTAATGTTTTTCTGTTCTCGGTTTAAACAGTAAAATACAATATTATGTGTATCGTCATTTGAAAATCGCTTTGGATAAAAGCATTTGCTAAATGATTAAAATTTTATGTGTGTTGTGTAACTTTATGTGTAACTCTAAGTTGTGATTTAATGTTTGTGAACAGAAATGTACATCAAGTCTAAAAAACTGAAAAATCATAAGGGGCTTAAAAGCAAAAAAAGAGTTTTCCTAAAATGGTAAAATACCAGTGAGCAAAAGCTCTACAGACAAAAATATCTCGTTGATGAGAAAGGTCAACAGAGAACAGCCAGCCTGCTTTGAGCTTACAAAAATGCTACAGTAACTCTCATAGCGACTATATGACTATATATAAAAAGCAGAAAACACACAAATTCTAAAAAAAAAAAAAAAGCAGAAGTCATGTACTATTATTATTGTTGTGTTCTTAGAAAAATTGATTGTTGTTTAGTGTATGTTTAGTAAACCTGTAGTATGAGTTTGCATAATCAGGCTGATATAACATGCATTTCAAAGGTCAAGTATTTTAACTGTAAAAATAAAAATATTCATTTTATATATTATATATCTTTTATATTATAATTAGATTAAAATAAAAATTGTATATTTATATACAGGATAAGGAAGCCGTGCAGTTTCAAAATGGTTCAAATTTTATTCCAAAATAAAGTGGGAGTATGAGAAATCCATGCAGATTTAATTGCCAGAAAATAAAATAGAAGTATGTTGAAATGTATGTTGAATAAAATGTATTGCATTTTAAATCTGAAAGAATAGAAACGCGTATAAAATCATCCAAATCCTAATAAAACACTTAAAGGTATAATTTTAGCCTAAAGCATAATGAGGAAGTTCTTAAACCATGCAAGACCTTTGGTTTCATGTGAGGTGGCGTATAGAAAATCGGGAGGTGTGGCTGGCTCCGAATTTAGGCAGTGAACATAAAATTTTCTTTAATTGGACCACAATTTTCTTCGGAAATTTGAAGCTGACATTACTAGAATGTTAATCAGATCAATGAGTTAAACATAATTAGAAATCTTTATCATACTGCTTAACTGCTGTGTTTAAAATATCTTGTGTGTTTTGGGATTAATGAGGTAAAGTTCCTAGAATGTGACTAGAAAGACTAACAAACACTTAGGATCAAGTGAGAACCTTTTTCATTATTCAGACTGCAGTGAATAGGGTGGGAAAGAACAAGTTCTAATTGTCGGCAGCTTTTCAGTAGTGACTCGGTGTTTTGTGATAAAGCAAAGCCAAGACTTTTACTCCTAAAACTTGTTCTTATGCATTCACACCTCCTACACATACATCTCACAATATTCATACTGTCCTACTTTCAAACCTCCTGCACCTACATCTCACACTATTTAAACTGTCCTATTAACAAGAAGCAATATGTCAGCCAAGTCTTTAGCAAAAATGGGCACAAATTCAGCTTCACTGAAGCAATCTGCAGATGAATAGGAAAATTCCAGGGCTGCTTTCCAGTAGGCCATTAAAGATAAAACAATTAGTTCACTAGCACACTGTGACACAAAAATGCATTTATTCTGCCCTGTTAGATAAGTATAGCTTTGTTATTGGTGGTTTTCAGTAAGTCAGATTTTAATTCTGCCCAAATGATAAGTAATTCATTCTTCACGTGCACTGACAAACACACACACACACACACACACACACACACACACACACACACACACACACACACACACACACACACACACACACACACACACACCTATTAATATAGAATAAGATTTTTTAGGTTGTATTGTCAAAGCGATTTCAAAGCAGATGATAAAAATTGAGCCTATGTATGAAAACATTGCCAAATCAAATAATTGGAGTCACATGGTAATGCAATGCAACATAAACTATGAATAAGTCCTTTAGTTTTACTTCTAAGTTCCGAGAAAATGTGTTGCTTGTCATGTTTCCCTAGTTGATTATGTATTATGAGATGAGATTATTCTCATCATTGAGCTTTATTAAACACAGGTCAATCAACTTTAATCTTACTACTACTACTAATATTGTATAATCATCGGTGTTACACTATAACATTTATAGAGACATGTCTGTGTTTAAGCATATATACTCATCAATATTTAATGTTAAGCAAGACTTGTAGCAATTTCCGTTTGTGAATAATTCTGAAACTGCATCGTCTTTTATAAACAATGACCTTGTTTTATTTTTATCCAGGTTTTAACCACAGTGCATATCCTCCCTTAACACTCAGAGATAGACAACTGTGTCTTAACATGTTCCCTAACTGTTTATTGTTTCAAAAGGAAAAAAAAAAACATTTCTTGTAATTATTATTAGAAACATGTAGTTAGAACATTAATCAGAAGACCTGGTTGGAGCACTCTGATATAATATGTGGATATATGTAATGATTTATTAAAATAACCAAAATTACCATTACATTCTCACACTCACTGGCTGTGTGATATTCACTTGGTGGGGAAAAAAAGGAATGTCTCGTCGACTGCATCATGTCTCCAAAGTGGCTTTTATGCTTGTAATACACTTCTGGGCAGTCACATGAACACAAAGAAGTCAGTTTTCTTTTTCTGATAATTCTTTTAATTGTTAACATGGCATCCATTTTTCAGAAATAGATGATGCAAAGATTGGGGGAAGATAGTGTGTGAGGACAAATAATTCTTTGTGCGTATAACTCTTTTTTTTTTTTTTAGTGACTGTTAATGTAGACCTTCTTTGTCTGTATGTGAGAGAAAATGAGTAAAAGAAACAGTAAGACAGAGTGAAAGAATGAGAAGGAAGTATCATATGTGAGAATGTGCAAGAGTGGTGCAAGGAAGCAAAAAAAAAAAAAATGCCAGAGTAAAAGATGTTTTTTTTTTTGTTTTTTTTTAAAAAAAAAAAACACGTTTACGATAAGCATAAAGAGAAATAGCAAAAGATACATGGCCAAAATTATATTAATACCTTCATGCTACATCTGTACATGTTATGGTACAATTTCAAAACTAAGAAAACAATACAGTCTATGTTAATATATACCCTATGTATAATTAGATTACTGTTGAACCACGGGGTAACTATGTAAACCATTTGAGGATCAAAAATGTACGTGCATGTTTCTAAGCAGAAAAAGTAGTACTGTACCATATACTATGCCAAAGACAGGTTGTTGTACCGCCATAGGTACAACAATTCACTTAATTCATTAAAAGTGTAGGTATTCGTGTAGCTTTTATCTTATCTTTGAAGATCTTATATTAGATTTTAATTATCTAATTGATGTATCTGTGTTAGATAAGACAAGATGAGCCTTTACTGTCTCACCATGGAAAAATTCACTACACACATATATACACAAACAGAGTAAAGTGAGCATACGTGCCCGGAGTGGTGAGCAGCCTTTTATATAATCAATTGGGGTTAGGCCACTTTAGGCATAGCACCAGTATTACTAGCACATCAGAAATTAAATTGGGAATCTTTAGGTCACAAGGATGATTCTTTAACCACAATGCTACAACTAACCCTATTTTTTATAGGCTGTATTATTGTTTATATTTATTTACATTACATTAATTAGTAAATTAGATTAATTAGACACTTTTTTCCAAAGCAACATACAATACAAGATCCCAGCTTAATGGATAAACGTATGTTTTTGTAAAATGAAGGATAACTATGAACTTTTACTGGAACTAGTAATAAAAATGCATAAGGGGTAATTATGTGTTACTTTTGTCCGTACATCATATTTAAAAATATTTTACGGTACTCTCCAGGTTAATTTTAAATCCATGTAAAAGCTTGCTGACCAACAGACACTTGTTATCATTCTTTTAACAAAATATAACTGGAGATAGAGAGTTATTTTTACCGTGCTAAAAGGTCTTCGCTATGGTGACTGTCTTAGGCTTTTAATGCCTTGCTTTATGTTGTGCAATAAAGCTTTGTTTTCACTACCATTTTTCACTTCCAGTTAAACTCAGCAGAAGTTTAGCTCATAAAAATGGATCTGTTACCATATGAAGTGGTCTGTGAAAGGTTTAGAATTTTGGTGGTTAAAACTACTAAAAACTACTTTGGTGCAATATTGTGAATACGATATAATAGTGCTACAGCCTTTAGTTAGAAACAAGTAAAAAATCTTTAAAAATTATACATTTTGTTACTTATTATTCATTATAGGTAAAAATACAAACAAAACTAAATTGTTTACAAAAAACAAAACCGATTATATGCTTTGAGGTTAAAATAACAGTAAACTGTTAATTCCTATAAGCAAATGTGAAGAATTTCTTAGGCTATATTAACATTTTATATATAGTTTCACAGAAATAAACTAATTCCAGTACTTTTATATATGAAATTTACATATATATCAAATATTTGTTAAGCTTTAAATACATGTACACTCAACAAACTAAATATACACTACACCCAAACATTTTATCTGTTATTGTATTTTACTGTAAGTTTTATTTACTTCATAAATGTGTTTACAATGTCTCTTGTTAAATGAACTGTGCTATAGATTATTGATTGATTAAGAACTCCCGTTTATCCAGCTTTAACTGTTCTGTTCAGTCTTAACCCTTCTGTGAAAAGAGTGTGTGTGTGCTGAAGATCTGTGTGGAGTATCAACTAGCTGACACTCTTAAGCCGAGTTGCTTTCTCTACCAAGCTCATTGGACACGTCAGAAAAAATATATTGCACTCGCCAACACATGCCGCCCCTCCCAATCAAGAGTGATTTCCATGGGCTAATTCAGTTCTAAGCACTCAACTCATATTACTGCACCACTGAATGGGGGTAGGATAGAAAAAGGAAAGGCAGCAGGGTGATAACAGGCGGGGACTGTGGTGGGGGTGCAAGGAGCAAGTTGTCTCAGGGGCACACAGACTGGAATGCTTAGGCAATGGTTAGTTCAGAAAAAGGAGAATTAGAGTATAGGAACAAGAGAGAGGGGAGCCAAAAGGGGCATTTTTCAGGATTCAGCCTGAAAGTAAAGGATCACAGCAAGGAGTAGGGCAGAAATATAGTTTTGAGAGTGAAAATCCTGATTAAAAGAAGAGATACAAGATAACGCATGAAAACGAAAACAAAGCAAGGAAATGAAGACAACTCACATCTTTCATATGAGTGGGACTGGCTATGTCAATATGTTAATTACAATGCATGCACAACTGTTTGACAGGACGCTGGTGACAGTAAGACAGATGTGCATGTAACAGGTATAATGTCTCATCTACCAAGGCTGCTGGCTGTTCTAATCCTCACCACACTCTGCAGCATGTTGTTCTGGATTGTCCATTCTAATAGGTAAGTTTAATTTTCTGCTTCATGAATGCCATTTAGAGTAAATTTATATCACAATCAAACATGTCTTATTTTAAAATAACTAATCATTAAAGTGAAGGACTATTACATAGTGGTTACATAAATGTCTTTGTGGCACTTTTCATAAACTAACAAATGACATACTTTAATGTTTGAAAGAATGCTATTAGTTTTATGGAGTACTTTAATTTATCTGTTTTCTTTGGTGCATGTGCCAGAGATTAGATTCCAATTTTAGTATCTGACTCATGAATAAAAATTGAACAGTTGTTTATGTTAAGAGCACCAATGACATTAATATATGATTTAATATTCATATAAACTTCATTCAAACTTGCACAAAAACTGTTAAATCTAATTAAGGTGAAATAAGCACATGTACACATGTCTTTTTTTTTACAGGTCACTTTTTGAGGTACTTTTCATGTAAGATGTTCTCGGGAGTGTACAGAATGTGGTTGAACAGTTTTGCTGCTTATTTTGTCAGCCTGCCATTATATGTGGTCAGGAACCCACGGGACCAGCACATGTCATGTACTATGAGTAGAGGCAAAGCATGCTCATGTGTCATCATTTTATCTGTGTCAACTTATTGTAGTGTATTGTAATCACACACACACACATATACATATACATATATATAGTTTATATACTATATTGTATACTATTTTTTAAATATCCATGGGTTCTCTTAGAGAACTAACTATTTTTACCCTTCTTGTTTAATTTTTTTAGGAAGTAACAGATTCTAGTCCAGGTTCATTTATTTTAAGTTATATTTCCTAGATTTTATTCTTGTTCTTTGTTTTTAAGAGCTATTTTTTGAAGTGTGACTAGAACCCTGCTTGACAGACATCCAGTTTGTTGGGCTGAGAAGAGATATAGAGCCAAAAATAGATTTACACTTTATAAAGTCCTTGGCATAAGTAGTCCATAAATAAAGTAGACTTTCAGTTTTAGGTCTACACAACACTGAGCCAGATTCTACAGCACAAATATAAAAGGTTGGCCTTTAACACTAAAGCTTTTAATGAAAATAAACTTGTCAACTCTAATAAAATAAATGCTTAATCTTTTGTTAATAATCTTTTGTAAGTAAAAATCTGTGGTTAATTACAAGGTGCTGATTCATCATTTGTTTACCCTTTTTTTTGAGGTGAAATGACAATGCACTGATACTATTAACCAATAATACATTTGTATTTCTTATTGAAGCTTATGTATTTAAGTAATTATATATATTTTGAATACACTTGAATTTATTTTACAGTCACAAGATTTTATACAGTCTCTGGAGCCTCACTTTTTTTATATAATTATCCATGGAAACTCCACTGGAACACCTTGTTTAATCATGTATAATCAAGCATTGAGAAACCCAGGGGAAAAAAAAAAAAAAAAAAAAAAAAAAAAAAAAATATATATATATATATATATATATATATATATATATATATATATATATATATATATATATATATATATATATATATATATATATATATATATATATATATATATATATATATATATATATATATATATATATATATATATATATATATATATATATATATATATATATAGAAACTCCCTAATCCTTCAAGAGCAGATTTAAGCCTTGTTAATGAAACAAGTAAATAAATGTTCCTGTCTCGGGCAATTGTGCCAAAAACCATCCTAAAAAAGGTCTGGGGCTGACCTAAAGGAGCCACTGTCAATCTAGTGGCATCAGGAAATTTTATCACCTGGCTGCTTATGGGAATTTCTGTGTGGGTCCAGTGGAAACATGCAGCGCTACTGGAAGAGGGGGATAAGCCAGGACACATGATGCCAGACACACACACACACACACACACACACACACACACACACACACACACACACACACACACACACACACACACACAGCTCAGAGACAGCAGTCAAATGTTCATTTTCTGGATGCTGTATATTCACTTTTTAGTGCTTTTGTCATCTTTTTTCTTATATCACTGCACAAAAACATGCCGTTTTATTTACACACCTTCCTGGCTCCACCTATTATTTACAAATCAGGATTTTATACTTGTTCTGTCATCACATCCCTTAATGCCAGCTTCAAGTCAATATTCTGACCTAAATAGGAAGAAAAAAAGGATTTCTTTAAAATTGTTTGGAAAAATTGCTCACTGTAACATTTTTTTACATATTAATATATTTTAAAATTGGAAATCTTACTATCCAGGTGATAAATATAACCTATACAGAGAGGTTTGAACCTAAAGATTAAAGACTACAATTTTGGATTTCTAATATATTTTTTTTCTTTTTGCCTGATTGACCTTAAATGGGCGGCACGGTGGCTTAGTGGTTAGCACGTTCGCCTCTCAGCGCTAGGGATTCCCGGTTCGAATCCCCATCTGGGTGGAGTTTCCATGTTCTGCCCGTGTCTGCGTGGGTTTCCTCCGGGTTCTCCGGTTTCCTCCCACAGTCCAAAAACATGGATCAAGTCAATTGAATTCTCCAAATTGCCCCATATAGAGTGTGTCTGTGTGAGTGAGTGTGTGCCCAGCGATGGATTGGCGCCCTGTCCTGGGTCTATCTGCCCAGCGCCCGAGACGTTCTCCCCTGGATGGGCATGGGGAACCCCTCCGCGACCCTAATAGAGGATAAAGCGGGAGATAATGAATGAATGAATGACCTTAAATGAGAGCTTTTTTTTTTTTTTTTTTTTTTTTTTTTTTTTTAAATCTCCACTCTTCTCAAAAAAGTCACATGCTTTTTCCACTTGGTCATATTTGGGCAGGAATATAAATTATTCACACATTTTAGAGTTGCACAATTGTAGCTATTAGATCTTACAACCCATAAAGCAAAAATAGTCATCAATAAGAAAGACATGAGACCATTTCCAAAAAAATGTCAAATGTACCTAATAATGAAAAGATTGTTAATACCAAGAGAGGCATTTAATGGGCCCAGTACTAGGTGTCTCAGCATCAGTGTAAGTTAAATCATGTGACGTAATGGCCTCTGCAAGAACATTGAATGTCTATGTTCATGACAGCATAAAAAGAAAATGACTGAACATGTTTGTCTTATATATATATATATATATATATATATATATATATATATATATATATATATATATATATATATATATATTATTTATAAATACTGATAAAACAATATATGCATTCTTAATGATCTATAACCACCAAAAGAACCATAGTAGAGGGGTGATGGTTTGGACTGGTTTTATAGCTACAATACCTGCAAAAACTGCAGTCATTATATAAAGAGTTACTGTATACAGAGATTTGCATAAAATATTGTAAATATATCTGGTCATATGGACAAGGTCAGGAGTGAAAAGGTCAGGAGTAAAACCAGTCGAGTTCACTCTACACATACACATATGAAGCATAGCTCAGTCAGATCACCACTCTTCTCCTTCCTGTTTTGGGGTGTCTACACAGACAGAGATATAATTACTTACATCAATACATGGCAGGTGTTTCTTGCCATCCCATCTGTCTAATAATTATCTTTTCATTCATTCATTATCTTCCGCTTTATCCTCTATTAGGGTCGCGGAGGGGTTCCCCATGCCCATCCAGGGGAGAACGTTTTGGGCGCTGGGCAGATACACCCAGGACAGGGTGCCAATCTATCGCTGGGCACACACTCACTCACTCAAACACACTCTATATGGGGCAATTTGGAGAAATCAATTGATTTGATCCATGTTTTTGGAATGTGGGAGGAAACCGGAGAACCCGGAGGAAACCCACGCAGACACGGGGAGAACATGGAAACTCGACCCAGATGGGGATTTGAACCGGGACTCCCTAGTGCTGAGAGGCGAATGTGCTAACCACTAAGCCACCGTGCTGCCCATCATTATCTTTTAATACATAATCCATGTGATATGATTGGTAAAAACATATCTCTTTGCCATAAAAGATGTCATAAACGGCTGAACATTTTTGTTTCATTTAAACAGAATTTGGACATCAGCAACAAGCTGTGCATTTGAACACATTTGTTAGTGAACCAAAGTTGTGGTTGACATGTCTATTTTTATTTATGTACTACCGGTTCTTCATGTTTCTTCTCAAACAACTTGTTTCTTGTTTCACAGAGCTTTGAAATGTTTCCATGGCGACCTTATTCTCTTTATATATTCTTTACACCAATACATTTGAAAACCAATATTTTTGTTTTATGTCAGATGGATAGTATAATTTTCAGACATTAAAGTGGATTCATGCTGGATGCAGTACATTTTTCTCACTTGGTTTTATGCTGTACTGTGGGGTCACATTTATAATTTTCATACATGGAAGCTCCAGTCATATTAAGCCAGGTGAATTTAATACAGTGGACATTTATTCATTCATTCATTATCTCCCGCTTTATCCTCTATTAGGGTCGCGGTGGGGTTCCCAATGCCCATCCAGGGGAGAACATCTCGGGCGCTGGGCAGATAGACCCAGGACAGGGCGCCAATCCATCGCTGGGCACACACTCACTCACACAGACACACTCTATATGGGGCAATTCTGAGAATTCAATTGACTTGATCCATGTTTTTGGACTGTGGGAGGAAACCGGAGAACCCGGAGGAAACCCACGCAGACACGGGGAGAACATGGAAACTCCACCCAGATGGGGATTCGAACCGGGAATCCCTAGCGCTGAGAGTAGAACATGCTAACCACAAAGCCACCATGCCGCCCAGTGGACATTTAGTGTATGTAAATCATTTTTAAACCGAAGGTTAAAAAATCATCAAATGTGTTGCGGAATATTTCGATTTTTTTCTCTTTTTTTCTTTTGAATTAATGTCAGGTCTGTGGACCAATATTTATACATTTCTTTCCTTTATTTAGATTGGATCTTGGATAATATGAATAATGACATTTATTTTCTTACAAATAATATATATTTCTCTTTTTTTCAGTGACATACAGCATCGCCAAAATGCTGCTGCAGTTTCCTGTGAACTTTGCAAGTAAAAAAAATATAGATTTTTTTTCTTTCACTCTCGCTCACTCTTTCATATATTTTTATTTATGTATAAGTCACTTATCCTAATTAGAATCATGTGGAGTGTTGGAGATCTTTCAGTGTTGATTAGGCAAAAAGCATTAAGACCACAGATATATAAACACGACACATTCACACAAATATGTGAGATCTGCTTTCCACGTGAATTTCATGTTTTCTGAATATAGGAAGAATCCTGAACACTTCTAGTTAACTGATATAAGACATGGACAAAATGTAAACTCCATACAATAGTCTGTCAACTTAAAACAAACTCTGCTTGCTGTAACATGACAGTGCTATCATACTGTACCATCTAGTAATTATCTTGCAACAGAGAGAAGGCCTTTGGTTTTTGGGTCAAATTCCCGCTTTATCCTCTATTAGGGTCGCGGTGGGGTTCCCCATGCCCATCCAGGGGAGAACATCTCGGGCAGATAGACCCAGGACAGGGGGGTCAAATTCATTTTTGTGTAAAATTTACAAGCTTTAGCTGCAAACTCTCTTAAAGAAATAAATAAGATAAATAAATGCTACACATACTTTGTCTTTCATGTTTGTCTGTGAGGTAACGTGTGCATCTTTTCCGTGAATAAAATTTAATTGGGTTTATCGAAAATCTGATGTATTGTATGTATTACCCTGTCCAGTAACATAAAGTGACCACTATAGGATTGCCATAAATCAGATTTTGTAGCACATCTATGACATGGCCCAAAACAGTGGAGGATAAATCAGTCACTGTGTTTTAAAACTGTTTTTGATTTGTGCTTTCCTTTCCAGGGAAAATGAAACTATCAATAAAATTTTGGAGCAATACTCTACCAATTGGACAAAGCAGGAGGCAAACTTCCAAAAATTCAGGTGACAATTCTCTGCTTTTTATACGAGTGCAGGTTTACTACTTGCCCTTAAATATGTTGTAGGTATTCACTTTTATAGGTATCACCAAAAAATGATACAATTTTATAAGAAACATTTTAAATTGATTAATATAGGTCATTGCTGAGTAGAAAGTGTGATGCCAGATCAATGGCAGTTGTTACTCAGGTTAACACACCAGTGGGCTCAAAAATCATATATGATGCAGAGAAGAAAAGGTCAATGGAGGTGAAGCCAGATCTCTTTAGCATATTTGTCAAGGTATAGTGAGTTTTAAATGTTTCATTAAGGCTATCAACATAAATAAATACTGAAAACAGACTATACTGTAAGCTGACTATATTGTGTGTGTGGATGTATTTAGAACCAGCCCTTTGGAAATGCATCATGGGAGTCATGTGCCGTGGTGGGAAATGGGGCAATTCTGACCAACAGCAGTTGTGGAGAAGATATTGATTCAGCAGAATTTGTAATCAGGTTAGACACTAATTATTTCATGCATTTGGTTATTATGGTAATCAATGGATTTTTAAGTAAATGTTTAAGGTGCTAAAATATGTAAAAGAAAAAAAAAGTTTATACAAATATGTTACAAATGTCCCATGGAATTAAGACCTTAATCCGATGAAACCTGAAACTTAATTAAAAAAGTTGGGACAGAGCCCAAATATTATTGTAAGAGGAAAAGTAACACTGTATTGGAAGATGTTACTGAAAAAACTGCAAATGTGCAAGATTATTTAGCCCTTAGGTGGTATTATCTGAAGAATTATCATACTCCTTTGAAAAACATGGGTAGCAATATGGTCTTGAGAGTACTTTGCAAAATCATTGTCACTTAACAAAGCCCACTACCACATCAGAATTTGTAATCATGCGAAGAAGAATTATCTAAACCTTCTCAGACATGTTTACTGATCCTGTGAAAGTAATCTGAAATTCTTTGTGATGAAGATAAAAAGAGACCAAAAAAAAGTGGAAAGCCCAGTCCCTGTGATGGTAATTAGGGTTCTTTGGGGCCAACAGCATTAGTGATCTTGTGTATATCTGAGGATGCAATTAATGCAGGGGTCTATATCATAGCATATGCTGCATGGATTGGAAGATGACTGACACAAACTGTCTAGCTCTGCCCTTTAATAAGTTCAATTCTCTTAAAGCTTCTTTAACATGTTCTAGGCCAAAGAGCAATCCACGTGACAGTGGCAAGGAAAACGATTATATTTGTTTGTTTTATACCAGTTCTCAATTATTTTCTGTTAAGCCCCCCCCCCCCCCCCAGGAAGAAGAAAACATTTTGCGTCCCTCCCCGCACAAGCTACTACACAAGCTACACAAGCACACTAACCTCACCCCCCCCCCCACGACTAAATGGGAAAGTATTTTTACACGCCCACTGTGGTACGATTTGTCTATAAATTTGTTCTAAGTACAGCTCTTTTATAACAATGTATCCTTATTAACAATAAAGAAAACAAAAAAGAAAGAAATATAGATCAATTTAGAAAAGAATCATTTTATTAACTTTGTTTTTTAGTTTGTAACAGAAACGAATAAAATCCATTTTTAAACTAGAAACATTTTTGAACTGACTGGCATTTGATACTGAAAAATGAAATGAAATAAAATAAAATCAATAAATAATAATAAATTCTAATTCATCAGCAATATTAATTCAGGAGCACAAGTTATTAACACTTTAACCTACAAAACAAAATGAACACAACAATTTGTGCTCTTTTTTTTTTTTTTTTTTTTTTTTTTTGAGGAAGTCAGAACTGATGTCTCCAACACGCCCGTTTTGCAGCACAGCTTTTCTGAAGTAGCTTCCATAAAGCGGGATGATCGCTGGCTATACGCGTCACGTAAAAACTCAAGCAGTTATCGGCGTGATCGGGGTGTAATATCTTTAAGTGACACCTTCATTTATTTGTCTTCACGCTGTCCGCTGCCAACATTTTAAGACACAGAAGACACACCGGTCTTTCTTCGTCTTCCACCTTCGTTACACTGAAGTAACAGTGAAGCCAGGCGCTACATACGCTTCGACATTTAGCTTTCGGTTGACTTTTGTTGCTCTCATTGTCTTCGTCTCTCTCCGCTTTTCTCTCCGTCATCCCTGTTAAATATTTCTCCATGTTATCTCTTGAGGGTTTGTTCAGTACACTTAATATCACTTGCTCTGTGATTTCTTGTTATGCGCCCCCCCAGGCACCGCATTGCGCCCCTCCAGGGGGGGCGCGCCCCACTATTTGAGAAGCACTGTTTTATACGAATAAACCTCATGAGGTTCAAGACTCAGCGAGTTACGAATTCAGTGTTAACATGTTTAAAAACGATAATAATGTACAAAATCATAACCAAGTATGACCAAAGCCTAATAAAATTTGTATTAATAAAGTTTAAAGTTGTATCATGCACAGCATTGCGACATTATTAGAACCATCTGTATGAGACAGAAACTTATGAGCCATGAGACAAATAATACTTTATAAAAAGTATCAACACAAACATAATGTGAGCAATATAAAAACCCCTCGGGACATGTTAATACTGCGTGGCCTTTAAATCAAGATGAGTTCCCTAATTAGACTTGCTTCTCACAAGGTTTCTTCCTCAAAAACTAACACCACCATGGATTTTTCTCCAGCCACTGCCACTTACTCTTGCTACTTTGACACAATGTATTATTAAAAAGCTAAAAAGTAGACTCATGTATGGCTGTGTGTGTATGTGCATACAATATGTGGCTGCTTTCTTTTTTCAACTGTGTGTAAAAAATAAAATACAATTAAGATTTTCATCTTCATGTATATGTCCTATTTATTTCCAGGTGTAATCTTCCACCGCTGGAACATGGACATGTCAAAGATGTTGGAAAGAAAACACAGCTTGTTACAGCAAACCCTAGCATTATTATTAATAAGTGAGTCAGTTATGTGTGTACTAACTTCTTGTTTTAGTTTAAAGGGCAAGTCTTTGATTTAACCATTCCAAACCATTAACTTTATATTTACAACCATTTTTTGCTGTTTATGTTCTGGCATTTTCTTTCGAATTTGCTAATATAACTGAGAAATCATAGCTCCTTTGATGATGGCAACTTGTTAGTACAAGATAGGAGGCCGGCAAATAACACACTTTAATAGTTAAGTCAAGAAAGATGGTTGCTTGTAATAATCAGCATTTCCAGTCAAACAGGAGAAAAGACCTGTTCAGAAAAGCACAGTGTAAGCTTAAATAAATGAGAGGGGAACGAAGTAATAAGTATGAATGTTATAGAATGTTTGATTGAAATTGGTTTTTGTACAATTTTCATATGATTTTCATATGTTTTTGAGATTCTTGAATTGCCAGCCATGATACACTTTCACAAATGTGTTGGGAAGATTAAACTCTAAATAAATAAAACAATGCATTAACCTACTTAAGCATGTACATATATGCAATACTGTTTTGCAATACAATTTTCTTTTATATATAAAATACCAAATACATTATTTTAGTCTCATTTGGTTTTCTGAAAATCAGATGTTTTAATTATTTTGATCCATGAACTGATCTAAGTTTTGTGTAAACAACTTGGTGTAATTAATCTCTTGATTTAAACTTACATGGCACTTACTTAACTGTAGGTATTACACATGAACAGAGTACTCTTACCAAAACAAAACATCTAAGCACTGCATAATGTTCTCCAAAATATTAAACACCTTGTTCTCTTGCCTTACTTTCAGGTACAAGAGTCTGACAGAGCGGCGTAGGCACTTTTTTGAGAAACTGCACACATATGGAGACTCTCTGATCTTACTGCCTGCCTTCTCATATGGCCAGAACACAGCTGTGTCACTGCGTGTCTCCTACACATTAGAGGACTTTAAGGCCACAGGTCTGCAAAGTGTTTTTCTTAACCCAAAGTATCTAACAACACTGGCAAAGTTTTGGCATGACTATGGTTTTACACGTTTTACACGTCTCAGCACAGGGCTCATGATGGCTAGTCTGGCACTGGAGCTTTGTGCCAATGTTCACTTATATGGTTTTTGGCCTTTTAGTCTGCATCCTTACAACCACCAACCTCTCAATAACCACTACTATGACAACCAGCAAAGTAATAAGAATGTGCACTCTATGGCAGATGAATTTCATCTTTTGTTGAAACTTCATGCTCAAGGTGTGATCCATTTGCATCTGGGGGAATGTCTAAAGAGGTAATTTTTAAATAGATTACAGAAGGTGGATAGTATCATACACTGACCAAATAAATGTCCTTGTGAGAGTAAATTTAACTTTGGATACTTGTTAATCATGCAGATTTGAAAACAATTAACAATACTTTCGACTTAAAAAAACTGTGAAATATCTAGGCAGCTTTTCGGACTCAGCAACCTTGTTAATAGTTCATGTGTGGTTATTAAACTAATAGAAATTCATTCATTCATTATTTTCCGCTTTATCCTATATATTAGGGTCGCGGTGGGGTTCCCCATGCCCATCCAGGGGAGAACGTTTCGGGCGCTGGGCAGATACACCCAGGACA
Organism: Corydoras sp. C115; assembly: GCA_019802505.1. Classification (NCBI taxonomy): domain Eukaryota; kingdom Metazoa; phylum Chordata; class Actinopteri; order Siluriformes; family Callichthyidae; genus Corydoras; species Corydoras sp. C115. Next base: position 718,798 of record JAFMOC010000085.1, on the reverse strand, counting down.
GGGCGCCAATCTATCGCTGGGCACACACTCACTCACACAGACATGTGCACATACACACTCTATATGGGGCAATTTGGAGAACTCAATTGACTTGGTCCATGTTTTTGGACTGTGGGAGGAAACCGGAGAACCCAGAGGAAACCCACACAGACATGTGGAGAAAATGGAAACGCCATTCAGATGGGGATTCGAACCGGGAATCCCTAGTGCTGAGAGGTGAACGTGCTAACCACCAAGCCACCGTGCCGCAAACTAATAGAAATGAAAGCATAAAATATGATGGCATAAAAATAAGAGTTTATAAAAATAAGATTGCAAAACTCCTGTGGAAAGAAAATGTTTCATACCAAATACTGAGATATATAAGCTTTGGGTCTAATAACAAATACCGGGTCAGAAAATGATCAAGAACTATGGATATGCACTCACAGAAATATTTGTTTAGTCACCGCTTGTTACTACAGTGACCTATTAGAGTGAAACATATTGAGTTTCACTTATGCAAAATTAAAAGCATAAAAATATTAAATATTAAATAATATTAAAAAGGTTTTATTCTAAGTTCAAATAACATGAAATTCAGATTTTTTCTATACAAAATTATATTTGAACTTTTTAATCAGATGACTCAGGTATTTCATTCACTCAACTCCATCGAACTTATTTGGGATGAAATAAAACAAAAACAAATAAGTAACAAAGTAAAACAGACTCTTTCATTTAACATCAGGGTCTGACAACCCAAATGTTCAGGATGAATTGGCAAAAAAAAAATCCTACAGCTTACACAACAAAATTCATGTAAAATGCCTTCTTATAAAAGTGAAAGCTGTCATTGCTGCAAAGGGATAACCAACCTAGGACTTTTGTTCCAAAGCTATATTTTAATCTATCAATTTCTGTATAACATGTAACAATATATATTTCAGTGGGTATTTTCTGACCTTTAATTAAGAAGATTGTGGGGTTAATTAATTAATTATTTTCTATGTACCAGGACATTTTAGATACTTATCCAACTCTTTGTTAATTAGTAAAGGTGTTTAAATGAGCCAGATCTATATGGCAACCAGTAGGACTGACATGTTAAGATGAATCAGTTGGGAAGTCATTGCATGCGTTAACAGATTTAATAAATGACCAGAAAATGTGCCTGACATTTAAAACAAACAATACAATTACTTATTTTAATTGGTGATCCATTTTAGTTGTTAGCTAGAAAAACTCCGTAGTTAAAGCTGTAATTAGGTCTAATTCTCAGCATATTAAAATTAAGCCCAAAAAACTTTTGGCACCATCCAAAAATTTGCCATTTGAATAAAAGAAAGTAATTGTATGGGTATTATGCTACCACAATAAATACTATGTAAAGAGTAGTAAATGATTATTTGTAAAATTAGCCATGCAAAGGAACATAAGTGTGGATGGAATTTGCATGTTCACCCAGTCTTCAAGTAAATTTCCTCTGGGAGCTCATAGTTTAAAAACATATAAGTCAGGTGATTTGAGCGCACTGATGTGTAAATGTGTATGTGTGTTACGGAAAGGAGAACCGGTTGAAACCCAAAATACAAAAATGACATATAAATGATCAAAGAGTATAAACTAAATTAAATTGTGCCAAATTAGATTACTGAGTGCCTGCAATGTAATACAAAAAGACAGCCCCTAGACTTTATAAGAATTGTGCAAATCATCCGGTAATGGCAGTTCTGCAGATTTACACAGTTTTATAAAGAGACAGGTCAAGAGATAATACAGGCACTGGTTGAAGCTGACAGTAAGACTGCAAAAACTGATACAATAGCACATTCAGGTTTAGCGATGTATTAGGTACATTTGTTCTAATAAAGCCACAACAGATCAGTTTGGTTCCCAAAGCAACAAAAGCTGAATGCAAATTCATCACAATTATTTATACCCAATATTTTAGTAGATAAATAAAAAGCATTTTCATTTAAAAAAAATTAGATAAAGTAATTATTTGCCTACTGGCTACTCTTATTGATGAGATATGTTTTCACGGTGACACAAAATGTGTACAAAAATGATTATAGAAGTACATTTTGTGTGTAGGGATCATTGTACTTTATACTCAAAGTACAATATGTGGACATGAACACAATATAGGAATGTAACTTAAGTTAAGATAAATAAAATGTAATTGTCTTATTTATTTTCAAAAAAGCAACTAAGTGTACATACAGCAAAGTAGAGGGCTTTTAATGTATTTTTGCAACTCTAATCTCAGGTAGAGAGACTCTTTTGTGCACTTTGATCTATTTAAATTAACTTTGAAATCTTTGAATCTGTATTTCTTTATTTTAACCTAACATATGTTTAAGGAAAATAAAACTGTAAAGGTTGTGGAATGTTGCTGTATGATGTTTTAAATAAAATGTATAATCCTGTTAACCTCATACACAGTTTTCATTATGAAGTTAGTAAACGAGAGTAAAGTACAGGATGCTGCAATCCTATTTTGTAAGACTCACAACCATTTACATTTAGTCATTTAGCAGATGATTTTATACAAAGTGACTTACAAATGAGAGACAACCATTTGCATATGTGACGAAACTGTTTAGAACAAAGGCAAAGAGCTTATTCCAAGGTTTTTTTGGGGCCTAAAAAGGAAAATTTTTTTCTTACCCATCTGTGATTGACTTAAGGAAGTAAATGAAACATTATATAAGAAGCAGATGTGCATGATTAGAAACCTGAGTGTGTTCACTGATGCACTATGATGCTAGATCATGTTGGCCTTTATATAAAATGTTAAGTTTAGTTATTAATATAGCGCTTTTTACAATAGTGCATTGTCACAAATCAGTTTTACAACATTCTAAGCAAGAGAACAGTGGGAGGTTCAGTGGGGGACACATCCTCTTTTAGTGACCACGGAATGTTAACAGACACTAAGGACCAAACTGAGTATATAATCAAGTGTCAATTAAAAAAGCAAGAGTGATGAATCAACAATAAAGTGACCCAGTTCAATTGTTACATTTTGGTAAAAAAAAAACACTTTAGTTCATTGTGAGGATGGAAGTGCTCATTGGTCTTTGCAGTAACCTTCTGGCAGGACTGCAAACCCAGCTGGTCCAATAAAAATCAAGCTCTGTCAATTAGTAGTTCTGAATGTTATTTTCAATACGGTTAGAATTTAAAAGCTTTGTCAGCCTCATCTCTGTATGTGAAATCTTAATGTGAAAATATACAAAAAAATCCCCTACTGGGGCTATTGGATGTACAAGAAATGTTTGTTTTAAGACACACACACACACTGTCTATAAATACTGTGTTGGAGTAGACCTTAGAGAAGCATTTGTGCAAGTTGTGCATGCATTACACTAAGGAATGCCAAATAACTAATCTGATTTTCCCAGATGTTTGCTATCAGTGCTCATTGGCTCACAAAAGGCTATGGGATAATGATTTGCTTCTTTGTTTGGTATTTCCTATACTTTCTAAGTCTTCTGGGTTCTGTCCAAAACAAATCAGTGTTCTGATTGTGGAGGAAATACATTCCATTCATTCATTCATTCATTCATTTATTATTAACTTCTGCTTAATCCTTTAATAGGGTCACATGGGGGCTCCCCATTCCCATCCAGGGAAGAACATTTCAGTCGCTGGGTAGATACACCCAGGACAGGGCACCAATCTATGGCTGGGCACACACTTACTCATTTACATGCACACAGAGCAGCCAATTCCTCTAGAATCTATGTTTTTGGACTATGGGAGGAAACCGGTGAACCCAGAGGAAACCTGGAAACTCCACAGTGCCGCCCAGGAAACCTACTAAAATAATTTAATGACTCATCCTAACAGATTTATTGTCATCTTAGGGGCTTTTGTAATAAACCTGTCTTTGTATTACTAAATAACTTGTATTCTGTAGGAAGTTTGAATATTCTAACTAAAGCTAGTGTAATATGAATGGAAAAAAATATATTGACACTAACGACTTACTGAGTAGGTTTTCCAAAAAAACATTTTAATATTCATATTCCTATTCATTGCTAGTAGGCAGATTCGTCTGTTAAAGCTGGCCAACTGTCGGTCATAGCTAGATTATGTAAGCATAAGCACAGGACCCTCACAGAAAGGGTGGATCCTATCCTGTTTCATAAGGTCAGGGTTAGGAGAACGCACATCTCTTTTCATAATAGCTCTGGAATCATGAGTTAACACCCAAAGTAGTTTAGCCCTTCTGAGATAAGATGAGGCTCATAAGGGCGATTGCCATCTTATTTAGAAAACAGTTAAAGCTATGTACCAATTTTTTGATATACTCTTGAACATATTTGGAAGTTCTATTGAATGGTTCAAATGGTTGTGCTTCAAAAGTGATTTATCTTCTTTATTTACTATACACTGATATTCAACCAGGGTTTCAGAATCTCCTCATATGTAGTTTTTGACATGCTTTGTACAAAATGTTAAATCGCAAAAATTGGCAGAATGTTTTCTTAAACAGTACATGATGGTACAGAATGTTGATTGGCAAAGAATAACAAAAAGGACACAAAAGCTTACATATTAAATATTGGATAAAGAGTTTGTTGTTTAGCTTTTTGTTGATGACACTCTCTGACTCTGACAAAGTTCGTTATTTATTACCTGTGCACTTCTTTCTTGTTTTAAAGTTCTTGTTAAAGTGTTTTAAAATTCTACTTTATGAATACCACTGTGCATAATTTATAGTTTTTGGCCCCTATAATCTTTGGTTTGTTCTAAAATATTGCTTTGCATAACAATAAAATTGGATAATAAATTAAATAAATTATGATGGCAATACATTTGTGGAATAAAATAGCATGGATGTTCCATTTATCTTCACTTATCTTTTACAGTAACCCTTTTGTCACCATCAGTTTACGACCACATTTAATGTAAGAGTGTAGGCTAATTTAACACACTACATGACTTTTAAGTTCTTGGATTGCTATACTTATGATAATTGTTCACCTATTAATCTTCAATTAGAGTGTTTACTTTTTGACTTATGTTTTGTCAAGAAAACACAGAAAAAGGCAAAAAAATACCAATAAATTAAACAACTCAAAGTTTAGTATTTTTTGGGTATAAATGGAACATGTCTATTGTATTTGTATTATTGTAGTAGTATTAGATATTGTAGAACATCTTCCTTGAACTTTTTCTCAACTGAAGCTGAGACTCCCATGGTTTAAATAATTAGGTTTGTTAAAAAACATCAAAATGGAAACAGGCCTCTAATTTATTTATTTATTTATTTATTAAAACCTTATGAACACCAGAAAACAATGACGACAGTTATTAAATTATTCATATTGTATTTTATTATCAAAATAGCTTTTGTCATGCATTTTCATAAAATCCCAAAAGAGAGGATTAAAAAATAATAATAACGCTGGGCATATTCACTTTAAAAAAAGTGAATTCTTTTACAGTTCTTACATGCTGTAAGAACTACAGTTCTTTTTTTTTTTTACTACTGTTCTTTTTTTATTTGTTTCTGTTTTACTGACTTTTCACTTCCTCTTTTCATATTAATTTTAACAAATAACTAAATAGGTAAAAGGGGAAACAAGACAAGGCATAAGGAACATAGTCAAGCATTACCAAGAGCTCTAGCTCTTTTCCCTCTGCAATTCATTGAAAGAAAGGTAGTACATGTACAAATGAAAATACACTGTAGGATTAATGCAAGTGTACAATGCCATCAGAATTTGTTGTGACCCTGCTGGGAAGATGTGCTGTTCAAGCACTAAACAAGATAGTGTGTGCACACTCGCACACACAGACATGCTTGCACGCACACACACACACACACACACACACACACAGATCAAATCTAAATATAGCAACTTTATCCTGATTCAATGTCAATTCACATATACACTTGGGCTCCTATAAACATAGATCTTGTCTTGAACTTCCTTTCCCTGAAGCTTTGAAAATACAGCTGCTCCAAAAAAGGTCCTAACATGCCCCTCCTTTTCTTGCTCATTTTAATTCACAGACACTAAAACATGCACAAGTGTATTTTCACCTTTTTTCTTCACATTCATATTTTTCCCAAAGTGCAAACACAATCTCATGTTCCATACCAAAAAGTTTTTTGAGCATCCAAACAACACAGTTTACAAAGGAAGCACGATGAAAATTTGTTTCATTGGATATCTATGGCTACATACAAATATGGACTTGCTTTTTCCCCCCAACTGGAAGGCAATGAAAGAACAACATACAAAACAATCAAACATACCAAGTGATAGAATCGGTACGGATTTAAAGTTCACATAGAAAAATCCTAGAAAAGTACCAACTCATTTAGTTGAAAATCCTAAAGTCCAGACATTTTGTTCTCATTTCTCAAGTTCAAGCTGTAAATTGATCATATATTTAAGTCCACAATCATGAGTAGATAAAAGTATTGCTAAAGTGTAAAGGGTTAATCATTTCCTCTTGCACAAACATATATGGCCTTTTTTTATTTATCAGCATAAAACCATGCCGATAAACAGTAGTTAGTCTTTTAGAGAGATCCTCTTTTTTGAGCAAACTGTGCACCATACCTTACAAGAAAAGGCAGAATAAGTCTTAGTTGGAATGTGGCCATAAAAAAACAAGATGGAAGACACTGTGAATGTAAGTAGTTGTAAATAGATTACAGAAACTGCCTTTTAGACAAAAGAAAATAATACCTGCTACTAACAGGAACGTCCACTGATGGATGAAATATCCATAATGTGATGAATTTGTTGTGTAACTATATATTTAACTGTTGCTACCTTAAGCAATCCTGCTGGACTTAATTGAAGGTTAGACTGCAAAATGAGTTTGGAACAGTAGAGGGCAGTATAACAATGATTATGGCTTCCTCAAGACCACAGGCGTATGGAAGTCGACAGCTGTGTCGTAACGATGTCCAAATAAAATACGTACGTGTAAAAGTTTGTATGGCTAGTTCTCGACTTTAATTGACTGCCCGTATCCTCTAACAAGTGGAAACTGTACTGCACCAAGGCACACCTCTCCAGGAGTAAACGAACAAAATAGAGTCAAGCAAATGTTCACTATTTTGTTGTTTATGTGCAGTGGAGGATAGTGGCAATGGCACCAGTTACCACGAGGGCAAAAAGCAGACCGTGGATCAAGATTTTAGTCATGGCTTTTAGTGAAATTCAGAGTGCACAGGATGCCTTCTTAGATACAGGGCTCTTCAAGTACAATTCCTGCAGGGGCAACACAATACAGTGGTATTAAAGGTAAAAGTTGCATGAATTCCAGTCATTGTTCAAAGTGAGGTCTCAAAGCTTCCGATACTTAGAACAGATGGTTTAGAGTCACTTGTGCACACTTATGTCTGGGAGAGAACTGAAAAAGGACACAGTGTGCTGTCATTGTGAGACGTCACAGTCCAATGGACACTTTGCATTGTTGTAAATTGACAGTCACTCTTTGTAGTGAAGTCAGGAAGATCCCAGATGGAATCGGAATGTAGCTTCATCACCTGTATGAATCAAAGGAAGATTAAAGCTTCTTGGCCAGACTCACCTAAGGCTAGTCATTCCCTCTTAGTGTATCGTTTTTAAAAAAAATGTTGTAAAGTCACCACATTTAAACAACTTTTTCAACGGTCCGAACAACAGGAAGACCCAAGATGTAGATATTTTAGTCTATTTTCATGTACTTTCATGCTTCCAGATATGCCTGGATGTTAAGGCACAAACAGGTGCTTTTTAAACTACCCCATGCTATGCCAAATAGTGTGTACTGTAGTTCTGTACTGTACTGTGTGCAATTCTATAAAACACCCCGAATTTTTTAAAAAAGTGTTATGCACAGAGGTTTTAGATCCACACTGATGGCTTGCCCTCTCCAGACTTGCTGCTACTGCTACTTGCTGCGCTGCCCCCTTTGCTGTGTTTCAGCCGATGTTTTCTGTCTTTTAGTGGAACGCCAGGAATGTTACATTGAGGCTTATCGCTGTTTTCTTGCATATCATCTGGGTTATTGCTGGCATTGTGTTGAAGAGTGTATGCCTGAATGGCTGCCTCTAACTGGACTGCATCCCTGTTGATCGGCGGTGGACGAGCATCACTAGCCGAGGGGAAGTTGTCCTCGTTGGAGCCAAACTGCTGCTGCTCCTCCTGAGCAATGTTCGCACGGTTCTGCTTGCATGCTATTTTGGCATTGCTTAGGTCTGTGTAGGGCAGGGACTCCGGCTTCATCACAATGTTATAGCCTGGTGGTGCAGATGGCGTGTTCCAGGAGAATGGATAACCAACATAATCCGCTTCCCTGACTCTGCTTCCGACTTCATCTGCCATCTCTCCTTCACTTAACTCTGGTGCGCCCACACCAGCAGACACACCCGCAGGCCCAAGTAGGCCCAGTTGATATTCATCTTCTGCTGCATTGGCTTGGCGCTTACGTAGGGCGTCTTTGATGGTTCCAACTCCCAGATGAATCATCTCCCATAAGTTAAGCAGCAGACAAAGACAGCTGACACCATACATGATACGCAGGAAGATGGTCTTCTCGGTGGGTCTTGAAACAAAGCAGTCAACACTATGTGGACAAGGCTCACCTGAACACACAAAGATTGGCTCCACATGGAAACCATACAACAGATATTGGCCAGCCAAGAAGGCAGCTTCCAAGATAGAGCGAGTCAGCAGCTGAAGTACATACACTCTCATCAGGCCATCGTCACGAATACGCCGTCGCCCATCATGCCGCACTTTGGGTTTAGGGCGTGGCGGCACGAGCTCTCTCCGTGAGTTATCCATCTCCGGCACCTCGTAGATCATTGGGTCATCTTCGCGCTCCTCCTCTGCAGTCTCATGACCTGGCTGATGCTGCCGAGCCCCAAAGTACAATTTCTTTGGCTTCCGGTGAGTGTACGCACTTTCTGGTGCACTTATATAAGCTCCAGTCCCAGTTCCTCGTAGATCCTCAGTGTGTGAGATCTTGTTGGCTGCATAACCCATGTAGAGGAGTGAGGGCATGGCTGACAGGATTATTTGGAAGACCCAGAAGCGCACGTGTGACAGTGGTGCGAAGGCATCGTAGCAGACATTTTCACAGCCAGGCTGGCCTGAGTTGCACACAAACTTGCTCTGTTCATCGTAGTAGATGGACTCACCACCCACTGCTGTCAGCACAATACGAAATACAACTAGTGTGGTGAGCCAGAGTTTCCCCACCGGCGTGGAATGGTTCTGGATTTCCTCCAGCAGACGTGTCAGGAAGCTCCAGCTCATGGTGTCGGACGACAATGTGGCAGACAGCGTCCCAGATGGCAGAGTTCACAGACTCTAAAGCAAAGAAATGTGAAAGAAAAAGAAAGAAAGAAAGACAAAATGTTTATTTTGTTATTGGCTGTACTTAATTAATAGAATGTCATTTATTGTATACAATATACAGTAATTTGTTGAATATTCACTCTTCTTAGTTTTGATTGTCCTCCCCCAAACAAAACCCCATTTATTTTATTAACTCACTATGTAATGAGTTACATAATAAATGTACTACTACAAATAAAGGTCTTTACTTTGTTTACTTGCTACATGATTCTCTAGGAAGACGAACTCGCTTCTGTTTAAACTGGTTTGTATATTTTCTGGTTTCTCTCACATCGTGCACTCAGAAGCTAAACGTTTACACTATACTTCCTAATAAAACATTTAAGGTATTGATTGCTATGGCTATATAAGGGCAAGTCTCAGAAACGTTGGGCAGGCCAGAATCCAGATATGTGCTTTTTGGTCTGTGTAAAAGAAAAACAAAGCATGAAGGAATGGAGGAGTGAGAGAGGGGAAGGGTTGTTATGACTCTTCAAAGTCCTTTCTGCCCTACAGTAAGCATTAGCCTGATGTGCTCCCATACAGCTCAGCCAGCTAGGCAGGAACAGAGAAGCCTGGGGTTTTCCTATGGCCACCTATCCAGGAAAGAAAGGAAAGAGCTTTGAATTTGGGAATAAAGCTCTTGTCCCCACTGCTAACCCTTCACCTCTAATCTGCATCCAAATGTGCTAGAAGGTACATTGAAGGTGAAGGAAGCCTTATTGAATGATGAGTGAGTCACACACATTTTACCTCATAGCATCATGTAATCACAATGGACCATCAGGCAATCCCTCTCTCTGTTAAGCTGTCTGTTCCTTTTATTTCTTCTATCTTACGGTTGCAATAATGCAGTCAGTTCAATGCAAGTCACTAAAAAATAAATAACAAGCATTTAAAGGCAGCACAGCTCCAAATTGGGTAGCAGTTGCCCTAAGAGCAGAACTAACCTGGGGTTAATACCCAGGCAAGGTGATCCTTTTTATGAGTTTGCATGTTCCCACTATATTGCTTTTAGGAACATTCTTCTCACAGTCCAAAGACAATTGAATAAGAGGTAGTAATTTGTCCCAAGTGTGAATGTGATTGTTTATGTATCTGCCCTGTGACAGACCGGGTACTTCCCTGGGATCTTTCTCCACCACTTTTGTACAATTAGCTACGCTATGCGGCTTAGCAAACGATAGAAAGGAATGGAAAAGTACTCAGCCTTTCTTGCAGCTCTGTAGGGAAGAAAAGTGAGATGAGTTTACCAAATGATCTTATCATCTACATCAAACAGCAGATCATCTCACCCACTGCGAGACCTGGAACTGTATGCAACAATCTACCCAACTGTTGTAATATCAGAGCTGAACTATTTCAAAAATTATAATGTAAACTCCAATTTAATGTTCAGAGTAGCTAGTTTCAAACTACATCATGCTTGCATCATGGCCATTTAAGATGTAGTCTAACTAATTCTAAGTAAGTAAAGAGATGCTTAATCTGTATTGATGCATTTAATGGCAATTCTGTTGTTTCAAACCAATCAATAACATACTATAACAGACAGATCAGAAACAAACAGATTATATCAAACCGGGGATTCCCGGTTCGAATCCCCATCTGGGTGGAGTTTCCATGTTCTCCCCGTGTCTGCGTGGGTTTCCTCCGGGTTCTCCGGTTTCCTCCCACAATCCAAAAACATGTATCAAGTCAATTGAATTCACAAAATTGCCCCATATAAAGTGTGTTTGTGTGAGTGAGTGTGTGCCCAGCGATGGATTGGCGCCCTGTCCTGGGTCTATCTGCCCAGCGCCTGAGACGTTCTCCCCTGGATGGGCATGGGGAATCCCACCGCAACCCTAATAGAGGATAAAGCGGGAGATAATGAATGAATATATATATATACATGCAACATATTTAACCAAATCTTCTACTAATGGCTACTAATATTATAATATTTTAAAACTTCTGGTAATAGTTCTTTTTTAGAGTGCGGTTTCACACACCTGGCCCTAAATATTCTAGTAAACTGTGCAACTTTAAGATTTGCTGATTCTGTTTGTGATTACTTCTGTCTGTGCTTGGCTCTGACACGTGTCTGCAGTGTGCACACCAAGAGTTATCTCATCACTTCTGCCCTACCCTTTGGCAGTGGATAGCAGGAGACAGGGCACATGGTCAGCAGAATGTTTTTGGAACAACATCAGTGCCAACCTGCTTTTATTCACAGGCATCATCTCTCTCACTACCTCTCTCCTTTCTTCTCATGTCCTCTGTTCTAACATTTAAAGTGGGGTTGTGCTTCTTCTTAAAAGGTAAACAAGGCACAGAATTACTGTCAGAAAAAAAGTTCCTGTACTTCATTACAAGTGTTACGGGGAAAGTCACCTACCCTTTTGCATAACTGGCTTACCTCTGCCAGCAAAGCTTTAAGGCAATTGAGCAGAAACGTGCTATTCGGGTTCCAGAAATTTTGTAACTGTCTTTATCTGTCTTTTTCCTAAACTACTAAGATTTACCTTTTAGGATAATGACATCGGGGCATCCAAAAACTGTAAATGCGCTGGGTTGATTAGGTTTTTATGACAAATGTGCTCTCAAGGTATGTATAAAATTTTAAATGATGATCAGAAGACTAAGCTCCCTCAGAATCATGATCAAAAATGAAGATCTTTTGCATCATATATCAAGAGCCTTGATAAATTTAAATGAGAAATATTTTAATAGATTTCCGTGTTTATGAATAAAAAATGAGTCAGTCTTTCTCTTTGGCGGAATGGAATATTTGGTTCATTTTTAATTGAAGCAATTCATAATTTGTAATACATTATAATCATTTTTATTTTAAACAAAAGACAAGATTAAAAAAAAAATCATGACTGTTCATTAGAGTATTCGGAAATGTTGTAAAAGAAAAAAGGTTAATACTACACTAACTGACTAATTTGTTTTACATTTTAAAAGTTAAGACTAAGGCAATATATTCATATAAAAAGTAATTTAGCAACAGTCTGTTTAAAATGTTATTATTGTTTTGCATTTCTATTAAATTTTGTATTACTAAGTATTTTTAATTAGCTTAATTGGTATTAATTTTTTGTGTTATTTATTTTTTTAAATTATACCATGATTAAGAAAAAATATAAATTTGGATAATCAAACGATGTTTTTTAAATCTTGTAATTTCTAATCTGATATTTCCAGTATTCCAATGTAAAGAAACAACATGCGGAATTTATTATTATTTTTTTTATATTTAACTGTTTTTATTCTTAAGGAGAGGTTCTATATATATAGTCATTTTAAAAAAGTAAAAAAAAAAAAACCTATTTGCAGTGAAACAGAAAGGAATGAACAGATCTGTTTTAATAAGCAGAATGGACTAAAAATAGAATTCTTGACCATTTAGGGTCAACAAGGCAGAGCTGAGAATGAACAGAGGTTTCTTATGTGTATAAATCAGTGTGTATGTTTGAGCGTGCATATGTATATATGTGTGTGTGTGTGTGTGTGTGTGTGTGTGTGCTTGCGCTACAACTTGCTGCATATGAATGGTTGGATCTGAAGTATGTACATAATCAAATACAGTAATTTGACAGACAGAAACAAAGAATCCATGAGGCATGTGGGAACACACAAAACTGAACATTAACACGCATGAAGTCATGCACACAAAGACACAGAAATGTACATGCACATCCTGTCCAAGAAGGTAAACTGTGTACTTACACACTCAGACATCCCTTATGCGTTTTCTCTTTGTCTGTGTCCCTCCACCCATTACTTCCATTTTTCTGCATCCCCCTTTTTTCTTTTCTTGAAACAACCTCTAAAATGATCGGGCATTGACCTTAAATCCAGCAGCATGACTGGACCCCTTATTTCTATCCATGATCTGACAACCATGTGGAACTGCACTGTGTGGGAATTTGTGTGCAGTGTGTAATACAAATGGGTGGGTGGGGGAGTGGGTTCCATGGCCCTTCCTTTTCTCAGCTTCTATCTCCGTAACCCATTACAATGGACCCTCTTCACCCCTTATTTCCAAAATGGGTCAGAATTGGGAGGGAGGTGTTTGTAATTTAAGGGGTTAATGTTCTCACAGGCAGGGCTAAAGGTAAAAAGGGGATGAAATAAAAAAATTATAGGCTGACGGATGATTGGAGGATTGTCCTAGGGTTGGGGGATGGGACAGATTCAGTGAGACTGGGGATCCCTTCTGCAGCCTATTAAACAAGTAGAACTGTATGGTATCTATTGTACCTCAACCTTATCGTCTAAGTGCAGAGCTGGAAGGAACGCGAAATGTTAATATTTGGGTTTTCATTCATCTTGCTGTCTTTGGTCATGGTTAAAATTATAGCTTCTGGCTATCTATCTTTATGCTTTATCCTTCTTCCCCCCCAAAAAAATCTTATTTTGTAAAGAGATTGCAATTATAGAACCCTTTAGCAATGTCCTCCGCCACGTAAAAACATTGGTTTAGCCTTTTGGATTAAGGCAAAAAGATTATCTAAAAGTGCCTTTAATTGTTAAAACGTAAATCATGTATCATACTCAAACATTATGTCTAATGAAATCTGATTTTTTTGCATAGATAAGTCACTTTATTTCCTTATCTTTTGCTGATGATTCTGAAAGTTTTGAGTGAAGTATTTTTTAATGAAGGCAACTGTCATTTCATTAATATGATAACAGAAAATTAATCCGAACTGTACCAAGTGTATGTGCATAGGAAATATTCTAGACCTGCCCAGGCAAGCAATTGAAGATAGAGTATGTATGTAGATATAAAATTGCATTATATTATAAATCATGGTAGCTTTGATAAAGTGGCGCACTATCTGCAAATGAAACTTTCCAGAAACCTTTAAATTTAAAAAACTGTCCAACTCCTTCAGATATCTTGCTGTTAGACAATGGAATAATATTTAACTGAAGGACCCATCTTTAGTAAGTTATATCATCATGGCTATGTGGCATTTTATGAACAGAAAGTCCTGTACTGTATTCATTAATTTTGTTAATAATTTTTCACTTATACCTGAGAAAAGGTAGTGATGCTATTCCACTGAATTGCATGTTTTTGATAATGTAAAGGTCAGTATGGACCAGTGGCATGTCCAACTAATTTTTTTTCAGGTGATTCAGGCATACAACCCACTATTATACATTAGTATAATAGTTGTTGGAATAATTTAACAGAAGTACAAACTTATCCATATAATAATTAGGAGAATTGTTGGGGACAAAAGATGAAAACAAAGCAAAAACACTTACATGGATTTCTTAAACACAATTATATTATAAAAAGCTTTAAAAGTCTGTTGCACATTTTGTCTAAAATTTAGGAAAAAAAAATCTTCTGACATACCTTTTAATACATTTTTATTTATTTGGCATTTATGTGACCTTTTCTTAAAAAAAAGAACCATATTTTGATTATTTAATAAACGTGACAAGACAGCGGGAAGAAATTCCAGACATCCTTTCTTCAACATAAAATGTAAGCAGTTGTCAGCTAAAAGATTCATTGTTCAGATTTAGTATAAATAAAAAAGTTAAATATAAACTCTTGCTAACCAGACCTTAACTGCAATACTTTTAATAGCACACTAAATTACAGATTCAAAAAGTATTTAAGGATATATTGGTGGGTTATGATTCTATACCTATGCATGTACTATTTTAACAAATGTATTAGGATACAAATACATCACACCTAGAGTTTTCCCTTTACATTTTTAAATTTTAATTACAATCGTTTTAAATTGGTCCCTTACTCACATCTATTACAATTTCCCTCTTTAATCAAGATTTCTGAGTGTCTGTTGTCTTTTGGGGAATTTTGCCTATTAATCTAGAAAAATATTTCACCTTACCATCTCCATTTACCCTCTGTTTACATTAAAGATGTATGATGAGGTCATGATCATGGCCCTCACCCAACCATGCTTTTAATTTCCATTGTACAATGGGGCACAGATATGTTGATATGCATTTCTCAAACAATTTACACAAAGTCAGAGCCATACAACTATCTGGAATGTATAGCTAGAGTTTATAAACGTATAGAATGTGACAAACACATGAATTTAATGATTATGAGCTTTGTTGGAAGCCTTTGTTTACACATTGTAAATGAACACATACATGAATACCCCCCCAAAAAAAAAAAAAACAAAAAACAAAACCCAAAACCAAACCCAACCACGCCATTGTACAAATCAAAAGTAAGCTTGAACTGTGTATTTTTCTATTGTTTAAAGTCTCGGATAATTAATGCAGATCTATACAATTGTGGTTTCGCTAAAAAATGGGGTGGAATGGAATACTTCTGACACTGAGCAATGTCCTCTCTAACTCACTGTATATGATTTAGTTTTCCTGCTTCTTATTCAACTGCAAAGAGCAACCAAATGGCATTGCACACGCTATGAATTAAAAGGAATGGTGGGTGGTAATATATTTCTCAGAGGAAGCACATACTTGCACTCAGTTAATTTGTGAGAATGAGAAACATATACATCTAAAAAAAGCAAATGAAATTAGAGAGCATTGACTGAGTGAGACGTTATGAAGGTGAGGGAGCATCTGTCATGCTTATGTAATCATGGGGGTGTTAGGGGACATTGTAATGCCACATGGGAGTCTTTAGCTACTCCAAAATACAAATGCACTACATCACTGACTCTTATTGTATGTTTTTATCCCAACAAACCCCTTAAGATTTGAAGCTGCCAGAAGCCTAGCCTCCACCTGGTTATAGTCAGCTGACCTAAAATTAGAATTAGCACAACAGCTGTTAACAGCTGCATCATTTAATTAAAACGTTATAGAGTACTATACTTCTGGTCATAACAAGGTGCTAATCTAAGTAACGCTAATGGCACAGTTTACATAACACCTACATCTTTGCTCAGGCTCACACACACTCACACACTTATACCTTAATTTATCAAAAACCCTTGTTTAAAGCAGGTCTCAAGCATACAACATATTTAAAAGGCTAAAAAGAATGGCAAAACTACATTACATATTTAAAAACTAGTTAATAAGAACAAAATACATACAATATAGTAAACATGATAAAAGTCGTAGGCTTGTGGTGATTCTTGGTCCCACTAAATACTACGACTAAAGTGTCCTTGAGCAACCCCACATAACCCCAATTGCCCCCCAGGGACCATATATGAGGCTGCCCACCGCTCCGGGCACGTGTGTGTATGTGTATGTGTTTTACTGCATGGATGGGTTAAATGTGGAGGACAGATTCCCGTGTGTGTAAGTACACTAGGCAAAATAGATTTGTTACTTTAATAAAAGGAAAACAAAAACTGGTACAGAAACAAATGAAGTGTCTGTTGCTGACCAGAAAATTGTTTTGCTGTGAAGTTTACCGTTCCTGTGAATTCAACACTCGTTTGTGCATTCGCAACTGTAGCTGTTTTTCTCTTCAAGTACTGTCAAAATAATAAACCATTATTTACAAAATGACGTATTTAATACAGGAGTTGTGTAAACAAATACATTCTTACTGGACTAGACATAAAGTTTCTGACTCATGAAGTGCCATCCGGTACAAAACATCAGATGATTTATACTGACTGAATACTGACACGTGATAAAGGACACTGAACAAACACTGTCTGTGGAATAAACACAGAATTTTTGTTAACCTTATTGGGAAAAGATAAACCATGCCCACCTCACAATTCATAACCTTTATGTCCAATCAATTACAATTTATTTAGGAATTTATTCGTAATTATGGCTGCATGATACACCTGCATGCCACAGGGTCAAGTTCTGTTGGAAAGCACCAGCACAGACTCTCTGAACTTGCATGATGCAAGTTTTTCTTTTGCTATTGAAATTACAATTTTTTTTTCTTGTAAATTTGTGTTTAATTTTGTAATTCATAGTTTATGTTCAAGCCACCATGCCTAACACAAGCGATACAGTCAGGTTTTTATTTACTATAATATTTGTTAAAGTGTGCAGTACATAATCTCCTAAATTCCTTAGGGTTTTAAATCCTATTAAAGGGAGTATCCCAAAGTTTCAATGGGTTTTCATCAGTAACCTATTCTCATCTGTTTATCCTCATCAAGGTCAAGGAGCTGCAGGAGTCTTTGGCCGGACTCATTGGAGCAAATGTGAACTCCACACAGAATATTCCTTGTCCATTATGCTTTTTCAAGACATTAATGTTCTAAAATTGTTGTGATGCACAGTTGCTAACTACTGAGACACTATTTGATTTTGTATTTTTCTAAGTTAAAAGTATGTTTATTATAATTTTTGTGTCTATGTGTTTATTTATTTAATAACATATTTCGAGAGAAAAACTAAATGTCGTCTGCAAATTGAAAAATGAATGGCTCATGTGAAATTTATTAGGATTTTCTGTAGTAAGTAAATAGAGTGAAGCAATTCAAATTATTTATAAAGAATCATTAAAACTGTGTTCATAAACATTTAAAAAACCTAAAAGTTCTAAATTGACCTCAAACTAACTCCTCCCGTTTGTCTAAACCTCCAGACTTAATTTAAGGAAAATTTGAAGTCTTAATTCATCCAATGTGTGCAGGAAGTGGACATGGAC
Organism: Corydoras sp. C115; assembly: GCA_019802505.1. NCBI lineage: Eukaryota > Metazoa > Chordata > Actinopteri > Siluriformes > Callichthyidae > Corydoras > Corydoras sp. C115. Next base: position 700,858 of record JAFMOC010000085.1, on the reverse strand, counting down.
ATTCAAAGGCAAAAGGGAGCACTGACCTCTGTAAATGATGCAAATGATATTTTTATAGTTATATTCACTCCCTAGTGAGACAGGAAGTCATGGATGAGTGCTTAACACTTCCGAAACAGTTTGTGGTCAATTAAAAATGAACAGCATACATTAAGTTTATATATAAGATACTACATTTTTGAAGAATTATATATTAAATGCTTTCCTTGTAAATTTTGGGAGAATTGTACATAGATTTGATTTGAGCTATAACCATTTACACATTTATCTGGTATCCTCCCTCTATAACATGACAGTTATTTACTTTTGAGGAGAAAAGCTATGATGTTATGATGCAAAAGCTATGAACATTTAAAAAGCAAAACTTTTTTCCATGTTCTCCCCATGTCCACGTGGGTTTACTCCGGGTTCTCCAGTTTCTTCATACAGTCCAAAGACATGACTTCAAAGTAAATCGAATGCTCTAAATTGCCCCATATAGTGTGCACAGCGATAGATTGGCGCCCTGTCCTGGCAGTATCTGCCCAGCACCTGAAACGTTCTTCACTGGATGGGCATGGGGAACTCTCCCATGCCTTTAGTAGAGGATTAAGCCAAAAATAATGAATGAATGATTTCACTACGTATAAATTTAGCCAATTTACTCTTATTAGGTTCCATATTATATCCCACTTAAATATACATCTTATATTTTATTTCGAGATTTGTCTTTTGTCCACTTCTTTAGCAATGGTGCCAATGTTTATGGGGCAATTGGAGTAATTGAGCATGTAAGAATTCTCACAATCTTGGGCAACCCCTGTATCACTCAGTCTAATTGCTTTTTTGGATTGGATAAAATATGCAGCATATAAGGTTTTGGCTTTGGGGTATATCAGTTATGTCCCTTAATTTAGATGTGAAAAATTACTGAACTTTTTTCTATTGTTTTCACATTATCTTTTAGAGAAGCTTGTAAGTACCTTCTGGCAACTGAGATTATAATGCTATGTGCTAAGCATATTATGGCTATAGGAAATTTTCAAAAGGCTGCTTTAGACATTGGCTTGCTGCAGTGCTGTTATAAAACATAAAAGCAAGACAGTACAGAGTACACACTTTTGTATGCACACATACTCCTCTTTATTCACCTGAGCAGACTTTTTATAGTGCCATGGATGTCTGAGACTTTAGTAAGAGTTTGTAAAGCAAAGGAAATGTCTTTTTAAAAGTGATGATAATATTCTGGAATGTTGAATTCAAAAACACTGCAAAAGTTTCCAGCTTTCACATACATTAGCCAACTGACAAATGATTCTAAAGGGTTAAGAAAGTTTTAGAGTGAGGAAGACAGACTAAGCCCACACTCATCAAAGCTTGCACAAATGGAAAATGGCTTAAGGAAGAAACTCCGTGCTTCTTAAATACAGACCTAGTAATATTTCTACACAAACATCCACACGAACATAAAAGAAAATGCAGCAAATACAGCTTAGTCAGAGCTAAACCCAAACATTGCTCACAGTATAGAAAGCTTTCGGTATGGCTATGTTTTCTTACCTCACCTCATCATCCTTGCTGATCACCTTAACCCCCTTCGGTTAAAAAAATCCCTTCTATAAATTAACCCTTATCCCCTGTGATTAGAATCTATATAAAATATTTTTAAAGAAATAATCTTGAAATTGGGTGCATGATGGTTTAGTGGTTAGCATGGTCACCTCTCAGCGCTGGGGATTAAGGTTCGAATCACAATCTAGGTGATGTTTCCATGTACTTCCCATTTCCTCCGGGTTTCCTCCGGGTTCTCCGGTTTCCTCACACAGTCCAAAAACATAGATTCAAGGTAAATTAATTAATTAAATTATTATCTTTCGCTTAATCCTCTACTAGGATCACAGGGGGTTTCCCCATGCCCATCCAAAGGAGAAAATTTTGGGCACTGGGCAGATACACCCAGGACAGTCAGGACACCCAGTCAATCTACTTACACAGACAAACACACAAACACACACTATAGCACACACACACACACTAAACTCCACCCAGATTGGCATTCGAACCTGGAGTTCCTAGTGCTGAGAGGTGAATGTGCTAACCACTAAGCCAACGTGCCAACACTAAACCAGGTGCTTGCCTTGTCCACCCTCCCTGCCCCACTGCCATCCTATTATATTCTTACTTATCTAAAAGAATGCACTAACATTATTGCCTTAAAGGTCAATGCACCCTTTTCAAGTATTAATAACTTTGATGAACATACTTTAGAATATTACGTTTTTAGTATTCAACACATATTTCTTGCGTATCCAATCAAAGGCTGTCATTTTATGCTAACAATTTATGTATTACTGTCACTGTCCTCCTTCAGTAAACTAAAATACTGAATAGAACCGAATTCTGCAAAGAAATTTTTGGGAAAATGTCTAATAAATTTAGCATTTTGATAAATACATAAACATCATTTACTGTAGATTCACTGATATACAAAATCTACATATATGGTAAATATCCAAGTTTTATTATTTTTAACATAAAAATATGTTAAACATATCCACTACAAGTGTCCACTCACTGACTACCATAATGAAAACATTATTAATTATAAAAAAAAAAGTATAGTGGCATGTTATATTAAAATTGTCTAATTTATCAGTCCGATTGTAGTACTATACATTCTACAATAATGGACTGCAGACATTCTTTTACCCTGCTTTGTTTTGTCTTCTTTATGTTGTTAATTAGAGGCCAGGACTTCCACAGGGACACGGTGGCTTAGTGGTTAGCACGTTCGCCTCTCAGCACTAGGGATTCCCGGTTTGAATCCCCATCTGGGTGGAGTTTCCATGTTCCGCGTGTCCGTGTGGGTTTCCTCCGGGTTCTCCGGTTTCCTCCCACAGTCCAAAAACATGGATCAAGTCAATTGAATTCTCAAAAATTGCCCCATATAGAGTGTGTCTGTGTGAGTGAGTGTGTGCCCAGCGATGGATTGTCACCCTGTCCTGGGTCTATCTGCCCAGCGCCCGAGACGTTCTCCCCTGGATGGGCATGGGGAACCCCCCCGCGACCCTAATAGAGGATAAAGCGGGAGATAATGAATGAATGAGTGTTCACTAACTGTGCACTCTTACATTACGTACATTTACATCATGTTCAGTCATTTGGCAGATGCTTTTGTCCAAAGCGACTTAGAAATGAGAGGACAACACAATTCAGTAGTTACGGAAAAAAATTGCTACAGTACACTGTAGAATTATCAAACCTTAGTATTATCCCGTGCCCTTTTTAATAATTTTTTTAATAATGAATACATTTTTTTATCAGGTGTTTGTGGAAGAGATTTGTTTTGAGTTGTTACTTGAAGATGCTAAGTGACTCCACACTAAGGACAGAGTTGGGTGGAAAAAAAGGGGGTGGGGGGTGAGAACGGATAATGATCAGGATTGATAATCCTAGCTGTTTTTTTCCGAAACTACTCTTTTTACTATAACTTATTATAAACATCCACCTTATTGTTTGACCTAATAGATGTAAATTCAGAGTCTAATTTGCTTATTTGTTCCTGCACAGTTTGTGGTTGTAATCCTCTAATCTTTCATCAGTGCTCAAACACCACTGCCTGCAAGATGCTGGCAGCTAAATATTCTTAACTGGTGGATTATATTTTAAATACAGTAGTGTCACATACAGCACTATTTAGGAAAACGCAGCACGGTTGCATCCACTGTCATGCACAACACACCAAAACCACATCATTGATTTTTAGCACTTAGATTTTACAGTTAAAATCTAAAAGATACAGTTTTTGAAGGCTGTGGAACATAATGAAACTCAGGAATCCCCGAATGTTTGCATAGTGATCTTTAAAGCCTTTAATAATCTGTCATGCTTAAACAACTCTGCATTCTGTCCCATGGCTTTTTGTGTCACTAAACCTCCATTTTTCTTTCACTCTTGATGCTGACCAGACCAATAGTGAGGAACATTAATCTGATGCTCTCATGTACACTTAACTCACAGTTACACACAGTCGCCCATATGCAAGCACACGGACCTGTGCCTGGGTTGCAAATGAGGTTCCAACAATAAGTGGTAAAAATAAACCTGGTTAGAAACCCAGGAACAATGCCTTGAGACAGAGGCAGTAAACGTACTGTGCACATGCTCACTCAATCAGTCTAGTCTCTCTCTTTATTTCACTCTTGCTCTCACTAAAGACTGAATTACTGTATTGATTGGAATGATTTACTGTAGCTCCCCTGACTGCATTGGCCTGTGTTTAAAAAGACTCTTCACTGATAACTCTTAAGGCTTAAACACATAACAAATATGAATGTCAATTTCATGCGTCTCTAAAATTTATTATGACCTAGATAATTAATTAATGTTATAATAAAAATAAAGGACTGAACGTTAAAAAATGAAAAGTTAACATGGCAAGACATATAGCACTTTGTAAATGCTTTATGTAAAAGGAGAAATGATCATTAATGTGTTCTATGAGCTGTTAATTTCACTTTGACTTTTAACTAAAACACTAAGGTTAGGTGTTATATTAGTTTTGTATTGTAATAAAATTTAATTTTGTATAATTAAAACCAAATGCATTTAATACAAATTAATACCATAAGATTTCATTTGAGACCAAGTTATACAAATTACGCTGTACAACCGCGACATCTGGTTAGTAATTCAGAACACAACTTATTATATGTGAGAGAAATAAGCTTGTAGTGCCTTCCTTATTGCATGTCAGAGATTTTAAATGATGTAGAAGCAGGCTTACCGCATGCTTGAAGTAGCTTTAACCAGCAAAATCGATCCAGCTAAAGAGTGATGGAGATGAGATTGTACAAGCTGCAAAATTGGATTTTGGTGAAAAACATGGACCTGCAACTGTAATTAAAACTAGCTACTGTGTGGAATGAACTAAATGTGTAAAGCAATTAAATCACTCATTCATTCCTTTCTAAGCTGATTACCCCAACTGTAGTCATTATCAAGAATGAAGTAGAAATTTTAAAGTTTGAATAAAAAGAGACTTTTTCTCAAATGATTAAACAATAAATCTTTAAATATTTGATAATCTCATAAAGTCACATTTTGCAAGCCTAATCCACTGTGTTTGGTATTTATACATCACATCATATGCCTTTTGTATTATACTACAGATGTTTTAAATAATATTAACAATAACAAATTGTTAACATCTTAGCTCTAGCTGTCTGATTGAAAATGTATACTTTTTATAACACAATGTTTGGGGAATTTGAGAAAAAAATGTGTCAATAAGATAAGATTAATAAAAAGTATATAAATCTAATAAATAACCAAGTTTATCTCTCAATTTAACAAATTATTCAAATCCTCGGTCATTATAAGAGATCATCAGTAATTGTTAATACATCTGGGGTTTGTGAAAGCAACCAAAGCAAGAAAGACTAGAAGCACATTTTACTCTCCAAGGAACTAGAGATTGATAATGAATCCACCCTCCCCAATCATAGCACTAAACCTAATTAAGTTGTGTGTTTGTATCAGGCATACCCATCCACACTGTGGTGACCTCATATAATTAAATGTTTTATAATTAGGGTAGAGTTATGGTAGGGTGCTAGAATTTATAGTTAAGGTTTGGTATGTCTTAATGCAAGTAATTGGAGAGTGTGTATGTTCCCCACAAAAAAATAAATGTGTGTGTGTGTGCGTGCGTTTTACTATGTATGAGTATACATAAGGAGATTTCATTTATTTTTCCTTGAGAAAGCTAGTTCTGGTTTTAACAAACAGTTAAACATTTTAAATATTTTCATTAAGGTACTACATTCAGAATATGTTTATGGACAGGATGGCAGATCCTTAGAAGAATAGTTCAAATAATGTGAGTTTGTGTGTGGCAAACCCTCTTTAAATCTAGTTTTGTTTTTAGCACCTAATTTGTTTGTCACATTTCAAATTCAGGAAAAATGACAACTACATTAAACCTATTATACATGAAGCGTGAGAGCGCAGTAAAGCCTGACTGATTTCCTTAATAATGTTCTATTGAGTTGTTGGAGGATCAGATGATTTTTTTGACATGTCCAATAATTTGGTCCTACAACGTAAGCAGCTGTCGCACTGATTTCTCATTTCTCCAAATGAATTTAGCGCTTATCGTCTTCATCAATATGTGATTTCAATGCCCAAATTATTTTCATATTCAAAACATGTTGTTTGCAGCAAATTAATTGTTAATCTTTACAAAAGCATGTATTAATTATTAGATTCATATTAAATCTACAATCACACAAACTGAAATGGATTTCTAAAATTATTCACTTAAGGATTCTTTTTTACACATTAAGATTATTATTTTTTAAAATGTCAATATTATTCTCACTTCAGCTCATCATTCTGATGATTCTATGTGGCATTGCAGGAGGTACGAGATTTTAATATTATGCAAGAGATGTAACAATGAGTTTTGGATATGTGTCTATGTTAGTGTCTGAATTCACTCTCTGATTAATAGTTAGTATACTATCAGTACACTTTAGGGCATATGTCATTTGAAGAGTGGTTATAAGTCATAGACATTATTACATTATTACCTACAACACTAGTAGGAATCTATTAAAAAATGTATGTACCTCGCAAATGGAATTTTAGATATTGCAGCCAAAGCATTGGAAAACCAAGCAGAACCCACAATACAAACAGTTTGATAGTATGTGGTTGTTGTTACTCTAGTGTGGAGTGAAAATGTAAATAGCCATGGGTGGGTGATGTCATCGGTCTCCAATTGTTCTGTTTTTAGCTGCCCACATGAGCAAAGCATTTTTAAAAACATTTTCACTCTGAAATCCAGTTTCAAAGTACAATCTTGTGGATGAAAAGGCGAAAAGCCAAGAAATATGTTTACAAATTAAGTGCGTTTTAGATGGGAATAAAGTGCAGTACATAATTATGAACAGTCCACTAAACCAGCATAGAATGTTTCTCCGATTAGTATGAGAGATGTGTTAATACACTATGGTAAATTTTATTAAGTACTTATTATGCAAAATCTTAAAAACTTGCCATAAATCTGCAAAAACACTTTGTAAGGGCGACTGTTAAAATGCACACTGTATTGATGTGTGTTATGCTAAGAATGTAATGATTTAATAAAGAGCTGTGTTAAGCCAATAGTAAAAATGCAGGGATTAATCTATTAATAAAAATGACAGCTATAGGGTCTACTACGTAATGTTCTACTTAGAATATTAGTATTAGTATATAGCAGTATATTCAGTGTTTAGTGCATGAGATAAACAATTGGACAACATCAGGCGCTGCATTAATCTGTTATGTCATTTATAACCTGTATTGTTTGTTGGTTTGTGAAAACAGCACAAGATACTAATGTGAATTGCATGGAACATTTAAATCATGAAGACAAAGATGAATATCGTGCTCTGACAATGTGGAATAATAACAAACAACAAGCAAGCTTAGGAATGTTCATAAGAAGTAAACATTGGCATATATCAGCAGGGTGCCGTTATTCGTCAGCTCTGTTACACCACTGACTCATGTGAACATCTAATAAAGAGGCTATTGTATCAAAATCTATTTTTCAGTGCTTATGTATATAATATACACTTATATTTATTTAACAAATGTGATGCCAACTAGGAACATGATTGTGTGAAAAACTAAGTACTTCCAATGAATCAACAGCTTGGTGAGTTTGATAAAGGTGATGTTGGTGAGGGATCTGGGGGTAATTAGATATTGACTACATAGGCAAAATGTCAGCATTTGTTGATACTGCAGTGCACATTGTTGATCTCTCACTCACTGACTGAATTTGACGGGATTGGGATTTTTTTTTTTGCAAATGCTCTTATGACTACTGATTAAATGTAAATGAGCTTAAATGCTATGCAGCAAAAATTCAAGACATATGACTGCTGTTGTACTGGGAGCAATATTATTCCAGCAGAAAAGTGCCTTATTAGACAGTTATGATGGATTAACTCATTAATAATTAACATTTTTAGGACATATCACAGAGTTCAACAAAAGATAATGTGTCGCATCAAATTTTTCAACTAGAACCCATTTTCTGGTCAAGCCGGTTACAAATATAAAGAGAGATTTTTCTTGATGAACTGTCACAAACCCTAATGATCAATTAATGGATTGTTTACCAAAGGGTTAATGTGATACCTTGCAGATGAAGTGTAGCCTAATGATTAGATTAATGTGCGCAAGCAACCAGATGCTGATTGTAGCCCAGTCTTAAAGCCTAACCCCCAGCCCTGACCCATAGCATTAGGTGAAGCACTAAGGGAGGAGGGAGGCTTTACTGTGTTAACTTTGAATGATATTTAGGAGGACATCATAATTAACCAAATAACAGTTTTAAATAGATGTAACAGATTTACAACATAAAAATAAAACAGGCTTTATAAAGATTTTAGTTTTTGCCTTTTTCTTATATGTGAATTGGTCCTTTGAACGCTACCATACATATCAAATTCTGCATAAACTAAACCAGGCATTTCTGTTGTCGATGTGGGGCCTAACAAAAATATTTACACTATATTTAATCTTTCTGGAGACATTGTTTTTCTGGATTTCCAAATCTCCCACACATACTGCCGCTATAAATAGACCCAATGCTAAAACATGGCTTAAGTTTGAATCGTCTCTCTAAACAACCTAAGTTTTTGCTTGCCCATCTTGTTGGCACTTTTTGTTTTCAAGCTTACCTGCATTTATTTGGCATCTTATACTAATAAAAATCCCAAAAACTAATACAGATCATAAACACACGGAGCTGTATAAAACACCGGCAGATTAAAAGAGCAATAGAAAGCACACAGCAGGTTTTAAAGCAGAAGAAAAAGCAGAAAGTATAGAATTGGGAGAAATAAGAGCAGGCTGGTGTGTGTGTATGTATGTTTATTGCCAGCGGGCTCTGGTGCTTGTCTAGAGCACATGGCCATCCTGCGCTCTGATTGGCATAAGCCTTGTGGTCATGGAAGTCCAGCCATGGATGAATGATGCTTGCAGAACATGAGTTAAGGAAAAGACAAGCAGGAAATATGTTTAAGACATATTCAAAAAATAAATATATTAAGACAGTGACACCCCCTCTTTAATTTTTGTTGCTGGACAAAAATGTATGTCTCTAGTAGTAGATCGTTGAAGATCATAATCATGTGGTGCATGATGGGTGTGGAGGGTTAAACATGTTAACATACTAAAAGTTTAGTTATCAAAAAAGATGAGATGTATGATTGATGATTTTAGATGTTTATAGCATGAAAATAAAGTAAAATCAAAATATGTATTGGGGTGCCCCATCATCTGTTCTAAAAGTAAACTGTAAGATCAACCACTAATTCCGAACGTGAATCCCTGGCTCCCAAATGACAATCCAATTAATTCCAAAATAGATTAGAAAAGTTGTGTGTAGGCCAACTGTAAAACTATAATTATGCACAGTTTATATATATATATATATATATATATATATATATATATATATATATATATATATATATATATATATATATATTATATATATATATATATATATATATATATATATATATTCATTCATTCATTATCTTCCGCCGGTTCCCCTATATATATATATATATATATATATATATATATATATATATATATATATATATATATATATATATATATATATATATATAAAATAAATAAAACATTCATTCATTCATTATCTTCCGCTTAATCCTCTACTTGGGTCACATCGATACACTCACGCATGCATGCACACACACACACATACGCTATATTGGTCAAATAAAAACATTTAATTTTATGAATCCATTCTCTTGGCCTGTGGGAGGAAACCAGAAAACCTGGAGAAAACACACATTGGTTGTGAAAGTAACACACTAACCATTAAACCATCCTAAGGTAGGTTTAAATACACAAAAGAAAACTACATGACAGGAGAACACAGCAGAAGATAATTAGAAACAAATGTATCAATTAACTAATTAACCACACCAATCAGTGACACTCAGATCTGATTGGCAAAATCACATCTCCTAAGCAAACAGGTGGCAAATTTTAGTGGTCATGTAGTAGTATTCTATAAAATATTTTGTAAGGTTTATATTTTACATGTGGCCCTATAGGTTCAGTTTACAAGTTGTGCAAAAATTCATACTGTACACAATGGCTCTGTATTATGTATGCCACTGTTTACTTTTATTTTTTCTCTCACATTATTCTTTCTCTGATCTGCTTTCCCTGTTGCTCTCCTTCTTCCTTCCCGTGACAGGGTCCAGCCTTGTCCAAGCTAATCGAGCATTTGTGCTACACTGTGACACAGATCCTCTGTCACAAGGGATCAGGCTGTGTTTGTGTGTATGATGAGAGTCAGAGCGAGTGCGTAACATGATGTTAGGCAGGCAGGAGAAAGAAAGCTGTAAATCAGAATGGCTTTTGTGTGCCTGGGTTTATATACACAAACTGACTTTCTGAGTTTCCTGGCTTTCTAGGTTTCCAGGGTCTACCTCTGTCACAAACTGAATGAATCAGCCACCTTCCCTGCAACAACAAGTAAATATGCATACAGTGGTTGTGATTATAGCTGTATGTGCATGCATGATGCTCTTTCACCTCAGCATGGTTCATTGGGAGTGAAGAACTACATGAGACTCCTTCCCACTGGGAATGTCACTGATGCTCCACATACATCTACAGCATATGTGTTGCAGGGGGTAGGACTGCACTTTTCTTGTTGGCTGTCATAACCACTGAGTCAGTACACCATATTAAATATTACTGAGACAAACTGATTTCAGATTCACTGTGCTCAAATGTAATTTTATTTGTTGGTTATTGAGACAACAGTCCTTAATATTTAACACCAATTTGAACATCTGGCACTTTTGAAATGAGCTGCATGAAACAACAGGTTTTACATTGTTAAAATCTTACTGTTCTAATTTTTTATTTCTATATGTGTAGCCAAAACCCACGTTAATGTGTTAAGATGCAATTTCTTCATGAATTTAAATGCAAACAGCATCCCTTAACCATCATCTTTATTACTTCTTATTTAATAAAACATCTGAAAATGATGACAGTAATAATTTAATTTTTTTTTTCTTAAATATTAAGGTTAATTGAACTGCTGTATTTCATAAGCTGCCTAAACATTTAATCTCAGATGGTTTATGGTATAAAATAATATAGTATAAAACAGGTAAGTGCAATTTATGGCTAAGCGAATTAAATTTGACATGCAGTTGCATAAATGAATGCTACTCCTCAGCTCTGATTTAAAGAAAAACTGTATCTTAACCACATTTGCACTAGGTAAAGCAGAGTTAAGTTGAAATATATACATATATATATAAATAACAATGTAAAAATGCTAAATACTTAGTTTATTAAATTAGTAAAAAATAAATAGGAATGCAAGTGAACTACATACTAACTCAGCAATCATAGGAAGAAGTACAGTACATAGGGAGACCTAGGAACAATATAGTATGGACTTTTGGGGAAACCTGAATTCCTAAAGGGAACCAATACATACATAAAAAGAACATGTAAACTTCAAAAAGTAAAGACCTTTGTTCTTCTAGCTTAGTAATTAAGTTCTAGTCCCTCAAAGGCAGCAGTGCTTCCCACTGTGTTACCCTGTCACCTGTATGAGAAATCTGCATTCCATAATTATATTAGAGTCCTCGACCCCATGTAGTCAAGAATTGATACTGAGCACAAAAATTCAATTTATGAAGATAATAAAAAGTAGTGAGACAGCAGTCTTTAGTTTGTTTCATTTAAACTTGCACGTGAGACAAGTGGCAAACCATACCGCTGAGAAAAGAAGGTGATAAGTACCGCTGTATTTCATTCCATACTTAGTGGGTCCATTATTACAAAAAAGCTTTTTAAATCATGACAGTTTTTAAGCTGATTTTAAATCAACTTATCAAACTGAAGCGAATGACTAGATAACAGACATCATTAAGACATTTAAAAAAAAACAACAAGGTTTGTTTAACATGCACATTTTTTTTTTTGGATTTGTTTTTCTTATCTGTTTCATTTATTATAAAATGATTGATGTAATATTTTGCAAGATTGAAAGCATCGCTGCAGAGGTTAATTGTATTTAGTCAGATGTTCCCTGGACCAGAGTGGTCCAAACTGGTCTCAACCAACTGAAACTGCACAGCCTTTTCTCCTTCTATACGTGTATGTGTATGTGTGTGTGTGTGTGTGTGTGTGTGTGTGTGTGTGTGTGTGACATGCATGTCATTGCCTGGTGGGCAAAATATACTCCTTAAGTTTTGCTTTATTTGCCTAAAAGCAACATTTTCCTTTCTTCTCCATTGTCTTCTCCTCCCTGCTGACATGTAAGTTACATTACAATATCACACTTTTATACTCCCAGTGGGATAGAAGTCTATTTAATATAAAAAAATAAAAAGGATGGGGTAAAAGGGCAGCAGGACTACAAGGGAACAACTGCATTCATCCATCAAAAAACACACAGTGAATAAATGAATACTTATGAATATCCACTCAAACAGAGGGAGAGAATAAATGCATGAAAAGGTTAACAGTTGCACATATGTAGCCACACTCTAAAGTGCAATAAATAATAGCATCTTCAGCAAATTCACTAAAGTGTGTAATCTCTTATATCTCTCTTACACTGGAGAAGCTGTCATGCCAGTTATTGATGGAAAACGCACAAGCACATGCAGAGGTGCGTGACTAGTGTTTCTGCACTACTTATTCATCGGTAGGACCCTTTAAAATTGACTTTTCACTCTATTGTATTATTATATTTAGGGGTTCAAGCACGAAGTGCATGAAAACCTATTGTTTTCGCTCGGATTTTTCTTATTCTTATTATTATTATTTTTCTCCGGAAAAACGCGTTGGGCAGCCAAAACCGCAGGGTCATCAGCCACCAAACCCGGAGGGTACATCCAGATGGTGTGCATCTTCTCAGATAACAAAATCCAGATGTTTTCATCTATTGGTGGCGCAATAGAGCAGCAAAACGCGTTTACGCGTCTAACTTCTACCACCTTCTTCTCACAGTCTTCAAACTTTTTTTCCAGTCTCACAGACTCTCAACAAACCACTTTGCCATTTGGACCCATAAGCTCCGCCCACTTAGATTTTTTGCTAATTTGCATAATTTGAAAATTCCACTTCTTCCTACTACTTCTCCAATTTTCACTCAATCCCCATGTGTTTGGTATCAAAAAATTCAGCAGAGTGTGCCCTCCACTCGATTTTAAAAAAACTCTGACTTTTCCCTTCAGTCCCACTGCTACATGCAAATTCATCTACATGTCATAATTCAATTTAATTCATCCTTCATTCAAAATTCTGTAACTCAAACACCCTTCACTCAAACCTTCTACAACTTCACACACACATTCAGCATCAGTCCCTGAGGACGTCCAAGAAATTTGGCGCACTTCTGTCCATAGGTGGCGCTATAACAGCTACATGTCTGTTTCTCACTAACCGTACATGCGATCGAGCTCAAACTCAACACACATCATCTTCTGTCCAGTCTCTAACAGATATCCAAAATGCAACTACATCCCCCGAGGTTTACGACCGCCATTAGCCAAACCGCTGTCAACAGGCCTTTCGTGCCCTTCCCGTTGACCGATGACCCTTAAACTTCACCACTCTGTACGTCTACGGACTCTTTACAAACCCCCCGATTTCGACGCCGATTGGCCAGAGGTGGCGCTATTTCTAAAATACTGCTAATAACTTCCACAAATGTACATCTACCGTCTCATTTATGCAATCCCATAATGCTCTACTACATCCTTCACATCTGGCCCCATACATGTCCATTAAAAAAATGTCGACTTCTCCAGATATTTCACAAAGTCCAAAACCTGCCCTTTTCGAACTAGTCTCTGGATTTTAATCCAATCTTCTCAAAATTCATCTGGTCATACTCAGGAGAATGTCTAGGTAAATAATTATCAAAAAAATGTCGACTTTTCCACTTCCACTTATTTTACACTAATATTTTTTCATTAGCGTCATTAGCATATATAGGCTACATTGCTATAACTCATTAGCCGTTAATCTCATCAAGTCCAAATTAAATAGGTATACTCGGCATGTCCCTCCAGTGATGCAGGTCGATTTTGGTTGACCTAGTCCTTAAGGGGCCTCTGATAGGCGCTATAGAAGCTACATGTGAGTTTCTCACTAACCGTAAATGCGATCGAGCTCAAACTCAACAAACATCATCTTCTGTCCAGTCTAAAACAGATTCCGAAAATCCGACTACCTCCCCCGAACTTTACGACCGACATCAGCCAATCCGCTGTCAGCAGGTCTTTCACGCCCTTCCCGTCGATCGATGAACTTCAAACTTGACTGATCTGTACATCTACAAATTCTTTCCCAACCACCAGATTTTCACACCGATTGGCCAGAGGGGGCGCTATATATGTATGTTCCTACTGCCATGTTGTCCAGACTGTCCATAACAGCTTGAACCCCGCTAATCACCGCTTGCGGTTATATTCTGTATTTATTTTTGCCGCGTTTGCAGTTTTTTTTCAAAACCCATCGTGATTCTTACCAGAATTATAGAAGATGAATGGGTAAATAAATTAACAAACAGGAAAATACTATATTAGATTTTTCTCACAGCCCCTTCTCCTGTTATTTATGACTACAACCTGTTCCTGAAGTAAACACAGAGTGATGATGTAGTCAGTAAATCAGAAGTTCCTTTAGACAGAAAGTTGTGAAACTTCAAGTAGTTGAAGAACCCCTATTTATCATTTGACCTTAATATCACATAGTACTTCAATTATCGGCAAAATTATAAGCCATGTACTGAATGAATATGCTCTGAATAACATTTTTTTTTTACAATCTTAAATTTGAATATTTGTATGTTATGTTACATTACTTATGTTATATAAAAGCAATAGAACACTAGAGGGAGTTTGTTATGGCAATAACATCATTGCTATGATTTGTTTGCAGGCAGGAGCTGGAGCAAGTGCAGTAGATCATCTCAGTTGTAATGTTATTTGCCATAACACACAATCAGACAGTGTTCTATTGTTTTTATACAACATTTCAAAAGATACATTTGTTAAACAGCAACGGATTACTGTAGATTAAGATTTATTTGTTTATTTTATTAATAATTTGGTTTTGTGAATACAAATAGTTCCATGGTGCCTTAATCTTTTGCATAGGCGCATATCAACATACAAGGTTCAGTGTGGTGATCATTTTAGATTAAGTTTTACTGTGCCGGCATTAATAAGATAGATAATAAAATTGGTTTTCTAATCATCTTTAAAGATACGTGTGCAATCATTATTCATCTTAAACTATAGTAAATAGTATAGTGAAACAGGAGATAATCACACAGAGCTTGGCTCTCGTTCAAATACCTACATTATGATAAGTTTAATGAAAGAGCAACACCTTAACCTTAGAAGAGTAATACAGTTTTGGTGTAAAGCATTTATGATGTAATATATATTATGTATACTATTCTTATATGTTTTTTATTGTTTATTTTTGTATGATTTGTAATATATCATAATGCTTCATAAGAAATCAAATATGTTTGGAACTAATCGTCATGCAATATATCATATCACATTATATACATTGTCATTTTATTTGCATCTATACCTTGATTGAAGATTTTAATTAATTACATTTTTTTTTATAAAAGCTGATATGGTTTTACATTAAAACTTTTAAAGTGGCTATAAATATTTTTGTGGCTAGATGTCAATATCCAGTGATGAGCTAAATAAAACAATCAAAATTGTAATAAACCTCGAAATCATAGTTTCTTATTTGTTTTTTTCTAAATATATAGCTTATTTGTTTTTTTCTAAATATAAAATATACAGCTGGTTTCCCCTTAATTTCCCTTTAGCAATTCAAATACCACTGAAGTGTGAATAAAACCAGCACCTGTGTCTGGAGTCAAAAAGGTTGGTTTTACATAAAAAAAAAATAGTTCCCTTATTCCCACTGTTAAGTACAGTAAAGGATTTATGATGTGTTCGATCTGCATCATTCCCCCATTATTTTTTTGCTTACAAAATTAAAATAAAGAAGTACAAAAGAAGGATTGGAGCTTTTTGTACATTTTTTTCACATTTTTTTCATTAGTGAACAGTATGTAGCCTAATTTTCATTATTGCGAAACACAATTAAAACGGCCATTTACTATTTCTTTGTCTTGTAGCCAAAAGTATAAGCCCACAGGACCCCCAAAAACAGCTGAGCTTTCTGGTCTTCATGGTTTTTGATGTAAATCAGTGTAATGAAGCTGTTTAAACGGTGGGAAAGAACGATAAATACGGTTAAAGTGAGGGTTCGATAAAATTATATTGGAAAAACGTAGCCAAAAATTCTAGTAGCCAAAATCTGAATTGGATTCACTATGAACACAACACAGGCTATACACCCAGCTTCAAATATTATTATTTTTTATATTACAGATATATATATTTTTTATTAAATGGTGTAAAATGCATTATATTGAATTAGAACAAGCATTTAGTTGTGTATATGCTAATAAAACGATCGAGGGGGGGAAATGATACCGTGAGTAAATCCAGCTCGTTTAAAGACACGTGTGGCAGCGATCTTCTACAGCTACAATCCAGAACACAAGGTTCTCCAGGGGTAAAGCGATTACGGGTTCTTACCGATCAGCGAGTCTGTGAAGATGGTTTGGAGAAGAAGTTCGTCCCGACACGATTTCCGCGGATCTGTAGGTTCCGTTCAGCGGATCTGCGTCTCCCCGCGGAGTCGGAGCGCATGGCGGACACACGCCTTCAGAGAAGCCGTCGCTCTGTCGGGCGCTCGGTTCAGCCTGCGCGCTGTGGACGCGGCTGCTGTTTTACCAAGAAAAGTACACGAACGCGCTCATTCTCCACGAACGCCAGCCTTTGCTGATTAAATGCTTAACCAATTTGTTATTGTGTGATTCTCCTCAATTAGCCTCCCGCTTTCCTATACGTTTACGATTAATTATACGGTGCCGATCAGTAGCCATGGTAACCAGTGTAGTCCCTCGTCCTGTGCTACAGTAAATCGGGATGCTCTGTCTCACACTCATAGTTGCGTGTTTGTGTGAGGATGCAAGGACGCGGGGATCAGAGTGACGGATTGTCTCACCCTGACAGGATGCGCAATAAAAAACCAAGGGGGAACTTTTTTGGAGGGAGTGTAGTGTGTACGACCTCGTGCCCCCTCCCTCACTATGTCTTAGTTGCGATACGCACTGAGATACACAAATCGTATTGAATTCAATTTGCACGCAAATAAGCTCAAGTAACTAAACAGAGACCAGTGACAAATATTTCTAATAAGCATTTCCCTATTGGTGGCTTAGTGGTTAGCATGTTCTCCTCTCAGCTCTAGGGATTCCCGGTTCGAATCCCCATCTGGGTGGAGTTTCCATGTTCTCTCCGTGTCCGCGTGGGTTTCCTCCGGGTTCTCCGGTTTCCTCCCACAGTCCAAAAACATGGAGCAAGTTAATTGAGTTCTCTAAATTGCCCCATATAGAGTGTGTTTGAGTGTGTGCCCAGCGATGGATTGGCGCCCTGTCCTGGGTGTGTCTGCCCAGCGCCCGAGACGTTCTCCCCTGGATGGGCATGGCAAGTTAATTGAGTTCTCTAAATTGCCCCATATAGAGTGTGTTTGAGTGTGTGAGTGTGTACCCAGCGATGGATTGGCGCCCTGTCCTGGGTGTGTCTGCCCAGCGCCCGAGACGTTCTCCCCTGGATGGGCATGGGGAACCCCACCGCGATCCTAATAGAGGATAAAGCGGGAGATAATGAAATGAAGAATTTCCCTTCAATGTCTTTACATAACAGGTGAATGATTTATAAACACACCTCAAAATTTAGTGGCAAGCACTTGAAAATCATAGAAAATCAAGGAGAGTGGTGGCTGTTGGTGACTAAACATCCCTCCAGTCCATTCACCTTGAACCTTGAACCATTCATTCATTCATTATCTCCCGCTTTATCCTCTATTAGGGTCGCGGTGGGGTTCCCCATGCCCATCCAGGGGAGAACGTCTCGGGCGCTGGGCAGATACACCCAGGACAGGGCGCCAATCCATCGCTGGGTACACATTCACACACTCAAACACACTCTATATGGGGCAATTTAGAGAACTCAATTAACTTGATCCATGTCTTTGGACTGTGGGAGGAAACCGGAGAACCCGGAGGAAACCCACACGGACACGGGGAGAACATGGAAACTCCACCCAGATGGGGATTCGAACCAGGAATCCCTAGCGCTGAGAGGCGAACGTGCTAACCACTAAGCCACCGTGCCGCTAACCTTGAACCAGACCAAAAAAATTAGCATACAGTAAGATATTGGGAATTGGATAAGGTGGATCATCTGATTTTATATAAAGCTAGTACCATTCATAAAGCTCCATGCTGAGAAATGAGAACATACCAATTACAAATCCATCCATCCATTATCTTCCACTTTATCCTCTACTAGGGTCACGTGTGTGTGTGTGTGGGGGGGGGGGGGGGGGGGGGGAGTGTTTCCCCATGGCCATCCAGGGGAGAACGTTTCAGGCACTGGGCAGATACACCCAAGACAGGGTGCCAATCCATCACTGGGCACACACTCACACACACAGACACACTCTATATGGGGCAATTTGGAGAATTAATTTGACTTTGATCCATGTTTTCGGACTGTGGGAGGAAGCCGGAGAACCCGGAGGAAACCCACGCGGACACATGGGGAGAACATGGAAACTCCACCCAGGTTGGGATTCGAACCGGGAATCCCTAGCGCTGAGAGGCGTACATGCTAACCACTAAGTCACCGTGCCGCCCAATTACAAATCATTTAGGAAATATCTGTATTATTGTATTTCATATATTAACTCAAATTGCTAGGCTTAGAGCTCGTTGTGCATTTAGACAGACATTTAGCAAACGCTTTGGTCCAAAGTGACTTGTGAGTCGGAGAATAACAAGTCACCAAGTTAAGGAGGGTTTGCAACAGTTTTTAATTGGTCCAATCTTCTTATACAAAATGTACTTTCTTTCATTAATTAATTAATTCATTTATTCATTCATTATCTTCTGCTTAATCCTCCACTAGGGTTGCGGTGCTGGGCAGATACACGCAGGTCAGGGTGACACAAACACACAAACACACTCTATATGGGGTAATTTAGAGCATTCAATTTACCTTGAATCCATGTTTGTGACTGTGGGAGGAAACCAGAGAACCCGGAGGAAACCCACGTAGACACAGGGAAAACATGGAAACTCCGCCCAATGTTTTTTTTTACCCCTGAATAGTTTCTAAAAATTCATGTACTTTACTAAAATTCTATATTTGTTTTTATGTACGTTATATATTTTTGGCACTCAAGGATGTGAAAATTACACATCTGATAATTTGACTTTTGATTTTTCTTTCCCTTTTAATTTTAAACATTAAAGCTACTTATTACCAAAAGACACCATTTTACCTTTAATAATAAATCAACTAACTTTATAACCTTTTTTAAAAAACTGCGTGACAGTTTAACCCCTAAAACCATGTACTACAAATCTGAAGTAGACATATTCATGATCGGCTCTCCATCGGCTGTCAGATCAGACAAAGTGCAATTGGCAGATTGGCAGCAGTGAGTTCTGGCATCAACACCACTGTGAATCATTTATACAAGAAAGTGGGTCTCTTTCTTACCAGTGGCATCTCCTTCAGGCTTGTTTAACTGGAACAAAGACTAGTGTGGATCAGAGGCTGTCAAGTCAATCCTCAAGGACCCCTTGCTTTTCCATATAGTGCTTGACTTCCAAACACCTGAGCCTGGAAATTATTATTCTTGTTTAGGATTTTTTATGGCTAAAAAGTATTTTAAAACGAAATGTTTGCCATCTGGGGCACCCCAAGGAACAAATCGTGAAATATTAATTTAAAGGCTATGAGGCAAAAAATGATTGGCTCTATAAAGCACAGAAGGACTACGCCCAAATTGACATCCTTCCCAAATCCGAGTGCTTCACAAGTATTGGCTGACCACAAGCATGATGGCAGCTGTCTGATAATACATAAGAAACAGTGTGCTATTGGTTATAAATCTATCACATCATAGGGGCCATTATCTATCAAACTTTGGTGTTTAAAAGATACTTAGCAAAGTTTTTTACTCTCCCCAAATATCTTCTCATAATCTCCCCTTACACCCTCAAACTCTTGTGCAAATCTGCCTTGTCAGGAAATGTGAACAGAAAGGAAAAGAGATGAAAGCGAGCCTTTCGGAAAAGGGGATTGTCAAATCAAATTAATCACTGACTATCAGGAAAAAAAGTCTGAACCCCTCAATCTATGTCTGAGACACTTAAAGAACTTTACTTATGGGAAAATGTTACTGTTGATTTCTTGGTGCAGTGGGAGATGTATGGCCTCATATGTACCTTTGGGAAAGTGAAACATTTTGATGCATGCTGTTCCTACAATCTTTGTTAAACAATAGGAGCAAAGTAAATTTCAGCATGATACCGGACCAATCATGAAATTTACTTATTACTGAATAATCAACAGTCAATTATTGTGAATGAATCGTATTAAATCAAAGTGAAAGTCATTGGGAACAACAGCAAGTCCAACCAACCAAAATTTAGTGTAATACAAAATTTTAAATGATCACTGTGACCTGTGCACAGTCTTTTTAACCTTACAAAGCTAGGTCATCTTAAAAAAGTCATCTTAAAAATGTCCAGAGTACTTTGGCAATTTTAGCACCTTAATAACATTTATTTTAGAATAGATGGGAAAAAAATCTTTAAAAAAAACCCCTAACATATACACACTTGATGGTCACTAAATAGGTATGTCTCCTTGTGTCTACACTCATTTTTTCAAATCTATTTACGCTATATTGAATGCTACAGGATGCTACTGTTCCACTCTTACTAACACAACACATACTAACTCAGTGTTTATGGTGTGCTCGTGTTATAATGATAATAGGAGAATAATCTTGCATTAAAATTCATGTCAACACCTGTGAAAAGTTCAGGCAGAAACATCAGGCATCATTACTGCATGTTCCACTCTTACTAACACAACAAATACTAACTCACGGTGTTCTTGATGTGCTCTTTGTTATAATACTAATAGGGGGATAATCTGGCATTTCTTTTATTTATACACTTGTCTGTTTTTGGATTGGTGAAGTACAAACTGCTTAAAGATAAACAATTCTTCTTTTAAGGTCTTCTGGAATCTTTTATTTGTGCCATATTATCATAATACACTAGCACTGAAATGTGTCGTGGAAATTAGACTTGGTAAAGCTCTGTTCATTAAATAGAGCAGTGCTCATATATACGTACATGCGCGTGTGCAAAATAATAAAAAATAATGAAAAGCTCTGTCTTCATAATAGCATTTTCCAGCAATTTCCATATACACAAAGGCATCAAAACATGAACGAAATATACATTTTTAAATAGAAAATAAAGAAGAAATTGAATAATGAGCTGTTAAAATAGCACTGTCTTCATTATAATTTACAAACTAGAACACATGCGGGCGGCAGGGTGGCTTAGTGGTTAGCACATAC
This sequence comes from Corydoras sp. C115, assembly GCA_019802505.1. Lineage (NCBI taxonomy): Eukaryota > Metazoa > Chordata > Actinopteri > Siluriformes > Callichthyidae > Corydoras > Corydoras sp. C115. Next base: position 679,234 of record JAFMOC010000085.1, on the reverse strand, counting down.
GCCTCTCAGCGCTGGGGATTCCCGTTTCGAATCCCAATCTGGGTGGAGTTTCCATGTTCTCCCCGTGTCTGCGTGGGTTTCCACCGGGTTCTCCGGTTTCCTCCCACAGTCCAAAAACATGGATTAAGTGTATTGAATTCTCCATATTGCCCCATATAGAGTGTGTCTGTGTGAGTGAGTGTGTGCCCAGCGATGGATTGGCGCCCTGTCCTGGGTGTATCTGCCCAGCGCCCGAGACGTTCTCCCCTGGATGGGCATGGGGAACCCCCCCCACGACCCTAATAGAGGATAAAGCGGGAGATAATGAATGAATGAAGAACACATGCAAGCTGAAAGTTGTTTACAGGTTTAGCTGTTGATGATGTAACCAGTATTTAGTTTAGTATAACCTTAATATCTATTAACTGTCTTATCTGTTCGCCACAAAGTTAAGTAACATCCAACACATGCAGACAGATGTTTTCAGATGTTTTTTATTTTGTTACTTTACAAGGGTTTCTTGCAAACAGATTGGCTTCACTGTATTTTCTGATTGTTGCAGTACTCACAGGTGACTGAATATCTGCTTTGATTTCCCTGGAGCTGATCATTGGATGCTTTTTTGCCATTCTTGTTACTCTATGATCTGCAAGAATGGTAGTATTTCTTTTCCTACCATGTGTTTCAGGTTTTGTTTGCCATTTGAAAGCATTTGAAATCATTCAGCGGCACGGTGGCTTAGTGGTTAGCACGTTCGCCTCTCAGCGCTAGGGATTCCCGGTTCGAATCCCCATCTGGGTGGAGTTTCCATGTTCTCCCCATGTCCGCTTGGGTTTCCTCCGGGTTCTCCGGTTTCCTCCCACAGTCCAAAAACATGGCTCAAGTTAATTGAGTTCTCTAAATTGCCCCATATAGAGTGTGTCTGTGTGAGTGAATGTGTACCCAGCGATGGATTGGCGCCCTGTCCTGGGTGTATCTGCCCAGCGCCCGAGACGTTCTCCCCTGGATGGTCATGGGGAACCCCACCGCGATCCTAATAGAGGATGAAGCGGGAGATAATGAATGAATGAAATCATTCATTTGAGATCAAGTTTAGCAGCCAATTATTCGCCGCAACTCTTTACAGATTTTCATTCCCTCCAATCAACTTTATGATCAATGTTTCTCTTTTGGTACAAAGTCTGAAACAATTCATTATACTCACAAAGCAACAGTTAAAACCAGCAGGTCCAACATTTCCCGCCCTCCATTTTTACATAAGGGCTGTAATTAACTCTTGTTACTTCATAAAATGAATGACCTTACTAATTGAACTTTACACTGCTACTAATTCGAACACACCCCTTTCATTAAATCAGACAATTACACCCAATTAGCAATGTTATATCAAGTTACCAATCTCATATGGACTAGTGCAGCCTGCACTTTAAACAATTGTATAAGCCCTATGTCCAAACCTGTTTCAGGTTCAGATTTAGCCCTCAGATATTAGTCTCAGCTCTTTATAAAGCTGATTTGCAAGACTGTTGAAAAACTGTTATATAAATAAAATGGACTGTCCCATCTAGCTGAGCTCTACAAAATTTGTTTGGAAGGCTGATACAAGGCATTTCACTGGTGACAGGCTGTAAGGCAGATCCTGCATTTTACACAGAAGGATTCTTGGAAAACTGTCAGCACGTCTCCTTAAATACGGGTTTTAAGTATTTCATTGCTTAATTGTGGAAACCCCATTTAGTCGCTATGCTCATGAAGCTTAAGAATTAGCTGCCACTCATTTGACTCATTTGATGTATGGCTCCATCTTGGCCGCCTCCCCAGAATGGATTAGTGTATTTAATCAGTGGTAAGTGGCTCAAAATATTTGTGGATTCCTTTCTCCTGCAGGTCTCAGCTTCAAAATCGCACAATGTTGCAGAGAAGCCTGTAAATGTGCATTTTCATATATGAGGTCACATTAGATCTACATATGAAATCAATCCTGATTATAGATCTAGTGTACTAGATTAGTATACAGCGTGTCAGACATCATGTAATGCTGTTGGAATTGTCAGCAGTGATTATGGCTCATAATGTCATTTTTCAAAGGTTTCACAATGCACCTGCATGTATAGAATTTCTGCAAGTAACATTTAGTGCATATTATTTCCCCCATTTTTCCATTTTCCATTCCATTTACATAAATAATCATGTTTTGTGATTTATCATGTTTTGTGATTTGGTGGACAAATACTATACTAGATTTATTTATTTTATTTATTACAGTTTTGTTTGGTGTGATGTCTGAATACTCTTTATTAGATGCACAGCTTACAATATAGTAGGCTAAATATTATGTAGTACATAGTGCATAGTGATGCTATGTAGTAAATAAGTGAACAAGTAAACCATTTGAAACACTCGTCACCAAAAGCTGCTGTTGGATTTAACAAACTCAACAATTTTATTTGAACCAGACATTGTGTCTCTTATTCAAATCTCTAGAAGCGTGATATAACCACATAGGACCTACAGACACATCTTTCCAAAGCATTATATCTTTTTCTATTTGTGACCTATTGAGTCACGGGTTTTAAATACTCGTGACTCTAGCCTAAAGTACCCTGGGGTAAGTGCATTAAGTAGCTTGTAATGTTGCATGTAGGAGTGCCCTCATGTGGCTCAAGGGATGAGTTAACCTACTCTGGGGCAAGATCATTAACAGGCTATGTAGTCTTGTTATGAAAGTGAACAATGTTACTCAGTCAAAAAGTCTGATTACATAAACAGAACGCTCTCCTCACTGTCATTTATGATAACAGAGAAATGCAGCAGGCACCTAGTACACAATTAAAAGCTCCTGGATTCAATGAAAGCTAGAAGAGTGATATCTGTGACAAATATTATTTGCAAATAGTCTGTTCATTAAAGACAACCCATGAATTTTCACTCATTTAGGAGAGATTGGCAGAAACTACTTTTACATTTTTAAAAATTATTTTGTCTTTTGGATCTTTCCATGTGTTATAGTTACACATTTGTATAGCTAGTGCGTCTGCAAACGAAACGGTATGATTTGTAACCTTACAAGCCCCCAGTTTTGTAAACCTGAAGATTTCCTTTACTCTTCTCTTTTTGCTTACTTTCTTTAGGCTTATGTTGTGATCATGATCATACAATCTCACCTGTTAAACATGGTGGGGGTAGTGTTGTATCATCTATATTGCATGGCTGTTTCCATTTCAGGCTAAATAATACTTGTTGATGATGAAACGCATGGTGATAGCAGTTCAAAACATCTTAAACACTGACTGGCAATTAACAGTTTTATAAATTTTAGAAGATTTTATACTAAGCAAGCCAATCACGAGAGCTTAATCCCACGAGGTCTGAAACAAAATGTGCTATAATCTATATTATGTTTGTCACAACTACATAAAAATGACCATTTACTATTCTCTTAATATAATTATCTTTTGATCACAGACCTGGAACTGAAAAAACTGAACATTACTCTTCAAAAAAGTGTTGGTGGAGACAAATTTTCTTGACGATTATGTATAAAGACATTGTGCAGAGCTTTTTTTTTTTTTTTTTAAAGCATTTTACTGTACAAAATCATCATTTGTACTGACAGTATAAAAAAAAATAACAACAGTATTCAGTTTGTCTGAATCAGAAGCTTCCCCTCTGTATAAACACACAAAAATCTCAAGGTAACAAGTGTCTTTTCTTTGAAACTGTTCACTAGCTGTGAAAATTTGTCTTAATTCTAGTGAACAGCAGCTAGAATCAGCCTCTTCGCCTGGTGGAGCAGTTGGTGATGCAATGGGGGAATGTGTGGCCAAAAGTGAGAACTGTTCATTTTGTTACATGGGGTAGTTCAGTACCACGTCCTGTTTGGCCAACTCCAACAACATAGGATCGTCGAAAAACTTGCTGATGCTGACATCCTCGCTCAGGCCCTGCATAAGAGACCGATGGAAAATGGACATGTTAAAGACTTTGAGAATCATAGACTATGATATTTTTATTAGCTAGTAGGCACATATGGAAAAAAGACATAGTGGCATGCACTAAACACTGATCATTAGATCTCATGAGCATTAATATTAATATTTGACACCTCAGCCCTTCCACCGACATGAGCATTTAGTTTTCTAGAAAGGTTTTGTACTGCATCATTCTTCACAATTTGGTCAAAAACCGATTGACAAGAGTAGGCACTTTTTTTTTAATGAGAGCATAACTATTAAAATCAACATTTGATTTACATATTTGATTTTATTCTGATATATTTACTGCTTTATGAGATCAAATGCAGGATAGCAGAGATTCTCAACAGCAAACCCATTAAAATGACTTTTCAGAAGGATGCAACCAAAAGGCAAATGTGATCTAATATGACATCAGTGCATGTGAAATATATACAATTTTATTTGACGATTATTCTTGCACTTTTTAATTTTTGGTAGAATGACGGAGTCTCAGTTTATGGACAGAGTCAGATCTGAAAGTGCCATTTAACTGCAGCTGTCAGTTCTAAACCGCCTGGTTGGTTTGTGTGCTTGTGCTCACCTTGCGTCTCCGGGTCTTGATCATAAATTCTCTGGCGAGGTGAGGTGCAGGCTGAGGCTCCAGTGGACGGATTACAATACTCTTATCCAGGGGATCACCTGGAACAATCTGTAGAAAAAACAGAGAGGTTGGTGAAATTATTACAAGACAAGAGGTAAAATTAGGATTTAAAATCCGAAGAGCTTAAAAACCTTTTGCATCCACATCACATGCCACCATGTGATAGGGTATTAGAGAGGCATGATCAGGCACTAAGCTACTTAATGCTTCACTGAGCAACATCAAAAGACATCGGAATACTTTCACTGTCAAATATCCTCAGGCAACCAGTCAGCATTACTCCAAATAACATGGGTTTTTCCTGAAATAGGATGCATATTGACTCTCCTAAGAAGCTATTCAGCTGTTCTTTAAGCAACCAGAAGTTGGAGTTTCAATAGCAGCGCTCTGACAGTGAAGGCCTAAATTACAAATCCGTCTAGTGGATTTTGCTTCACTCACTTAAACATTTTTCTAGGAACATAAATATGCCTACTCAGCCATGCAAATATCTTATCAACCAATCATGTAGCAGCAGTGCAATGCCTTAAATCTTGGTAATACAACCACTGTGGGATTTCTTTATATTTCTGGTTTGACAGTGAAATGATCAGTGGTGCCAGAAGGGCTGGTTTAATTTTTTATCTTCCAGCTAAACTGCTAGAATTTTTACGCTGTCCCAAGAATACGCTTGAATTGAAGCTATAATTGATGTCAAACTACTCCATTGTTCAGAGAGTTTCCCAGACAAGAGAGTGGATACAGAAATGACATTGTAACTTTTATAAGCACTTCTCTTAAATTGTAATAAGCACAAGAATATTAGATTACAACCGAGATTAAACCTTAAGGCTGTTATGGATTAAAAGAGGGAACTACCCAGCATTGATACAGTGCGTTGTGCTTGTTAAATAGTGCCTGATGAGTATATTATAATTGAGTACATAATGAGTATATAATATATTAGTAGTTAGTAGTAATTTTGACAACATACAATGTTATCTAAATACTTTAATAATCCCCAGGGGAATATTGCAGAATTGAGATACTTAGCACCTTTCTCACCAAAAATAATATGGAAAATATAAAATGGAGAAAAAAAAAAAAAAAACCCTCTTCAAACCTGCACTTACACACACTTTTTGTGACATTGCAAATATGTTCCAACCCGCTTTATAAAATGTGATTTTGGAATGTTGTGTTTGTTGCAAAATAAAAGGAGAAACATGAACACAGCAGAATACAAAATAACTTCATAGAGCTGCTGGAAACCAAAAAAAAAAAAAAAAAAAAAAAAAAAAAAAAAATACTCCAAACTCCAGATGCTGCTTCTCTTTCATTACTCGTCTCACTCTCTATCCTCAATCTGTTTCACGTTCTTGTTTTTTTCCACTGCAGTGATGAAGATGCTGTTGACAGACTGTTATGCTAATGCTACATAGCACTCCATATTGTAACTAGTAGAAAACATTTTGTGATTTAATTTCTTTGAAGCTTTACAGGTATTGAATAGTCTATGCAACAACATCATGGCAATATATGAAAAATCCCCACTGCACGGCAAATTAAACCCACTATACAAAATAAATTGACATACCGCTCAGAACTAGGAAAAGGACTAAAAAACAAGCCAGGCTGCATTAAACAAGAAAAGTATTTACCCAATCACGATGTGGATGAATGCCTACGGCTAACAGAATTTCAAAGTAAACATTTGTGATAAATTTAACCTAAAACCTCAAAAGCCAGACAACCCAAATATAATTTATATTCAATAATAATAATTATTATTATAATTAAAGTATAATCATTGAAAAACTAAGTGTGGTGTAAAAGTTTTAATCAAACATTTAATGAAAGACCTGCAAGGATATAAAACATCTAAGGGTGAAAAAAAGAATTTTACAAGAATTCTACATAATGTGATTTGGGATCATATGTCAATAAATGTTAACAGCAAATTTCAAATTTGTTAATTCAGTAAATTCGAGAAACAATAGTACACTAGTTATAATAAATTAACAAAATGGTTCTGTAACCATTATTTTCTCCTTTTTGAATTATGTCCTGCTTTACATTGATTCTACCCCATACCTGTGCAACAAAATGATTTTATGGTCATTCTTAATTAATCATGCTAAATGTTTGAAAAATATTTTGCATTTATTGTCTTCGCCAACACTATGTTACACTTGTAATTATGTGAGAAATGAAATGTATTCTTGAGTGTGGGTGCATGTGGATGCGTACCTGCCAATGATGGAACACACTAAGGGCAAAAGCCTGTCCTTGTGTGTGTGTGCGGAGATCAGTCTCAAACCCAAATGAATCAATTGCAGGAATGAAAGCTTTAATGGTGTAAAGAGGAGAACCTGGGATTGGTGCGTCCTGCGTCACATGACCTCTGCAAGACAAAGTATCATTATCGACATCATTTTCTGTAAAGCTCATTAGGAAATTGCTGCTCATGCTTTTTGCTACATGCAACACTGCCTGTGTGTGTGTGTGTGTGTGTCTATAACAGTTGGCACAGTCAGCTACATTTCAGCGCTGTGTCTGATGATCTGACAGAACGCTTTTCTTTGCATGATTCAACAGCATTTTAATTCACTGTGTGCGAGACCAAGCATTACCTTCGGCGTGCCAGTACAGTGTAGACCGCAGACACACAATCGGCAGGAGCTTGAACCTCCACAAAGTAATAAGGCTCCATCAACCTGGGCGTAGCCTAAAGTAACCAATGAGAGCAGTGTGTGTCAGCTGGAACTGAATCAAAAGGCTTTGTGTAATCAGCAATGGAACTTTTAATACTGCTAATGGAAAGGGTGATGACTACGCAGAAGGTAGAAAAACATCTCACGGTAGAAAATGAAAAGAGAAAAAAAAAAAAAAAATAAACACTCACCATAAGGAAGGCTGAGTAAACGACTCTTCTTGCTGTAGGAATGACCTGCCCTCCTCCTCGATGTAATGGCTCCTGAGCAATTACTGCATCCAGAATCTTGAACTTCACATTACGGATGGCTAAAGAGCCAAAATAAACACATAGGTTACATAACTGTCTTTTCTAAGAGAAGCATAATTAAGAAAGCAACTGTCTCCAAATATCAGATTCATATCTTAAAGCCCAAATTTCCACCCATTTTACATATACATTTAATCCTTTAAAAGACACTTTTAGAATGAGACTTACAAATGAGAGAACACCACAAGTCAGTAGTTAAGGAAAAAACAGCAACACTGTAGAATTGTGAATCACTTCCGATGATCATAATCCGATACCCCCCTCCTCGTTTTTTTAATATCAAGTATTATAATTAGTAGTAATATTTAATAAAATAAATAAATAAAAGAGAAAATATTACCAGTGTTTATACCAGAACAACACACAAACCCCCGCACCCCCTTCAATGATCAATCTTAGACATCACTGTGTGCATACTTTATAATTTCTTTTTGTCAATTAACTTTTTGTTCTAGTGTTTTCATTTTCTAAACTGTGAAGTTTAAACAGATTTCATAGTTAAATAACAAGCAAAAACTTATTAAAGTTAATTTCCTAGCACATGCTGTAGCATGACTAATGACTTTCAAACAGAAGCAGCTGTTAAATATGTATGACCACTTTAAATATTTTTATAGTGTTGTGGTGCCACCTTTAGGTAAGACAGAAAATGTACATGCAAAATAGTTCAGTTTTTTGGCCACGTCAACAAATAGGACTCCATTTATGGCTTATCTCAGTGAAAATGCATTGTTGCTCTAGCTGAATGTAAGTTTGCAGGTCTTCTTATAACAATCCTCCATTGTTAAGAACTCTCAGTTTGAGGGTTCTTAAATATAAGGCGCTTAAAGTTAATATGGTGGAGGAATTGTAAAACATTTCCTGGTTCCTCAACAATAGAAGCCTAGGGACAGAGTCATATTTGGCAGAATTTTAATAAGCCTCTCATAAATACAGCAATCAAATGCTTTAAAACCCTTCATAATGGCCTGATCTGTCATTATACATTTACATTTGAATGTATCAAGGTATTGAAAAAGAAAAACACATAGCCAAAACACTACACAAGAGCTCAGGATGAGTGGGACCTGAAAATGTAGTTTGAGAAACAGCTTTTTAGCTGGGCACTTTTTCAAATAGTGCAAATCCATTAGCCTCAGAATCAGTCAAAGTCTATCTCTGTCCTTTTGTGCATCTTAATTCCAGATGGACTTACGTTCATCACACAAGGGGCCTTCTCTGGTTCCCCATTGGAAGCCCTGCACAATGCTGTCCTTCACTGAGCCAAGCAAAGCTTTGTCTACCTGTAGAAACAAAATTTCATAGTTAAAATAAAACCAAAGCACATTTTTCCATTACTGTGGTATGGTGGATTTAAGGGTGCACTTTACACCCTTAAAGAGGAGGTGCGTATTTTATATATATTGGTTTTATATTTTATTTTATATACTGTGTGTGTGTGTGTATATATATATACAGTTGTGATCAAATTTATTCAACCCTCAATGCTGCGAAGGGTTTTATGGAATTCAGTGCACATTTGTAATTGTGTTCATAATGAAATCTTACAAGGACTTGTTAAAGAACTAAATGCAACTAAGATAGCATCAATTGTTTTTGTCATAAAGTATTAAATGGCCTTTTTGTGATTTCTTCATTGACACAATTATTCAACCCCTTTACAACTACCGCTCATAAGAACAGAGGTTCATTCCAGTGTTTTCAATCAGGTATTGAAAACACCTGTGGATGTCAACGAGCAGCAATCAAGCATGATAAGCACCAATTAGGCAGATTTAAAAGGACTGTGATACTCAGCTCCTTCTAGACATCTACTGGTGTGTTTACAAGCATGGTGAAGGCAAGAGAATGGTCCCAGAAGACAAGAGAAGAGGTTATTGCTCTTCACAAGAATGGCAATGGATATAAAAAGATTGCGAAGTTGTTAAATATTCCAAGAGACACTATCGGAAGTATCATTCGCAAGTTCAAGTTAAAGGGCACAGTGGAAACGTTACCTGGTCGTGGCAGAAAGAAGATCCTGACCGCGACTGCTGTGCGCTACCTGAAGCGTAATGTGGAGAAAAATCCCTGCGTGACTGCTAAGGAACTGAAAAAAGACCTGTCAGATGTGGGCACTGAAGTTTCAGCTCAGACAATAAGGCGCGCACTGCATAACGAAGACCTCCATGCCAGAACTCCCAGGCGCACCCCCTTGCTGACTCCAAAGAACAAGAAAAGTCGACTGCAGTATGCCAAAAGTCATGTGGACAAGCCACAAAGGTTTTGGGACAGTGTACTGTGGTCAGATGAAACTAAATTAGAACTGTTTGGGACAATGGACCAGCGCTATGTTTGGAGGAGGAAAGAACCAGGCTTATGAACAAAAGAACACCTTGCCTACTGTGAAGCATGGCGGGGGGGGTCAATTATGCTTTGGGGCTGTTTTGCTTCTAATGGTACAGGAAAGCTTCAACGTGTGCAGGGTACCATGAATTCCCTTCAGTACCAGGAGATCTTGGAGGAAAATGTGATGGAGTCAGTCACAAACCTGCGGCTTGGGAGACGTTGGACCTTCCAACAGGACAATGATCCGAAGCACACATCCAAGTCCACTAGAGCATGGTTGAACATGAAAGGCTTGAACATTCTAGAGTGGCCATCGCAATCACCAGACTTAAATCCAATTGAGAACCTCTGGTGGGACCTAAAGAAGGCAGTTGCAGTGCGCAAGCCTAAGAATGTGACTGAACTGGAGGCTTTTGCCCATGAAGAATGGGCTAAGATACCCATAGGTCGCTGCAAGACACTTGTGTCAAGCTATGCTTCACGCTTGAAAGCTGTCATAACTGGAAAAGGATGTTGTACTAAGTACTAAAAAATAATGTCACTAGGGGGTTGAATAAAACTGATAATGATGTGAGCACAGTAAAGACATTTGTGGTTATTCCATCATAAATATTATGTTATATTTGTCTAATTTATAAGTGCCTCTTTGATATAATTGTAAATAAGATGACTGAAATGATCCAAATCAATGTCAAACTGGCCAAAACACTTTATTTCAGTGGGGGTTGAATAAATTTGATCACAACTGTATATATATATATATATATATATATATATATATATATATATATATATATATATAAATAAATAAAAAAATACATACAATGGATAAAAACATAAGATGGTATATATATATATATATATATATATATATATATATATATATATATATATATATATATATATATATATACATACACACACACACATACACACACACACAGTATATAAAATAAAATATAAAACCAATATATATAAAATGGTTAATCTTTATGCTGGAATTTGAATGCATGTATTTTATTATATTTCAGAACATGCACACAGCTAATGCAGCACGTTTAGAATCTAAATGTGATTAAACAAGAAACCATAATCTGCCGTAAATTAAAATTCATTAGTGTACATAGGGATGAAGCGCAGCATAGCTCCTGTTCAGAATAATAATTCTGCAAAAACTGATACACAGGGTTCACAAAAAGTGTATCATGTAGTCCAAAAGAAATAAGTTCAGATTTTTTTTAAACCAGAATTATAATCTTTAAAATACAAAACTAGAATTTTAAGGCGATCATTTCAACAATTTAAAAAGCTACAAACACATTTACTTTCCATACCAGGTTAACTGGCCAGCATGTAATAACAACTGTGCTGGTTTTAATTCCTTCTGAGTAAATTCAGCTGTTCCACCATCAGTGAAGAAAACAAATATTTCACTCTGGTTGAAAAGATTGATGTAAAAGTGCTCTGTAATAAATTGTGAGGACACAAATAGATTTAACTTGTTTTAACTGTCCGGTGTAGTTCAGGGCATCACCAATAAGTGGATAATGCTCGGCTCAATCAACACCAAGGCAAGATTAGGTGGTCACAATTAGATGACCTGTCAGTAGGTTATTGATCAGGAAGCTGCTACTAAGTCATTGGAGGGTTCAAGGGCTTCCAGGTCTGATGGCTGAGACTGGTCTGTCTGTGCAAGCAACAACAAAGCTTTATACACCAGCCAGTGGTTAGAAAACACTAGAAACAAGGATTACCTCCAGCATAACAGTTGATCTAAAATTTGAAAAAAATTTACAAAATTGAAAAGTTAACAAAATTAAAAAGAAGTTGGCAAAGGATAGAAGGATGAAGAGGTAGGAGGTTTTTGAGTGGCCAAGTTCTGGTATAAATCTCTTAGCAAATGAGTACTTGATGACATGATACAGACACAGTAATTTTTATAAAATAAAAAAAGGCAAATATTTACCTAGTCTTTGTTGTCTGTGTTTATTTTATAAGGAGCACAGAAGTGAGACGCAAACTCATTTAAATATTGGAAACCCATTCTTATGTGAACCTGCATACTTACATCTATCTTACTTGTAATTAGATCACCAAAAGCACATGTGAATGCCAACTGTGAACAGGGATATGAGGTAAAAAAAATGATATTATTACCTCAGAGGGAAGTGTGTCGTCTACCAAGATGTTTGGCCCAGTGGTGTCGGGGCCGAAGGCCCAGATTGAACGGGCTGCAAGCAAATCCCAGTCATACTTTGTCTGAAAGAACTCTCCCAGTTTTTTCCTACAGCGTGACGGAAACAACAGATTGTAATTAATGTGGTAAATGGTGTGCCACTGGCTGTAGCAAACTCCAGATTGTGATTCCAAAGTTTCTCAGTTCAAACATCTTACAAGTTTTAGACTTGCTTTGTAAGCACTACAGTGACTATTTAAGCTGGGTGGATCGGATGCAGCCATTTATTTCTCTATATTCAGTCAGACAAAAAGCAAATAACAAATAAGAATCATACCTGTTCCAAGTAATCTGCACCACCTCATTTTCAATGTCCTCAGCAAGACCTTTCTCCAGAGGCTCAGCAATCATTGTGATCTTATTTCTGTTATTAAATACAGACATTTCATTTCTAAAATGCATGAACTTTAAAAATCTGTGAAGTCCTGTTGTGTAAATGCAGTTACATTAAAGTATTTCATTTATAAAGAGCTTATGTTTGAAATCATATTTTAACCCCCTTAGCATTATATATATTAATATAAAAACCAACTTCTTTTGTTAAAGTATTTAAGTTTAAAATAAAAGAGATATATTCATAAAAAAAAAAAACCTAAATTACAGTAAATCTTTCTTTCCTATAAACAAATGAAATATACAACCACTATATATGGCCTATTCCAGCACACACAAGGGGAAACTGAGGAAACAAGCTATAGAGGTTGATATAATAATACTTAATAGTACAGCTGTCTCAACCATGTTGACATACAGTAACACACTGAAGATAAGTATTGCCAAATCAAATAGCACCATGATTATAGCCCATCACATTTTTTTCTTTGCCCGACAATCAAACCAGAACCTTGCCCGGGTTCTTTAAAGTCTCTTTGCAGTTATTATAGAAAGCAATAACTGGGTCTGTGGTATTCTTTTTTTGTTGACAGAAATTTATACAAAACGGTACAGTTTACTTAAATGATAGACCCATAAGCGCAGATTATTTATTTAGTATTAAATAAAAACCTAACCAGGAGCCAGGGCAAGACAGATGACACAGGACTAAAATGATTAAACATTCAATTTTTAGTCAAGTCACTAGCTGCTGCATTTTAAACCCATTCATATGATGATGGTTAGAAAATTCTTTCTGAAGCACAGAGCAATAACTGAATTGCATTGCATGTATTTGTATTGAACACATTTCAACCATTTTGCCTTTTAAATCTGAAATAAAAAAGATTGTACATTATGTCAGCTTTGAACCTACACCTGCACTTTCACAAACACTAAATACTGCTAGACCTGGTTATAAATGTTCACATGGGTTGGGCCCAATACTCAAGACTCAGCTGTTTAGAGAAAATCAGTGTAATGCGTAGAACATAAACCAACTTTACAAGATTTTTAAGATTTATGACGTTCCACTTACTTTTTATTAGGGGTTTCAGCAAAGCACTTAAGAGAAGATGTTTCCACCACAGTCTCACAGAAGGTTACAACAGGATCAGCCACCTAAAGTAAGAGACCAATGTGTGTGAAAACATGGACATCATGATTTGGGCACAACTTAGAAATAGCGAAGAAAGGAAAGCAATACCTTAATGTCAATCTCAGAGTACATTTTCCGCAGGTCATGCATGACACAGTCCAGGTAAAGCTCTCCTGTAGCCAAGATGACATGCTCCCCAGATTCCTCCACCTAACCACAGCAAATAATACTTTTTAAAAACATAAAATAAATGCACACAACCAGCACATGTTATACTAAAGACATACTTTGATTTGATAATCACAACAAATGATTTTTGTTTTTTACCTTTGTGGTAAGGGAGGGGTAGCTCTTGTTAACTTTTCTCAGTCCATCCAACATCTTGGGCAGTTCAGAAGGGTTTACAGGCTCCACAGCTATTTTTATTACAGATGCTGTGTTGAATTTAAGAGGCCTGAAGATCTGAGCCTGAACACACACAAACACATGAATTTTTCAGTACCTCAGTACATCTCACTAGTATATTGTTTTGATGCACTATTAAGGACTTTTGGCCAGTTTTCATGTGTCAGTCACCTCTTCATTGCCACGTGGTTCTGTGATAGTAGCTGTTTTCACGATGGGCTGATCACAGCCTTCAATTAGCACCCAATTACCAGCAGGAACTCGATTCACTTCAATCTGATACCTACACACAATCAGCCAGACACATTAACATTGCTTTATTAGTGCTGAACTTCATTTACTCAGAGCATTAGTACACTAATTGCTTTAGTTAAACTCCACTGTGTTAGAGCGGCAGCTTAATTTGAAACCTAAATCATTTGCATTTTATTGACACGTTTTTATCACAAGAGTCTAAAGGGTCAAAAACTGGCACAACCTCTTGTGTTATTTTAAATACATTTAAACAGTAAATTAAATCACCGAGTTTGAATTCAAGGTTAATACACACATTTAACAAAACTGACTACTGTACTTATACATTACTTATATAACAGGTTATACAATAAATAATAATACTTTAATTTATGCTATAACAGCATAAATAGATCACCTGTTATAGTAAAGCATAGCTTAATTACTACATACAATTTCCAATCAATTAATCATTTAATAATGTAAACATTTTAATTGCTTGGGTTGAGAAAACCAGTACAGAAGTGGAACCTTTTAACTAAACTTTAAGTGTTTCTATTTAAATATGTTCTAGGTTTAAGAATGTCACATTGAAGCATGACATTTTTATTAATTAGACATTGTATTTAGATATAGAAAGTTTTATTTTTAATAAACCTATAACGGCATCAGTTAAAAGACTGGAAAGGTCTTTGTAGGTCTATAAAATTCATGCTTTAGTTCATCTGTTTGTAGTCCAGTATATACTGTGTTCATCCCCGTTGCTCTGTTCTCTAATGGTCAGGACCCCAATAGTAGCACCACAGAGCAGGTATTATTTGGTGGGTGCATTATTCCTATCCCAGCAGTGTCACTGAGGTGTTTAAATGAAACTACAGCAGCATTAAAATCCCCTCATCACATCAGTGTTCATGCAGAACTGAAAAACAAAACACCTCCCAAATGATACATGTTCTGTGGCGGTGCTGACCAATAGAGAACAGAGAACCAACAGGGGTTTTAATGAAACGAACTAACCAAAAATAGAAAAAAAAAAAAAAAAAACAGATGTACTACAGTCCATAATTGTAAAACTATAAAGTCCATCGATATGGTAAGTGGGGGGAAAAAAGACAATGGGACAAGAAGGTAGTGTGACTGGTATTATAAACCTCTAACAATAATGTTTGGCTTTTCACAGGAAACTAATGATTTATATCAATAATCATTAATATTAATGTCAATAACTGTGCTAAGGTTGTGTATTTGAATAGATTAAATTCAGGCAGGTGTATAAAGAAACAAACAAATTAATGAAAAAATATTTTGCAACAATATGTATATATTTAAATTCCCCCATTGTGGGATTAATGAAGCAATTCAATCAATCAATATAAAATGTCAAAACATACAGAGTTTGTTCAAAATGTTAAATTCAACTAAATACAGTTGCCATGGTGAAGAAGGTCTACCTTGCTACGGAGATCCAGAGACGTCCAACGGTGCAAACCTGGGAGTCTTCTTCATCCTCCAGCGTATAATTCTCTCCAAGCACCTTAACCGGCTGCCCTGCCTGCAAAGTCCCACTAAGAACTCGACCAAAGGCATGAAACTGCACACCATCATCGGTGCTGTACATCTTGGTGGTGTGACACATCAGAGGTCCCTGACAGGTTAAATTTGGCAGATTAGACATGTATGCTAGTACTGCAGTCTTATGTTATTGGCCTAACTTTTTTTTTTTAATCTTGCAAGCACACACAGTTACTTACATCAGGGTCACACTCAGCCATAGCATCTCCCAATTCCGAATCAAGGCCTCCAGTGTAACTGTGCTCAATCTTGGCTCGAGCGCCCCCTTGAGGAGATGGTATGTGTTGCACACACATGTCCACAAAACCTGCAATGGTTCAGCAACATTACAATACAAGCATTAAATTATTTGCATCAAATCATACCAGGGTGGAGCCCCGAAGTTTGGTTGCCCCTTCTATTTATTGCAAAAGCCACCTCTAGTTCCGCTTTTTCTAGAACATCTACTTCAAGGGGTTCTGAGGGGGGTGAACTTAGGTTTGTGTCATCTGTCTGATGTGTCTAGTTCATGCAACAGACATACCGAAGTGCGCATCTTGTACTTTCGAGGTGACATCCTGATCGCTGAGCAACCACAGTCTAGACATGCACACAGTCTAGACATTTTGTCCTCACCAAAATAGCACATGCACACAGTTCCTCATTCTTCGAGTATAAATTGGTCTTATTTGATTATATTTTATTCATTCAGTACCATTTAGTGTACAAATATAAATGTGTTATAATAAAATCATTTGGCCAAACCTGTAAATTCCCCAAAGAAGCGGTTGCAGACGAGCCGCAAAAGAGGCCGAATGTTAAGCTTCAGCTCTTCCTTGGTCAAGTGGATCCCCAACTCCTCCAGAACACGTGGCAAAGATGTGTCCACATCCCCAACCACCTAAAAAATTAAACAATCAGTAAACTAAAATACCTAAATGTTCTCCTCCTCTTCCTCATCTTTTGTATATAATTCATTCATTCATTATCTTCCGCTTTATCCTATATTAGGGTCGCGAGGGGGTTCCCCATGCCCATCCAGGGGAGAACGTTTCAGGCGCTGGGCAGATACACCCAGGACAGGGTGCCAATCTATCACTGCGCACACACTCACACACAGACACGCACAAAAGCACACTTTACATGGGGCAATTTGGAGAACTCCAATTGACTTGATCCATGTTTTTGGACTGTGGGATGAAACCGGAGAACCCGGAGGAAACTCACGCGGACACGGGGAGAACATGGAAACTCCACCCAGATGGGGATTCGAACCGGGAATCCCTAGCGCTGAGAGGCGAACGGGCTAACCACTAAGCCACCGTGCCACCTTTTATATATATAATATATTGAATTCAACACTTTATACACATATCATTTTTTTCAGTAGTTGTTGCTAATTTCAGAAGTGCAGTTAAATTATATTATTGAAATAAATGCTTAAATAGGCAAGAAGGAAACTTATTTAAAATATAGGACAGATTTCAATAATCAAGCAGAGCCCTGTTTGCAAGGATTCATGTAAATTGTCATTTGTCAAAATTCTAGGCCTGCCATAGATGACTAAAAAGATGTAAAATTGCTTAAAAATGATTTCCAGACTGCTCAGAGATAAATTTCATTTTGCTTGTATGTGTTAATAATACAATGAAGTCATCAGGTAAATTCACCTGGGAGAGGATCTTATACAGTGGCTCCAGAACAAACTCCACGAAGCTGCGCTGCGAGTTACTGTTCGGTGCTTTTTTAGAGAACTTCCTCCTGATTGTCAGAAAAAGAATTAGATTTGGAGGGTAAAATAATGATAACAATGCTCAAATTAAACCATCCAGATAGGGGCACTGACGTTTTGGGGTTGAAATAGATGTCGCCCCAGAGCCTCTTTGCAAACTCGTTGTAGTTTATGTCACCTGGAACATAAAAGAGAGAGAGAGAGAGAGAGTGAGATGTTAAGCATTACCCGTCATAGAGGTAATAAAAAGCAGAGACTGTGCATTACCGTAAGTATCAGAGTAGATCTTGGCAAATGAGCCAAGTGTAAAGCAGATGCTGTACTGTGATGAAGAAAAGCACACATTGCCCAACAATGGAGACACCACCAGAGACTCATCAGTTGAATATGTGCTACAATAAAGAAAACAGAGGTTAAACAGCTATGTTTATTGTGAAACTGATGTGAATTGAGTAACACAAACTTGATATTTCATTAGACCTGTGAACCTGGTTATATAGAAGCTCACATAATTAAGAACTGTGCTGACTGTAAGAGCAAGAATTGTAAACAGGAAAAACATTGTTTAAGTTTATTTTATATCAGTTATTATAGTGCTGACCCTTTAACAGCTTGTATTTATTAGGTCTTTTAATTTCACTGTTTAAAAATTATTTGTTTTTTTGACATTTGATATCAACCCTGTTTCATGCTCTTTGTCTAACAGTTCTTCACAAATATTGATTTATTTAAAAATATTTGTTTTATTACATCAGTATACTTATTAGGGAAAAACATGATACTCATTCCAATATCACTAAAGCCACACATGGTATAAAGGAATTCAATTCTTATGGATTCTTATGTAAATGACATTGCAGTTATTTCATTTTATTTTATTATTGAAGTAAAGCTTTTTGAAGATCACTGATGTTGTAAAACCATATCTTCATGAAATGCCTATTATATTTTCCTCCCCAAAGTATTTGGCATCACATTATTAGGAAGCCTGTTACATCAACAAATTGAGCCACATTGGTGTAAATGCAATATACATAAAGTAATAAGAGTGAAAACTCAAGCATTTGATCAAATTCTGTTGAAAATACAGGTTCAAATATTCTAAGAGAAAAAAATTCTGATAACAGAAAATGTGAAACAACACAAAGGCCACACCTTTATTACATAAGCCAACAAAGTCTGCTCTACAGACTGACAAACCTAGATTTCGTCTTTAAAATATAGTACCTGAGCATGCTGTTGACTTCATCCACGATGTGGCGCAGTTTGTAATAGGCATCAGTGGGGGGCAGTTTGAGCTCCAGGATCAGCCGGTCTATTTTGTTAATGCAGATGGTAATCGCTAGCCGTTCCTGTACTGCATGCTTGATTAAGCGCTCTGTGTTCAACATCACCTGAATACCCATAAACACAGATGTTCATTACATGATGGGTTTAAATGTATCTAAATAATATTACGAGGACAAGTACATGAGCAATGCCTAATCCCATATAGAAAACTATCCTTAAAAAATAACTTTGTGTAAACAACATAGACAATAAAGTAAGTAAGTCGACTCAGAAATAAGAGCTTAAGAACTCACCCCCTCAGCAGCATCAATGAAGAGCACAATGCCATCCGAGAGTCGAATTCCTGCTGTTACCTCGTCAGAGAAGTTCACATGGCCTGAAGACAGT